>CM053760.1:63439437-63464928 GCA_028658305.1 Pachyuromys duprasi
CTCTAGCTTCCTTACTCTGCACGTGATCTTGTCCACATGCATTCCCACCATTCCTATGGAATCACGTGACCTGTGCTTTCCGCCTTCAAAACTGTGAGCTAAGTAAACTCCTTTTTCTTTAATAAAATACTCAGCCTCTGGTATTTTCTTATAGCAGCAGCATCAGAAAATGCTGTTGCTTCTGTCTTGGGAGGGAGTACCTTGCCTCTATTGTCTCCTTGCCTTCCTCTGCATGTCTTTCCACCCAAGTGAAACGTGACAGTCTCCCTCTGGTGCTAGAAGGCAGACACAGGCTCCAGGATCCAGACCTGAGAATCAGGCCTCTCTCTACAATAAGCAGCTGTGAGTGCTAGTGGAAGCTGTGGCCCTGGTGTTCTGTTGGCAAAGAACACTCATGAGCTCTGTGCTGCAGAACCGATCCTCTTGGGGTCAAACTAGTGAAACCTTACAAGGGTTTTATCACCTCTCTGGAGAGAGGCTGTATCTCAAAAAGATGGTATTCCCTACTCTGTATATTTGAAGCATATCGCTGTCAAACCTTCTTCCCATTTAGGCTTGTCTTCTGGGGGTGAAAAGTGGGGTAAGAAGTTGGATTTTGTTTTCTTTTTGCAGTCTTTTCACACCAACAGGAAAGCTTGCTTTAATTTGATTGTTTTACTTACATTCCTTTGTTGATAATACCTTCAGACTGAAGAAAGGCAAGGTACACTTTTAAATTCCGAAAAAAAAAAAATGTAAGGCTCACTGCTAGCATCTGATAGCATAAAGGCGCGTAAGCAGGACCATGTTTCCACTTATAGTCAATGTGAATCAGTTAGCCATGGCCCATGAAGACATCATCTGAGTCATGGAAACAGTTTTGCAACTCAGAGATACTCTCTAAGCCAGGGTCCCATGTGTGATAATAGCAAAGCTGCCTAAGATCATTTGAAAGCATACTAAGTATTTAATTTTAGATAATTCCGTTTATAGGAGAGTTTAGCTCAGAACATTTCCCTTGCCACCTACCATATGAATATCTAGATATTGATATGAGGGGGGGTAAATTTAATGTGAGTCTAAATCAGATACAATTAGTTAAATCTACCAGCAAAGTAGGGTTAAAGAAAACATAGTATATTCAGAAGGAGTCCTGGATTTCTCATCTTGATAATAATAATAATCCCCTTAATAATCCCCTTCACCCACTTTGACTTTACATGGCTCCTATTACCCAAAATCAGTCCCAAACCCCATGCAGTCAAATGAAGCATTTTGAGGAGCTAAAGGTCACAGTCACTTAATATTTGTTGTAGTACATTGTTGCAATTGATCTATTAGCAATTATTGTTAATTTCTTAGACTGCCTAATACATGCATTAAGCTATAAATATCAATATGCCCCGAAGAGCACAGTATATATCAAGTTCAGACCTTTCTCACTTTCTACCATCCACTGGGAGTCGTGGAATGTGTCTCCCGTGGATAAGGAGGGATGGCTGTATGAGTTATCTGTCACACAGCCCTGACCAACAGTTGAAAAAAGGAAAGGTTCATTTTGGATCAGTTTGAGGCACAGTCCATCATGTCAGGGAATTAATTCATGGCAACAGGAGTCTGAGGGAGCTGGTCACATTGCATCTACAGACAGGAGGAAGAGACAAAGAGACCTTTCTCCTTTTTATTCAGTACAAGACTCCAGCCCAGGGAAAGGTACCACCCACAGTTAAGGCAGATTTTCCTGCCTCAGGGATCTTCCTGTGAGAGAGTAACCTAATCCCTCACAGGCATACCCAGAGATTAATCTAATCTGGATAACCCTTCAACAGGCATGCCCAGAGTTTGTGTCCTAGATGATTCTAGACCCTGGGAAGTTGACAACCGATAGTAACTGTCACAGCTATATATTACAACATGCACTTCTGAGAACAGGTCTTGAAAATAGTGAGGTACACAAGGGTGATGGTGTTGTTGTAGGAACCAGGAAGCAGAGTCAAAGAAGAAAATGCTGAGGAAAAAGTGCTGTCCTCATTGTTTCCTGTATCTGTTGGGAGTATTGGAAAAACTCAGCTCAAAGCCAGAGGGGTCCCCTCAGGGGCCTCCACCCAATGAAGCTGGTTCTTGAACATACCGGAAAGACTTTCAGGATGAGTCAGGGTACAGTAAAGTCAGTGTGCTCATTAAGTAGCACCCTCACATATTAGATTTAAGTGTGCATGCTCCTAAGTGTGTGTGTCTGTGAGTGAGTGTCTGTCTGTCTGTCTGTCTGTCTGTCTGTGGAGAGTAAGAGAAGAGGGGTAGGGAGAGGAAAGAATAGCAATAAGTGGCAAGACAGAGATAAAGAAAAGAAGAGGTGTCTCCAAGGGCTCTACGTACAATTCTGTGGATTTAAAAAAAAAGGGGGGGGGATATTTACAGCCACTTAAAAGATTAAGCACAGTTTAAAAAAGAAGCATAGAAATATGAACTGGTTTGGTTCTTTCTCTTTAAGAAGTTCCTGTCTGTAATTGAAACTGTAAGGCGGTTTTATGGGGTGTGCTGCTCAGGTTTAGGGGTGAGAGAAGAATGCTGACAGCCTTAACCCAAAGGGCACAAGCATTTTGGCCCTAGGAGCCACAGTCCATGTACTGTTTTTAACTTTCCTGTTTAAGTCTTGGAAAATAAAATACTGTCTCTATAAGCAATCTTTTTGTTTCTTTAGTGTATTTGATTAATTTGCAAAAAAAAAAAAATGGTTTACAGAACTCGGAAACACCATACCTATATTGACCAGTTTATAATGATAAGAAAACCGGGCTATGGGTGAGCAGCTAGATGGAGATGGTGCGGGGAGGGTTAGAATGTTCTCGTCGGCTCTCATTGTTCAAGTTTTCATCAGCTTCAGCCCTCCAATCACATGGACTTTCCAGTGGCCAGTTCCGTCGGGCCACCTAGGGGTCCCACACTAGCTCATCTCATTAACTTAAAGTCACATGCAGTCTGAAGGGACTCATCGGGAATATCAGAAGTCCCAGAGGATTCAGGTGCTGCTTTATAGTAAGTCCCAGGGCTCAGGTATTCCTTGATAGAAAACAGGATCAAAGACCTTAATCTCCTTCATAGTATGTTACAAAAATCTTTTATAGAGCAAAAGGAATAATAAATGTGAGAATGTTCTTACAAACTTTAAAACACTTTGGAACACAGCTTCCAGCAGTTTCAAGGTGCTGTCAGTTTCACAGATAACAACACTTGAATTTGAAGTAGTTATTCTTGGAGGCTTGGTGGACTTCCGGTTTTCACCTTTCGTCCTACATAGCAATCAGAGTCACCGAACAGTAATGTGTGTATTTGGGAATAGCAGAACACTGCAGTGAAGGCATAGGTGCCATGGTAAGCTATGAGCATTTGAGGAAATCGAGGAGGGGGAAATATTTTTAAAGGCAAAGTGGGCATTGCTCTATATACTTTAGAATAATAACCTTTAGCTAATACAAGAATAAATAGCAAGGTTGTCTGGTTTAACACTGATTACACAGTTGGACAGACGTGGTGCCTTTGTATGAATTTTTTTTTTTTTTTTTGCAGTCTCCATAGCACTCAGGCTTGATTTAATTGTTTGACTTGTTGCTAGGGCATGGCCAAAGCAATTCTATCTTGATCCTTACGACTTTCTCACATTCTCAAATTTCTCTTTAAGACTCCATGCTGAAAATATCTTGCCAACTACAGACCTCAGTTTCAGAAATTTTGGAAGTGACTAGAGCTGTGTGGTTAGTAAAGTGTGCCTTTCTACTCGTCATGTCCCAGTAGAGGAGTCTGAGGAGCCTAGAATTCCTTCCACAACACTCTTCCCGTATGCTCCAGATGCTGACATTATCAACAGCTAGTGGGTGAAGCAGATGTGCTATGTATTGTAACCATCTATTGTAACCATCATAGCTGTATGTTCAATGACTGCCAAGAGCTTGAAAACCACAGACATCCCTGTTCTCAATCAGGTCCACTCTGTGTGGTGTCTACCCCCCTAGAACTTCGTGTTGATGTCCAAGTGTGTGGTTCTCCCCTCGTGAGTCACTCCCATTCTCTGGTAACTTCTATTACTACCTGCCACCCGTGTCTGTCCCTGTTTCTCCACATGGTATCACCAGAAGTTCCTGCCGCTGCTACGATGCTGTGTTCTCCATGACTTAATTATGCACCCGGTAATAAGAGTCATTTCTGTGCCTGTTCATCTGGCATTCCATGGCTAATAAGGCTCTGGTGAAGATGGGTGGAGACAGGAAGAAGAGTAGCCATTGTTCTCTGCAGACAGACACCCTCTCTTGCATGTCCTCCAGGCCACTGGCCTCTGTGTTCTGGGTGTGCACAAAGGTAGCAAGAAGCAAGTGTTAGCCCTGAGGCAGAGAGAGAAAGGCAAGAGGCCACGTAGCCCTGCAGTCAAGAGGCTACAAGGAAAGAAAGGGACTTCTGTGAAGAGGAAAAGCCCAGGCTAAGTTTCGGTCTCCTGGCCTGGGGGCACTGGAGGAGCAGGACTGGGGAGGGGCCTGCAGAGGAGGGAGAGCGGGAGGGCAGCTTTGCGTGACCTGACGCAGGGTGCCCTTCCTGGGCTTGAAATTGAGGAACCAAGGAGGCGGCACCGGCAGCGAGGCAGTGTCTCCAGAGTACAGGATGGACAGAGGACTCCAGCTGCTGACTCTGCCTGATGTATCTGCTAGGACCGTGGAGACCACTGACCCCAGAAGGATATGACATGGTCCAAAAACTTTTCCTGGATTTTTTTCGTAGGCGGCTGAGCCAGAGACCCACGGCGGAGGAGCTGGAGCAGAGGAACATTCTGAAGCGTAAGTTGACTCAGCCCAGGGTGACCAGACAGACGCTCAGGGCAGCCTTCCTGGTGGCTGCATAGTGGCTTACCAGGCCCCTCCCGGGGTCCATGGAAGCTCTGAAAACCTCTCCTGCAGGAAGCCTCATAGACACCAAGGATGCACCTTCCCCACTGCTGGGAGCAACCAGTGTCCCTGGCTTCCCGGTTATGGGTTAGGATCTCACTAGCTGAAGCCAGAGCCCACCCTGAGCTAAGAGAGAAGCTGATCACCAAACTGAGACACTTACCAGAAAAAAAGGTGACTTTTAAGGAGAACCGGCTGTCACCTTTATACCCAAACTGGCCATAAGACTCAGGCTTTGGTGGCTATTGTAAGGGAAATTTGAAAATGAGCAGGGAAACAATTGGCTGCTGTTGGTGGAACCCCTCAGCCCCCAGAGCGCCAGCTTTCAAGTGAGAGAAGAAAGCCTTGCCGAGTGAGCATTCATCTTGGCCTCCTGAGACAGGCCTGACCACCGTATGACGTGCTCACTCAGGGAAAGCTGGCTGTGAGGAGGCTGTGGACAGGGTGAAAATGGGCTCCTTGTTCAGCTCAGGACACAGAGTGTATTTGAATTTGGACAGAGAATCCATGCCTCAGTTTAGCAGTAGATGCTCAATTTTTATAGCTTAAACCACATGCACCAAGACGCTTGCTGCCATACCTTACCCAGTTTTCCCAACACAACCAACAAATAATATGCTTGTTTCCTAGCCCCTAAAAGCCCTTCTAATTTCTCTCAAGAAGAAAAGAATTAGATATTAGAAAGTATCTTATAGACATGTACACACACACATCACACACACATAAGTCACATGAGACTTTGTTGCTCTGGGTGACTGGCTATTTCCACTTAATTTTGTTTCTGACTTCACTTTCTACCCTTCCTCCCAATGGTCTTGTGACCTGTCAGCACTCAGTGATTTGCTGAGGGAGGGTGCTTGCATTTTACCTGGGAAGGCTGGGTCAGGCTCTGCAGCCCCTGTGGGTGTTCCTCTGCTTGCCTGTCCCAGAGTCTTTCATCCTTCCTCCAACGTAACCACCACCCTCCCGAGCTCAGAGCAGGCTGTTCTCAGGACCAGTTTTCCCAGATCTGGGGCATGCCTTACAGAACAGTGAGGTGTCTGGGATCTGTGTGTAGATTTTTTTTTTCTCGTGCATTTATTTAATTGATTGGTGGGGAAAGGCATATGCCCTAGCATTCATGGGGAGGTCAGAGGACAACTTCCAGGAGTCATTATTTCCCTCCACCAAGTGAGTCCAGGGGATCCAACTCGGGTTGTCAGGTTTAGTGACAAGCACGTTTACCCGCTGAACCCATCTCAGCAGCCCTAATTTAATTTTAAACCAGTGAGTGCCCTTCAAAGTTTCTTTCAAAGTTTCTAAGTTTGCCAGAGCATGGTGGCACATACCTGCAATGCCAGCACTCAAAGACCGTGCAAAAAGGTGGCAGACTGGGTTCTAGTCAGCCTAGGCTCCATAGCAAGACCCTCTCTCAGAACAAAACTTTCTAAGTGTGTCCTGCTGTACAATAACTAGCATAGAACTTTGTCAGAGATTGCTGAGATGGGGAAGTCTTGGCTTTTAGGATGTTTCCTTCTTGCCCTGTGCAGACATCTGGTCCATTATAAAGTTTCCATTGTTGGTGGGAACTGAAAAGTAGAGAAGGGAAGTCTGATTCCTCAAGTCAGAGATCAGATAAGCGTGCTTCCTCCAGCCCTCCACTGCTCTGAGCACTTCCTCTGCTCTCCACTGTCCGGAGCTCCGAAACCTGAGCACAAAGACCTGCCTACCACTAGCCCTTGCTTGCTTGGGTTTCTGTAAATACTCTTTCCCTCAGAAGCAGTGGGGCTTAGGGAGAAAGGATTCTCCCAGGTCACATCTGGCTCCCACCCCTAGCTGGCCCAGATCACAGAAGATCAAAGCCAGATTCCTGGCCCTGCTTGTTTGTTTGATGCTTTTGCTTTACTGTTGATTCCTTGGGTCTAACCAACCCAGGGAGACTACAGGAGAATTTCTGTAGTTGTTCCTGTGTTTTACCAAATGTCTCCTGCCTTTCCCTTGTCAGATAGCTACAAATTCAGATACCACCTAACCAAATTGAAACAGATTGGCCATCTTTGGATTTCAGAACCTTTCAGAGATGTGCCTGTTTTCCCTGCATGCTGGTCCTTTGCCTTTCTAAATTTTTTTTCTGTGTTTATTGTTACTCTACTTGAGTGGGACTTAGTTGGTCTTGTTCTTATTTGGGGGAGAGTTGTTTTGGTTTTGTCTTCTTAGTTTTGATTTTCTGTTTGTCTCCAGTAGCCCAGGCTAGGCCTTAAACTTGGTATCTACCCAAGGATGACTTTGAACCCCCGGTCCCCTGTCTCTACCTCCCCGGTTCTAGGACTGCATATGTTACCACAGTCTGTACCTACTTCATTCTTATATAAGAATTTTGTTTGCAAGAGGTATTTGCAAACATCCCCCAAATAATCAGTTCTGAAACTTATCTTCTGAGCTTTACACTTGAAGAGAAGCCAGGAGACCTGGGGAGGCAGAGGCCTGGCTTGGTCTGCAACCTCACCCTGCCCAGCCTCATAAGCAAGCCCTCTTTGTTCAGTAGCCAATGGGGTCCTGTGTGCATCTGAGCACATAATGAACCCTGGGTGTGGACACCATGACGATGCCATCACCAGCCTCTCTTGGCCTTTTTTCTCAGTGCCTGGTAGGATTGCCTTGGTATCCTCTGCCTGAGAATTCATGACGCTGGGTTTGTAAATGGCTTTGAGCTAATGCTATGGACACCATAGGTGGTAGTAATGGCCTGCCCCTCTGAGGGCCTAAGAACCTACTTAAGAGATGAAGGTCCCATGCTGTGTCATCTTTGACACCTACCCTTACGGCTCAGAAGGGGCCTGTAGGTCAGAAATAAGGTTAGACCCAGTAACGAGAAGGAGGACCAGCCTCAAGCAAGTTGTCACAAGAGAAAAAGGCAGAGGTTTGACTGGTGAGCCATGTCAGGTGTGACTAGTTGCTTCATTCCTTGGGGTTTTCATGACCTCATTTGGAAACCCAGAATGGAAGTCTATGTGGTCTCTAAGTTTCAAACATGGCACCCTCAAGCTAACTCTAGGGCAGACTGCAAGGCTACCTTCCTTCTATCCTTCCTCCCGGTCCCTACAAGTATAGCTAGCTGCCTGGGGTCTGCCTCCATTTGAGCCTCCAATAGACTGATGTTAATGGCTGGCTAGTTTCTCAGATTTTAACAGAGTAATTTATATTTTTTAAATGTCAGTCTTTGGGTTTCCCTTCTTCTGGGTCTTGCTATCTGCTTCCCCACTGATCTGTGATAGGTTAATTCATACTAAGATAGTAATACTATCATAGGTTTTTAGCTGAGATAAATGTGTGTTTTTTAAGGAAACTCTGGGAAGAAAATAGGTACTGGCACTCTGGAATTTCTCGTGGCCCATTCCACAAGAAGAGTAGGTATTTCCTGTGCTGCCCATACAAGGTCCTGATCCCTACAGGCAAGCAGGGACACAAAATCATACCCTGGAGATGTCCCTCATGGCCCTTAGTCCTATACTGAATTGCTCCTATTTGTTGCTAGAAAAACTGCTGACGCCTTGGTTACAGCTGGCTATAACTGTCTGTTGCTGACATCCTGGAGTAGCGAGAGAGAAAAGCAGGACTACTTTATTTGAAGATTTATTCATTTATTATTTATAGTGTTCTGCCTGCATGTGTGCCTGCATGCCAAAAGAGGGCACCAGATCTCATTATAGATGGTTGTGAGCTACCATGTGGTTGCTGGGAATTGAACTCAGGACCTTTGGAAGAACAGCTGTCTCTCCAGCCCCCCAAAGTAGGACTATTTATCACACAGTCCCCCCCCCCTTGATTTCTATGCATTGGAATTTCTTTGAAAGACTGAGACCTTTAGAAGCCACAACAGAATTATAACCATGTAATATGAAGTTGCAGAAACATTACTTGACAACCACGATGACAAAATGAGAACAGAGGTTTCCCATGCAAGCGTAATGGACACTGTTCCCAAATCAACCTGTAGTTTACTTTTGCTGATGTTTCCCTAACCCCCATGGCTGAGGATCTCACGCCTTCTGTGACACTAGTTGGCGTTCATGGTATTTTTCAAATCAGATGGTACCATGTTAATGAATGTGCTTCCACAGAGACCAAGGAACCCTTCCGAGGCCCAGAAGGTAAATGATACTCTGTGTATGCTCACTCAGTTAGCTCAGACAGAGAAAAGGCCCAAGTTGTCTGCACTTCTTCCTATTCCCTTCCAGGGACCCTTACTTTGGCTCTTTAAACTCAGACAAGCCAGATGTATATATGTGTGTATATATATATATATATATATATATATATATATATATATATATATATATATATATATATAATTAATTTTTGGTCTCCAAAGTGTGTTCCTAAGACACTGCTTCCAAGTCCAAACAAAGGCAAGCTTAGTCCACACTCTGGCCTCACTCATGTTCTGTGGACTTCTTGGAAGATTTAAGGAACTAATGGGATCAGGGCTTGAACACAGTGAGTTCTTAAGTGGCTACAAGCAGCCTTTCAGGTTGCAGTTGACTCTACCCTGTGTCATTCCTACAGCAGGTAAAGGCATGGGCTCTAAGGGGCCCTGGGCTCTACACCTTCCTCAAGGTGTCCTTGGTTTCCCCCAAATGTTCGTCACTGCCAACAGCGCTCCCACATTTCTCAAATACACCTCCTTGGCATAGGGTCATGTTGCTCATCCCATCATCCCTGCCTGGACCCCAAGCCACTGGAGACATAAAGAGAACAATAATGAAAAAAAAAAAGTCAGTCAACCAACCCACTCCCCACCAATTTGGAAGGCTGCAGGAAGATGGAGACCAGTCCCTTCAGGCAGAAAGGGAATGGGACCTGAGTGCTTGGACTAGAGCACGCAAAGATCAGAGGTCACAGCTGGGTGTAGGGGATGCCATGCCCTGTAATCAGGAACATCTACTGTATATTTTCAGCTCGGAATGAACAAGAAGAGCAGGAGGAGAAGCGGGAAATCAAGAGGAGGCTGACTCGCAAGGTAAGATAGTTCCCCGTGCTCAACGCTGCTCATCAGCTCTTGGCTTGTAGGACCCTTGAAGTAACCCCCGCCCCAGGCCCATAATACTCAGACTCCCTAACACCTTTCTTGGGGATGCTAATCAACTAAGTTATAACTCAGTCCCAGGAAATCCAACTCTTTAGGCATCTCTGGGTACCAGAAACAGACGCAATATACAGACATACCAGCAGACAAAGCACCCATATACGTCAAAAATAAATTTAAAAAAATAGATTTGTATATTTTAACCCACCACACCATTGGAAAATCATTATAATAATTAGTAATTCAACCAAATAAAAGATTTCCAGGCATAGTAATGCACACCTTCAGTCCCAGCACTTAGAAGGCAGAAGCAGGTGGGTTTCTGTAAGTTTGAGGCCAGCCTGGTCCACAGCGTGGGTTCCAGGTCAGCCAGAGCTACATAGTGCAACCCTGTCTCCAGAAAAATTTTAGTAGCTCACTGTGGACATGATGAATCATGTCTGTAATCTCAGCACTCAGAAGGCTGAGATCACCTCAAGTTCAAGGCTAGCCTGAGCTACACATGAGTTGCAGGGCATTTTGTCAAAAAAAAAAAAAAAAGAGTTTGAAATGGTACCTTAAATATAACACTGTCTTTTGCTATGGTCGGTAGTACATCATGACTTTTCTTCATTCCTTGTTACTACCTGATGAATTTTTAAAACTCTTTGAATTTCTTTCTGCTAAATTCAATTGGAATTCTTGGATCAGAAATATACCAAAATTACTGATTCATTTAGTGAAGATGTTTGAAAAAAACATTTAAAACTCATGCAGCTGGAATTTTGCTACATTTTAACTCCCCCCCACCACCACCACCAAATAGAGGATATTGCCATGCTGTATAGACACACAGATATTCTGAAACATGAGTGGCCCTCTTGAGGGAAAATAAAAAATCTTGAATAATAAACTTGGAACTATTCTTAGGTCCTGTTGAAAGTTTAATTAATGGGGCACAGGATATAATACTCTTTCCGTCTGCCTGAAGTGTTTCCAATCAGCCCCCTGCAGTGGCCATCTTGAAAGAAGGGTACTCAGTCTTAAAGATGGTGAAGAGACCCATTAAAATTAGTTCTAAAGATGTTCCTTAGTGACTTTTCCTCCCTGGAAACAGTACAGACAGGATGGGTTTCAGAGGCCCTGAGAGGCCATGCCACTTATTCAGGAGGTAATTTGTGTTTCTCAACACACTCTTCCCCCAAAACCATTTCAAACACTGATGGCAAGCCAAATGCCAAACTAATTAAAGGAAATAAGATTAACAAGGGCCTGGATGGGGCATGGCTAGCTGGCATCACACTGAGGGAGATAAGAATAGGAGCTGAATAGACTGGTTTTGGTATCCCCCAGTCTTGCTGGAAACGTGCATTCACTGATGAGACTGAGTAAGGGGGAAAGGAGGAGAAGATATTCATTTGTTCTAAGTGTGTCCTTGAAATGACAGCAAATGAAAAGGAGATGAATGCCTCACTTCTAATACAGAAAGTCAAAGACATTTAGAAAACAGTTCAAATCCATTTCATCAGGCTCATTGGAACTGATAGCTAAAATGCCTAGACTTTCCAAACACGTAAGATTGCTTACTAAAAGGTAGTTAATGGGAAATTACTTAAACATCAGATGGGCATGGTGGTTCATGCCTCCTCTCCTGCACTCTGGAAGTCTGAGGCAAGGGCATTGCTGTGAGTTTAAGGCCAGCTGGGGGTACAATAGCAAGTTCCAGACCAACCTAGGTGGGCTAAATAATAAGACCTTGTCTCAGAATAAAGAGAGAGAGAGAGAAGGAAGAAGGAAAGAAAGAAAAGAAAGAGAAAGGAAGGAAGGAAGGAAGAAAAGAAAAAGGAAGGAATGATTATTTAGACATCTATCCAAGTCTTATCTCAGATTGTATGTTCTTGCGGACAGAACTTTGACTCTAAGTGCAGAACGTGGTAGTGGAGGGGGCAAGAGTTTTGCTTCCCATGATTCTCTCCCAGGATGACACTAGCAAGCTTACCCACAGACAGCCCCTAGATTTTACAGTTACCATCACTGTCTCCTCCACCGCCCACCCGCCCAAGCCTCACCTCACCCTGATCCCCCAGCAGGGGAATGGCCTTATAATTTTAATTCCAGCATTTCCAGTCCCCTGAGGCTTTTGTGGGAAGTTGAAATAGTGACCTTGAGGGCAGGAAGGAGACTGAGGGAAAAGTGGAAGCCGGAAGTTGGTTTCTCTGGGTCTGCAGAGTGCTGTGGTGCCCACCGGCAAAGTGGTAAATATACAGCCTACCCTGGCTCTGGGCAAATGCCTCTCCCTTGAGCCTTTATTATTCCAAAACCAGATGCCAGAGCTGGTGACTGCGTATAGCCTCAGCCCCAGATTTCCTTAATAAAATGCTATTGAATTTTAATATATTAGAGGGAAAAAAATAAAAACCCAGAGGCTGGTGTTAAAACCAACAGAACAAATCATTTTCTGTAACTAAACTGAAAACATAAAAGTTAGATGCTAAAAATAAATGCCTGTCTCCCCTCTCACAAAACAAAAAACAAAAACAAAACAAACAAACAAACAAAGCAACACAGAATTGAGAGCTGGAAAGGTAGCACAATGGCAGTGTTCACCTCCCATGTGCAAGATCCTAGGATCCGTTGCCACCACCACAAACCCCAAGAAAGGGCAGCTCCCTAATTGAAAGCAGACATGTATATATTATGGGGGGAGGGGATGGGTATACTTGGGGTTTGGGTTGTATTTCTGTGGAATTTAGGTCTCACAATTAATTGGCTCAATTTTTTATTCAAATTTTTGGTTGCACAGATTAACACACATGCCACTTCTCCCCATCCAACTTCCGCAGATAACTGGGCTTTAGCCACAGAGATTGTCTCCTCCGTATCTAGGAAGAACCTCCAGCTTTGGACATGGAGATGTAGGTGTGCAGCTTCTGAGCCCACACTCATAGAAGAGAGCTCTGTCAGAGTCTGCCTAGGGTCTGGTCCACATTCTACCCAAGACCCCCAAGACAACAATCTGCTGTCTGCTTCCAGACCATGAGCATGATAGCATGCTGATCTGATTTAAAGTGATGGCAGCACAGGATTGGGGCCTGAGAAGCAGCCCTGCCCTGAGCACATCTGTCACTGAACCTTCTGTTCCCTCCAGTTCTGCTCCTAGATGGGCAACTGGTACAACCTAGACCAGTTTGTTTATTCATTTACTTTGGTAGGGTGGGAGAATGAGGGCAGACAGACTCTTGCTAAGGTAGCACAAACTAGCCCTGAATTCACCGTGTAGCCTAGGCTGGCCTTGAACTCTAGATCCTCTTGCCTTAACATCCTGAGTCCTGAGATTGAAGGTTTGAAACACTATACTCAGCTAGCCCAGTGTGTTGTTTCCAGGAAGATAAATTCAAAAATCATGGCTTAGGAACCTTGCTCAGGTTGTAGCAAACATAGAAAATTGAGATAACTGGATTACACAAACTGGAGAGTATAATTGTGTATTTATCTGGTGTGAGTATGGCAAAAAGAGAGAGGGGGGGGGGGAGGGAGAGAGAGAGAGAGAATGGGGTTTATTTTTTATTTTTTTTTACTTCAGTACAAATTCTGTCAGCTCTCATATTTTGAAGAGAACATTTTGATGCCAGGATGGCCAACATTTTAATTTCTAGCAATCTTAGCCACACAGCTTAGGAAACTATTTTTTCCCATGACAAGCAACAAGGATACCAGTATTCGGCCCTCAGAAAACCCCTGGTACCTCAGGACAGACTGAAAAAAATGGTACCAGGGTATAGGCATGGGCCAGTTCCATCATCACTAGGCCTCTGATCCTTGGAGCTTCCTCCCCTAGCTGAGAGGGAGCCACGGGCCTGCTCAGTCCTGCCCTCGCTCCCACCACCAGGCACCTGTTTCATGGCAATCCCATTGTACCATGGCAGCAGCACGCTGGAACATTCCAGCTCCAGCCAAGGGCATCCGGCAGATAGCTGTGTGGCAGTCAACACAGCCAGAGTAATTTGGATTTGTTGTTTGTTGTATAGGCCAGAGCCCTAAGACTTTATCTGACTGCCTCTTCTATTAATAGCAATCAACAGTCTAGGGCTCGAAGGAAAGACTGTTTTTAAATCGTGCCGGTTGAACGTGAGTTGACAGTGTCGTAAGGGGAGCGGTTGTGTTGCTCCAGAAGAAATAAGCCTGTGACAGGAAAAGATAATCGAAATGTCAGCTTTATGCTGTTAAAGGACAGAGGAAGGGTGCCCAGAGAGAATACCAGGAGACGGCTAAGTAAGCGGGATTTCATTCCTCCTTCCTCACGAAGCTAGTTCGCCACGAGCTTCACATATAAGTGTGGCCTTGCTCAGCTCTGTGTTGGCTCACTAACCCTAATGATGACCTTCTGGAAGAAACTAAAAATGCCTAAATCAACATGTCCCATCCCCTCATACTCCAGTGGCTGCTACCATTTGCAAATGCTTTTCTGTGTGCCTAAAACACACAGGCATATATGCATCTGTAGACACACATGGGTATGTAATATAATGTGTTACAAACCCATTCTGGAGACTGCACTAAGTTTAAGACAGAGATGTGCACTCACCAATGCAAGTTTAGACGCTATCATTGCTTTCGGCTCCTGACTCCCACTGGGTGAAGGACAGTCAGAGAAACCCCACAGCAGACACTCACAACTACACAGCCAGCCAGGCCATCAGGCCAAGACAGCAGTGTGATAAAGAAGGACGGGCTGTTGTCACCCGCACAAGCCTGAGGAGTTTAAAGGGACAGTCAAGCTCTCATTATCCCAGAGCTGAGTACTCTGGGTTCTGCTCCCTGCTCCATCTTGTTGTATAACACATCAACTGTCTTCCTGGGCTCGTTTCTCACACCTATGAGTTCACAAATGGAACAGTAGTCTAAAGTTGTCTGCTGACTGGCCCCCACCTTCCTGCCTCCCTGCAGCTCAGTCAAAGGCCTACCGTGGAAGAGCTCCGGGAAAGGAAGATCCTCATCCGATTCAGTGACTACGTGGAGGTGGCAGATGCCCAGGACTATGACCGCAGGGCAGACAAGCCATGGACCCGCCTCACCGCTGCAGACAAAGTAAGCGGAGTTGGTGACAAAGGGGAGCCCTGCCTCAGCCCCACCCTAAAAAGGCTGCTTCCTCAAGGCTGCTCACTGCTGGCAGGAGCGCTCCAGGAGACCAGTGGGAAAACTCATTCTGTTCTTCATTTGAAGAACACAGGACAAGATACAGTGCCTACTTCCCAGGAGGAGAAAAAACAGTATCTTGATCTATTTGCTGTTGCTGTAACAGAACATTTGAGGCTTCATAATTTTATTTAGAATGGTTATTTAAAGAGTCTGGGATCCAGAAAGCCCAAGGTCAGGCAGCCTCATCTGGTTGCTCCATAATGGGACATAACTCAGGGAAATGGACACATGCCAGAGAGAAAACATAGGAAGTAGTCTTACTTTGAAAGCCTCCACACCTCCTTTAACTGACTCTGATTGCCCCTGAAAGGCCCCAAGACCACTCAGGTCCATGGTATTGATAAGAGAGTTCTGACATAAACTCCTTCAGTTTGCTCTTTTTTGGTTTTTCGAAACAGGGTTTCTCTGTGTATCCTTAGATGTCCTGGACTCTTTCTTTAGACCAGGCTGGCCTTGAACTCACAGTGATCCGCCTGCCTCTGCCTTCCTGAGGGCTAAGATTAAAGGCATGTGCCACCACACCCAGCTCACAGAGCCATTCTTAACATGAGCCTAGAGGCTTATCACTGGCTCTCTATGTCAGGACACCTCCTCAGGCACCGGAGGGAGAATTGCAAAGGGGAGGTGAAGTCAAAGTCACTATGTATGCCGTCCATAGCCCCACGGGAGACATGGGATGCGGAGATCTTATAAAACATGGCCAGCTCTATTAGACCCTCAGAAGAGAAATCCTGGAAGCTTTTAAAGAATGCCCCCAGGACAATTTTTTTTTATAAGAGAAAAGAACAAAACTGTTATTAGACATGTCAAACAGGGAGGCCTTTCCCCTCTTCAGCATACTGACCAGCTGCTCCTTCTTCCAGGCTGCCATTCGGAAGGAACTCAATGAGTTTAAAAGCACTGAAATGGAGGTCCATGAGTTAAGTAGACACTTAACAAGGTTAGTATTGATGGCGTCCGGCTTGCATGTTCCACCACTACATGACAACGTTTGTTTTCCCATTTTTGATGTTACTTTATTTTTGTTTGAAACACAGCTGACTTGACTCTCACTACATAGCCCAGACTGGCCAGGAACTTATAGCAATCCTCCTGCCTTGGCCTCCCAGGTGCTTGCTAGCTTTGCAGGTGTGTACCATCATGCCCAGGTCTGTCAATATTGACTTTCAAGTAAATAAACTTTTGTCCTGGATTGCCAAGTTTCTTTGTGGGTAAGATGGGAGAAGATAAGACAGAGAATCAGCATCAAGTTCTACCTTTAAGCTGATAAAACAAGAGCAGTGAGGCTGTGTGTGGTGGCACACACCATTAGTCCCAGCGCCAGGGAGGCAGAGGTACATGGATTGCTGGTTGAGGCCGGCCTGGTCTACATAGGGAGTTGTAGGCCAACAAAAAACAAAACCTTAGGCAACAAATGTTAAAATGTTAAAGGCCCAGGCAAAAAGTCACCCTCTGCTCTTTAATTCGCTCAGTTCACTCCAATGAAAACTCAGACAACTGTTGAACAACCCCAAAGTGAGTTTTTATAAAAACTGAAGCTGGGGTGATGAGAGTGTGGCCAGTGTATAGTCAGCAGAGTCCAAACCTTGGCAGAATACCAAAGTAGCACACAGGACCACTAAAGAGCATTCTGTTGTCCTGTGCTATTCTTCTACACAATCCTGTCTGGTCTCGCTTGGGGAAAAGGAGACACAGAAAGAAAGGTGTGGGCATGGCTAGTTAGTAAATAAGCTGCTGGCATTTCCAGTGTCTCCTTTGGAGAACATGTGGGAAAGCAGGGCTGATCAATGTACTGCCTGACTCAGACACATGGTTAGGACCTCCACCTTGCTGCCAGGCAGGAATCCTAGTGGGGCCACCCCAGTTTGGATCTCCGAAGACTCCAAGCTGAACTTTCTCAGGTCCCTAGGTGAATTCTGTAGCATTCAAATATGTGGGGTGCCCCTCTGTGCCTTCCTCATGTATCATCGGTGGGAGGTCATATTGCCATGTCACTGTCACAGTCAGGGTATCTCAGGATGGGAAGGCACCGTTGTGGGGATCTGGGCCTCGGTCTTGATGAAGTTCTCTGTTTCCCAGGTTTCATCGACCTTAACAGTGGTATTACTCTTGAGTGCTCCGCTGTCTTCAAACATAAATTTATAAGAACCATAAGTGCTGGCATTTGTCCACTCCCCTGTTACGATGTAAATCTGAACTGCCTTTTTAAAAAAAAAAAAGAAAAAAAAGAGAAAGAAAGGAAGCAAAAAGAAAAAAAGAAAAAAGAAGATGAAACAAAAGAGAACACAATCAGGATTCTGTGTGCGGGAACACCATGGTGACCACCACTCAGAGTTGCTGGCGCCACTGCTGCTGCAGAAAGGTGCCCCAGGCCCCAGCAGGGACCTGCCTGAGGATTGTGCAGGGGCTGCCTCGTCCCCTCCATCCCGACCCAACAGGCACCACATCAGTTCAGTCTTCGGTGAACCTCTTCCTCACAAGGGACTGATGCCCGAGTCCAAGGAAGCCAAGGGCAGTGGGTTTGGTGTGGGCGTGGCTGGGTGGTAGTCGTAATCCAGCTGGCCCTCCAGACTCGGTCAGACACACCGGCTCCAGAGGGGGCGTCTACTTCGGAGGCTCTTGAGGAGGGTGGTGCTGGAAAGGGGGTCACCTCTCGCAGCCTCCCCCACCTCGCCCCCCGCCCTCCAGCCTTGTCTTGGGGGAGCCTGTGCTGGCGTTCTCATCGTAAGCATGTGTGCTGTGGGCATAGGAAGCTGGAACTGAACATCTACTCTGATCCTCTGCCCAAACCCGAGCTGCCTTCCAGGAGACTAGAGATAGAGGCTGCCTGCTCAGTTCACATTCATTGACCGGTTTATGTTTGGAAAGCTGAGGGTCATGGGCGATCCATTCGTAAATGCCATTGCTAAGGTTCCCCATGGTGATCATGAGTATGAGCTGACCAGGGGCTGGGGTCAGAAATTCCATGGCCCACATTTTTCTTTGGCCTGGTAACACACCTGGGACAGTGGTGATATGGCTTGGCCGTTAATAGCTTCTGAGTACCAATACATGGAGGCCAGTGCTGGGAGCCTCTGCAGACGCCTCTACTCTTCTGGCTTTGTGCTGAAGAGTTTCTGCAGAGATCCACGTCTCAGCAGGGCTAGCACTGGGCAAAAAGTTAGCAGCCACGACTGTCTGTGCTGTCCCTTGCTGCTCCAGTTCTCCAGAGAGAGCTCCTGTCTCCTCTCTCTCTCCTCTCTCTCTCCTCTCTCTCAGGATGTGCCTCCAGCTGCCCTGTTGTTGGGCCCCCAGTGGTTGCGTGTACCCTGAGGAAAGGGCACCCCAGGCCCTAAGGAGGCCGTCTGTAGCACTGTTTTCCTTCCTAGCCAAGCTCACAGACCCTTGGGTGCAAAATTCTGCCTCGAGCCGTGTGGTGTGCTCAGCTTTCAGAGTCGCCAGGGTTTCAATAGGTGATGGCTTACTCCACAACACACCTGGGATTTAGGAAGATGCAGGCTGGCCAAGCCCGCATGCCACAGAAAAGTTGTCCCCTTGTCAAACCAGGTGGGATCATGTTGCTCTTAGCCCCCATCAGTGAGGCCATGCAATCCTCTGGAGCGTTCATGGCCCCGTGGCCAGTTGCTAACCCTGGAACCAGAGTTGAAGGAACGCTGAGATAAGCCCTACAGGCAGCACCACACAGCTGCTGCTCTCCTGTCACCATCTGAATGGAGCACGCCTCTGTCCAGCCCAAAGACAATACCATTGCTGGGTCTTTCTGTTATGATTTGAATGTCCAGAGAGGTATTCAGGGAAAATGTGGGGATTTTTAGTGTGGCTGTAGACATAGTCTTCCCGAAAGGCTTCCTGACTTTTGAATGTGCACATGGTAGGAGGAAAGACACAAAAATCTTTTCTTGAACTTCCCTAGGGTGGAGGGTAGGCACATGTCTGGGGCGGAGGTCTCTGCCTGGCCAGGCCTGAGGTTTGTACTTCCTCTAAGCAGCAGCTTGCTTCAGGCTGCTTTGGTGGCCTGGCCTGACAGGCCTTCCCCAGCCAAGAAGAGCCCTAAGGAACTCCTCCCGAAAAGGCCTATGGCTTTCCTGCCGGCCTTGGTTCTAGGGCCCTTCTGATTGCCTGGGAACAGAAGTCCCGGCCCATCTATCTCCCCGCTGCCAGCCAGGAGCCTTCATTGTTCGCTTAAGCATGCCCTGGGATGGCCCTTCTCTTATATATGGAAGAAATTGGACGGGATGTCCACATCACTTCCTGCACGGCACCCTTGGGCAGAAGTCACTTGCTCAGAGTTAGGGGTGTGCCTTGCACGTTCCTAAAAGGTCGTCTCCTTTGGGGACCGGCTATTTCAAGGCCACTATAAGTGGTTCTTACCCTGGCTCAGCAGCCTCCCCAGCTGTAGGCTGGCACTTCCACACTCCTTCTGAAAACCTGGAGTCTTTAGGGAGCTGTAACCACATATTTTTCCCACTTTATTAGGACAACTGGAGTGACTTGAATTGTTTCCAGAGTTGACAATTTGACATTAATTAGGGGGGAATAAAAGGAGCTAGATGGCTTAAAACATCCCTTTCTGAAAAAGCTACAGTTTTCAAGTGAGTTCATCTTGAGCCTATATGTTCCCATCTGAGCACTGTGGAGTTCTAGTTAGCAAGAAAGGAGAAAATGAAGTGCATCAGACCTTCTGGGTTTCTCTCAAAATCAGGCATTGCTGAACCCTATCCACCTTCCTGACAGAAGAGCCTGCCATTGACAAGCTGGCTTTCCCAAAATCCTAACCTCCAAACACCCCCTAAATCCCGCCAGGTTTTTAGAACGTGAGCCTTTCTGCCAGATAGAGAAACCAAACCAAGTGATGGTCAGTGTGAGGAGACGCTACAAGTTTCTTTTTCTCCTGCTTATGAACATGTTTATACTTTTGGAATGAGCTTCGTGGTGTATCGCTTCAGATAAATGGGACTCCAGGCTCTCCCTGTGCACAGCCAGCGGGCAGGGGACACCTCTGATGACTTCTTCCTCCCATGAGTCTGTTCCTCCCCAAGCAGGTTGCTTTCTCCAGTTGCTTCCTGGTGTCTGTATATAGTTTGTCTTTGTATAGGAATGAGTGTGTGTGGTGACCGTCGATCCATGCCCTCCCGGGTTCTAACTTAACAGATGATGGCTGTATGAGGAAGATGCTGTACATAGAATATAAATTAAACTGGATCTCTGTGGCCTAGGTTTTGTACATACAGAAACTGCATGGTATTTAAATTATTGTTTCTCTCTGATGATGTATGCAGTTTCTTTAAAAACAAACCAAAAAAAAGTTTAAAAAAAGCTTTGACTGTTGTGTTGTTTTATCACCTATCAGTAGGAACCAACAAAAATAGTTGGGCTGGGGAAGAGAAAGAGGTCACCAGTTACTGGGGAGACCAGCAAGCTTATATTTCTGGCAGAATTTGGGGGTAAGAGTGACATTGCTCACTGCTACATCTTAATTAGCTTTCTAGAACATTTGAGTCCTCCGTTTTTGACATTTCAAGAATCTCCCAATCCTCTGTCCCTGAACAGTCTTGGGTGAGTGAGTATGAATTAGCCTTTAGATGAGTCAGGGATCTTGGTCGTATAGGGATCAGGCAGCTTTATAACCTGGGGGTCTTTGGGGTACCTCTGTATCCAAACAAAAGCTATATATGTTTCTTTGCCTTTTAAGAACAGCAGACCCTCTGTATCTGAGGATTCAACCACCTTTGAATCAAAAATATGGGAGTGATTGCATTTGTACTGAATACATACTTGTCTTATCATTGTTTCCTAATACACAGGATGGTGCCTACTGACCCTCACAAATACATTGCATCGGGTACTGTGTTGGGCAGTCTCCCAGGGCCTGTGCTACAGCTGGGCTAGGAACCACACTTAAGGCGCAGGCCTCAGAGATGAGGCTGCTTGCTGTGTCTGGCCACATGAAGGAAGGAGGATGCGGGAGACAGAAGAAAGGCTCCAGGCTCCATGTCTCCCAGGAAGGCAGAGAAGCACAAGCAGGAGAGGCTCCAGGCAGCACAAGAGAGTGATAAAATGTCTCCCCTTCTACCCATTCCGTCCCTCATCCTGCCTTTCCCCCACAGCTCTCTGAGTTTTGATAAGTCTCACCTGCAGAACCTGGATGCAGTTTTCTGTGGACATAAAGGGCTGGGAAAAGATTTTTAAAGAGTTCCAAAGGGGCTGTACCTGGAAGGAGGGAAGAGTCATGGGAATGAAGGGTCTTGTTATGGATTCTAGCCAATCAGAGGCAGCTGGTGCTTCCATTTCTGTATCTCTTTACATTTCCCTAAGTGACAGAATGCTGGCCCATGCCACCTAATTTCTCTATGCTTCTATTTCCTCATCTTCAAAGTGAGGTCTTTGAATTATGTGTTCTTTTTTATCATGTGTGTAAAATGAGCATGAGTGGAGGTCAGAGGTCAACCTTCGGTATCCCCACATTCCACCTGGTTAGAGACAGGAGCTGTTTGTTGTTGGCTCCTGCACATGCCAGGCGAGGTGGTCCTGGAACTTATGGGGATTCTCCTGTCTCCCCCTCCCATCTCACTGTAGAAACACTGGATTGTGGCTGTGCACACCTGGCTTTGTGTGGTTTCTAGAGATCCAAACCCAATTCTCCATGTGTGTACAGCAGGCACTTTTCTCCCTGGGCCGTCTCCTCAGCCTACATTCCATGTTTTCAAACATCCCTAGAGAGTCAGATACAGGGGTGGTTTGAGTCATGGTCTTACTCTGTAACCCAGGATGGCTTGAAATTCACTGTGCAGCCAAGCTAATCCTCCTGTTTCAGTGCTGGGATTATAGGCATGCGCCACCATGCCCAACAATACCGTAGTTTTTAAAACACTAAGCTGAGTCCTAAGAAGAGAGAGCTCTTACCAGGTCCTTCTGGGGCTTATCCCTCAGGTCACTTGCAAGTACCAGCATCACCCAATGAGTCTTCTGTCCCTATCTGCCATGGATGGGCCTGGAGAGCTACTGTTTTAGGACGTTGTCCTTTTCAAGTGCTCTTGTAATGCCTAAAACATTGCTCCCCCAGATAGACATCATGCCTCCCGGCTTGGTCTCTACAGATGCCGAGGACTGGCTTCAGAGGTGTCCCTCTGTGGAGCTCTGGCTGGACACCAGGACTCGGGAAAGCCTCTCGCTCCATGCACTCACTGGCATCCTGAAACTGAGATGAGATTCTTGTCCATGGAGATGTCTCACAGGCCTTGACAGCCAGGTGATATTTATGACCTGCAAAAAATGTAATGCTGAACAAGGTCCTGGTATTGCACGAGTTCCAGCCAAGGCAGGAAGGGAGCAGCAAGCTGCTGAATGCCTGGAAGAAGTCGTAATCAAGTCAGCTGGGCCGGCAGAAGTTGCCACCAGGGGCACAATCAGGACAAGGCCATTCTCTGCCCTCAGTAGCCCTCTGTCAGGAAGTAATTGCAGCTCTTTTGTTTCTCCCTTCAGACAGGGTCTCATGTAGCCCTGCATAAAGCTCTGCACTGGGACACTGTGCTGGTCACCTCTGTCCCTTGTCCCCTTTCAAAGGCCAGGGGACTTAGGCTGACAGGACACAGGACAGCAGAGTGACATGAACTCCAGCCTCTTGACCCAGTTCCCTGGCTCCTGGACCCACTAGTGACCTACAAAGGACAACCAGGAAGATGACAGTTGGAAACATGCTTTCTTTATTCAGTGTTGGGGCTTGAACCTAAGTTGTTTTACTCAAATGTTGAGGACTGAACCTGCATCATTTCCTTCAGTACTGGGGCTTGAATCTAGGTCCTTTTATTCAGTGTTGAGGACTGAACTTAGGTTGATCCTAGGGAAGTACTCTACCATTGAGCCACAAAACCAGTACTTCTTTTTACTGTTTTAAGACAGGACCTCAGACCAGGTGGTACTGGTGCACACCTTTAATCCCAGCACTAAGGAGGCAGAGGGAGGTGGATCTCTGAATTCGAGGCCAGCCTGGTCTACAGAGCAATTTCTAGGACAGTCAGGGCTACACACAAAACAAAACAAAGCTAGGGGCTCAGTTACCTGAGCTGCGCTGAACTCACTCCATAGCCCAGGCAGGCCTCAAACTTGCAGTTCTTCTGTCAGCCTCAGCCTGGTTGGACAGTTTCAACCGCCTGCCCTGATAAACTGCATCCGCTCTGCTGAGTCACTTCAGCAGCAGCTGGAAGGTCACCTGACACTGGCTAAGGCAAGTTGAGATCTGTTTTTAATTTCAGAGAAGTCTAGAGATAGACTGGGAAGGGCTTCTATGACACATCCATGACACCATGCATCACAGATCCATGTTTCTGCCCTACCTAACTCTTATTATGTGACTTTTATCCTTAAGGTTACCTCACAGTCCAAGATGGCTTCTAAAGTTCCCCGCCATTACTTAAGGGAATTACTTACCTAGAAGCAAGATCATCTGGCATCTGAGTAAATACTCCAAGTGCCTGTGAGAGGGTGTGGATGCATACATGCACAGGAGATTGTAGGGTCAGAGTGCCGTGCCTTCCATCCTGTATTTGAGACAGATCTCTCATTGGCCTGAGACTTTGCCACTAGCCTGGCCTGCAGGATGCACTTGTCTCTGCTTCCTGTTTTGTCTTTGCTGAGATTACAGGCACACACCACCATGCCCCGCTTTTTCCATCGGTTCTGGCCAGCCCATTAAGTCCTCTTTTAAAAATTATCCTAAAGAAGCCAGCGCCTTCCAGCCCTCCCAACAAAAGGCCTGGGGAAAGTTCTGTAAACAAATCTGCTTATTAAGGAAAAGGGGGAAGACAGGTTACAGGGCCATAAGGTAGTAGGTCAGTTCCCAATGGCAATCCTTGGTGATGAGAGCTGTGATAGATTATCATAAACTATTTCCTGTGGGGAGAAAGAAGTCTAAAGAGACATCACTCTTCAGTGCTGAACTTCTGTTCATAGTTTGAAGTCCTTGGCAATGCTTTAGGAATGAGGCCAGGCTAGTCACCTATCTGTCTCTATCTCTCTAGCCTTAAACTCACTATGTAGCTGATGATAACCTTGAATTACTGATGTTCCTGCTTCAATCTCCCAAGCGCTAGGATTTGAGGCATGTACCACCACACCTAGCCTAGTCACTGAACTCTAGAAAACGGCTCCAGCAGGTTGCTCCTCGGTAGTAAATTCTTTAGCCAGCCGGTTAAGTCCTGCGTTAGCTAAAATCTGCATGTCCACAGCCATTGCTATGCAAACAGCGGCTCCTGAGAAAAGCAGCTGTAGCAGCCTTGGCGGAAAGACTGACGGAAACACAGACCAATCCCTGGGCCCCACCCAGGCCTGTGCTGTGAGCTCAGAATCAGCAAAGTCCAGCAGATTCCATGCACAAACTGGCGACCCCTGTTGTTAGGGTTTGGGTGGCGGGAGGCATACCTCAGCAGGCTAAGCCGAAGACACACCCACCATGTGACAGATTTGTGGTGGTTGGGGGAGTGTCTTGGAGTGGGACAAGAGGCAGAGCAGAGAGAGACAGAGATAAGAGACAGAAAGAGAGGCTGTGGGGACCTTTTTGAAAGGTACTCCTGTTGCAATTGGTGGCTGGAGATGACATGGCGGCTCTGCTGAGTCGATGAAGGCAGGGTGGGGAGCACCTGGTTTTGCAATGTGGGTGGTTCCTAAAACCTGTTTCAATGCAGTATCTTACAGATCTCTGTTCACCTAAACATGCTTCTTCTCAGAGAGCCATCTGCTACCCCAATGAAAAAATGAAAGCGTTGTGCACTGTGACCAGGCAGAAAGTAATTCACTCTGATAAGAATTTTTTCTCTTTTTTGTCTTTCTTTCCTTTTGCGTTTGTGTGAGAGAGAGAGAGGGAGAGAGAAAGAAAAGAGAGAAAGAGTAGGGGGTGATATTTGTCTGCATGCATGTAGATGCTAGATAACTCCAGTATCCTATCTCACGAGTTAGCCACCTTGGTTTTTTTAGAGGGGAGAGGAGTTAACCGTTTATTTTTAACTGAAATTTTTTATATATACAACATATTCTGATCACACTTTCTCTGCCCCCAACCCTTTCCAGATCCTCCCCATCCTTTCTTTCTCTCTTTGGACAACAATCAGGCAAACAAAAACCTAAGACACATATACATACATAAGCCCACAAGAAACACAAACACAACCTCCACAAAATCAGAAACCATAATATACAAGCAAATGACCAATAACACACACAAAAAGCCCCCCCCCCCCCCCCAATGCAACGAGACAAGACGTCTACAAAAGTACCACTGAGTTCATTTTGTACTGGCCATCTGCTGCTGCGGTATGAGACCTACCCTCACATGTAGTTATTATA
>CM053760.1:63465028-63562986 GCA_028658305.1 Pachyuromys duprasi
GGAGTGGGAGCCATGTCTACTGTACCCCCCTTTCTCAGCACTGTGACCCCCACTGACCTGGACCTGTACAGGCCCTGTGCATGCCGCCACACAGTCTCTGTGAGTCCATATTCCACCTTGGTTTCTGAGATCCGCTTTTCACTAGCCTGAAACTCTCCAAACAGGCTAGATTGTAGGCGAGGGAGCCCCTGGATCTTCCTGTCTCTGTCTCCACAGCTCTGGGATTACAAGTACATACTAGCACCATGCCCAGCTATGTTTCAAGGCGGGTTCTGCGAGGACTGAACTCAGGTCTTCCTGCTTGCCGAGCAGGTGCTTTGCCCACTGAGCTCTCCCCACCCCCCCTCCCTCCTTTTCACGGCTTTATGTATTAAGCCACGGCTGTGTGTCCTAGGCAGTACCATGTCACTGAACTACATCTCCCAACCACAGAAAGGGTTTTTTAAGCTCAGGAAAACAGAACTAGTGAGTGCCTCCTAGCCAGGCAGCAGGAACACAGGGTGTGGTCTACTCTTCCAGGGGTAGTGACCTCTCTCACCTGCTGTGCACCAGGAACTTCTCTTATCTTCTTGCTGGCTGGCCAGCAGACTCCCTTTGCAGGCTCCCCTGGGCTCTGACATTCCTCAGGCCTAGGCACGGTTCTCTACAATCCTGTGATCTGTCAGCCTTAGCAGCCACAACTCTAATTGCTTTGACCAGGGTTCACTCAACTGTCATATGGTCTGGCAGTCCCAGTTCAAGTCTACCAGCTATTAGGCACCCAGGAAAGCCCCCCCCTCCAACTTGCAGCTGCCCCCATGCAGTCAGAGACAGGCAAAACTGCTGCCTGCCACTGGCCTCCGTTCTCTCGCCTCCTAGGTGGGAGCCAGGCAAAGCCAGCTTTCAGCAGACTTCTGGATTGAAACAGACACAGTATGAATGTTCACAGGGAAGACCTAGCCATGGAAATGGTTTGTCAGGGTACCAGTGTGACACTTCCCTCTTTATGCACCCTCCCCCCACCTCCCACCCCATGAAAGGCCTGGCTGTCCAGCTACAGTAGCTGGCGGAAATTACAAGTAAATGGTGCAGAACACGCCACTCAGATACAGCTGAGCAGGTGTCCTGATCTCTCAGCCCTGCAAGGCAACATTTGATGAGCACACATGCTGAACGGACTGCAAGGCTCCTGAGGTGTCCTCCTTGCCACAAAGAACATGGCCCCCTTGTGCTGATGCAGGCTCACTGGTGGTGTGGGTGACCCAGACCCACAGACTTAAGAATGACGCCAAGAGACGGGCTCCAGAGCTGTATAGGCACCACAGAAATGTGGGGTCTCTGAGTACCAGAAACAGAAGCATTCAGCTCACCCACTCAACACCTGACCTGAGCCTTACAGACAGAAAGGCAATGCCCACCCTGGGGTGGGGGGGCATGGCTCTAGGCAAAGACAGTACGTCCAAGGTGGGCATCACAAAGAGACCCCTTCCTTGGACCCACTCTGGATGAAAGGGTGCCAGGCATAGTCCTGGCTTTAAGCAGCTTGGTCTGGTAATGACAAGGGAGGTTTAATCACACCAAGTGGGTAACAGGGTGCCACTGGATAAAAGTGGTTGCTTCTAATGGTCTATAGCACAACAAGATAATTGTAATCTACAATTAAACATCCTAAGGCAGTAGAGAGAATTTAGAATGTTCCCAATACAAAGAAATGATAAATGTCTGGGGTAACAAATATGCCAATGATTCTCAGTTGTCACACGCTTTATGCATACAGCAAAGTGTCTCATCCCAGCCCACAAACATGCACAAGTTGTCTGTGTTGTGTCGAGTTACAAATATATGTAAGGAACTGGGCAGATGGCTCAGTAGGTAGAGCACCTGCAAGCATGGAGACCTGAGTTCAGATCCCCAACACCCATGAAAACTAGATACAGCAGAGTGTGTGTGTGTGTGTGTGTGTGTGTGTGTGTGGCGGGGGTGACCCCAGAACCCGACAGCAAGATGGGACATAGACAGGACACTTTCCAGAGGCTTGAGGGCTCTCCAGCTTGGTGTCCAGTGTAGCAAAGAACTCCTGCCTGTTCCAATAAGCTGGAAGGGAAGCACCAACCCCTGGACCTGTTCTCTGACCTCCACCTGTGTGCACACATGCACCTCCAAACACATACATACATCATACATACACAAAGGATTTAAAATGCATATATTTCTTTATGTTCAAGGGTGAGGATCGGTGACAGAACATTTGCTCAGCATGCACAGGGGGCCTGGGTTCCATCCCAAGGCAGCAAAAAAATAAAAATAAAACAACAAAAACAACCAATAAAAAAAAAAAAAAGAAGAAGAAGGAAGGAGGGAAAAGAACCAAAGTCCCAGTCCTGAAAATGGATGATGTCTTAAATGATAGAGGCACAGAGGAAAACGACGTGTGCTTTCGGCCCAGAACTTTACAAGGGCCTCTTCTGAGACAGCCCTTGAAGGACAAAACGGCTCACCAGGCAGGATCTAGCCACATTCTCCCTTCCTAACTATAAGGATACAGGTATTCACATTCTAGAATGCTCTGGGGGCTCTCTGCTTTTCTTCTGGGAGGTCTTACTTCATTTTTGTTTGTTATGAGACAGGGTCTCATCTAGCCCAGGATAGCCCTGAATGCATTATCCTCACCTCCAGAGAGCTGGGAATATAGCTGTGAAGTACCACATCCAGATGTGACCTGAGGTTCATAGTGCCCATGTGTAATGTGCACCAACATGGATACAATAGGCTGTGGAGAAGAGCAAATGTGAGGCTGAGGAAAACAAGTACGGCTAGGTGATAGGCTTGGAGCACAGAACCAGGGAAGGGCACAGAGGCTCCTGCCCTGCTCCCTTACCAAGGTTATCCTGACACCTCTTCCACTGACAGCTTGCATCCCAGAGTCACTGTGTCCTTCCCTCGTGTGCCAGCTCAGGAGGTGAAAGGTGCTCCTGGCTTCTAGAAGGAAAAGACTCTGTTACTGCTTACATTCCATTCTATCATCAGCTCCAGAGGCTAGGCCCTAGGCGTCCTCTCCAGCAACCCAGCACTCAGTAGTGGCTCATAAATAGGAGTGTGGCTCACATTCAAGCCATGAAATGAAGAGACCAGATGGCTAGCGGACCAGAGAGGGAAAGACAGCAGTTAGAAGCAGATCATCCAAAGTCTTTGCTCCATGCTGCCTCCCTCAAAAGTACCAATTGCCATGAGGGAAAAGCCACACATATTCTAACACACAATCAGACTCCCACACACATACACATACAAGGGTTCACTCAACTGTCACTGGGTCTGGCAGTCCCAGTTCAGGCCTAGAGATCAGATATTAGGCACCCAGGAAAGCTCCCCCTTACCTGTGTACATCTACCATACACTCCACATATACCCAACACATACACATACTTAATCCCCACATACTCTACACATACACCTACCTATTCATACACTCTCACCTCATATATACCAGCCCCCTTGACATATACACTCACAAATACACATTCCACATATATACCTACCCACCATATACAACTGCCCTTTCCACAATATACCTACTCACACAAATATACCACATACTCCCATTCCACATAGACCACATATACACATTCTATATATGTGTAAAACTACCAACATATACATACCATAAATATCTCAGACCCTTCCATGTATACGCTACACACACACACACACACACAGGTGTGCACACACATGCACCATATACACCAACTTCCCCAACACCCTACCACACACACATCCCTTTTCCTTTGTGTCTTCAGTTCTAGCAGTTTTGAGCTCCTGTCATTGTGTTTAAAGACTCTAGAGGAGAAAGAACAGAACTAAGTTCATCATGGTTAAGTCCCAGCTCTACAGAGAAGAGGGAGAATCCCCGTTATAGCTCCAGCACCGGCTGTGATGAGCACCCCGGGATTTAACGTGGAGCCAACATTTTCCCACATCTTGACAATGTTCTGAGAAGCAGAACATAGGGACATTTTTATTAGGGGTGGAGCGCAGGAGCCAGAAGCTAAACACTCAGCTCTCTCTAGAGAGGCCCACCATGAAACAGTGGGTCCCTGTGTGCTGTCAGTTCTCATTCAGTTCTCTGTGAGCTCTTGGCTGCTTAGTTACTAATAAGAAAAATATGCATGGTGTCACTCACAGTTGACTCCCTTAAAAGAAATCCCCTCATCCTTTATGGAAAGAAGTTTCCCCAGACTGGGGTTGACAGTGCACACATTCAAGGCATTTTCTGGGTCCATGCAGTATAGCAGGAGCCTTCCACGTGAGACCCTCTGACATTGGGTGGACATCGGGGGAGGAGTAGCTGTAGCCTCCCACTCTTTTCCCCGGCTGCAGGCCCTGACTGGCTCCCCACACCCACCCAGAGAAGCCCACCTCACCAGCAGCCAGGGCTGCACACTTTCAACCCCCCCCCCTCCAGCATAGACATTGCTAGTTCTTTTGTATTTCTTGGAATTGAGGTTTACTAACATCAGTGGATTTCACCATACCTATTTTACTATTTTAAAAATGTATTCAAACGACACATAACTACTAAAGAAAAGTAACCCTTGTTGGGGAGATAGCTCAATCTATACAACTTTCGCTATCCAAGCAGGAGGACCCAAGTTCCATCCCCAGCACCCAGATGAAAGGTGGATCATAGTAGCGTGTGCTTGTAATCTCCAACCTGGTGAGGCAGAGACAGAGGGATCTCTGAAGCTCACAATCCATCCTAGCTTACGTAACAGGCAAGACCCAGTACTCAGCGAGAGACCCAGTCTCCAAAGACAAGGTACATGATCATCCTAAGGCACACCAGAGGTTGTCTTTGGACTCTACACATGTACCCAAGCACACTCATACCTGTACACATGGACACACACACACAGAGAGAGAGAGAGAGAGAGAGAGTTCTTTATCAAGTTTCTGTGGAATTCTCACATTCTCTATGATCACTAGAAGGAGGCAATTGGGGCAGAGTTTCCTTTCCACGTGTTTTTTTCTCTATGTCACCAAAGTTTTTCAGGTTACAAAATACATGGTTGGCAGAGAATCATTTTTCAAAATATTACCCGCAGGTGGCAATTTGTTTTCAGGGGTTTTTCTTCTGAGTAGAGCTCCTAGAAGACTCCTGTCTGGTCCTCTATGGACTGACCGCTGGCTTCAGCAGCTCCATTTCTTCGCCACTCTTTGTTGCCAGGTACTTCACAAACATTAGGGAGGGAGTGGGTTCTTAGCTGTATAACTCTATGATGTCATCATTTCCCTCCCTGTGTAGGGAAAGGATGATTTACTCCCTCACGTTCTTACAGGACAGTGAGCTGGGTAAGTCTGAAACAAGGGCCCCATGTCACTCACCAGTCTCAGAGTCATCAAATGCTTCATGAAGGGTGACCATCATGGGACAGAATGTGGCCCAAGGATCACCAGTTATTAACCCTAACCTGCCACCCCTCCGAATCCTGTGATAGAAGAGGGCTCTGGAAAGCCCACTTGATATTCAGTGATCTGTTAGAAAACATCAAGAGAGCCACACTCAAGCAAGTGCTCTCTCCTAGAGGGTAAACGTAGAGGTGTTTTATCCAGTAGAAGCTTCATGCCAGTAACCCCAGTACTCAGGAGGCCGAGGTGGGAGGACTGCCAGGAGTTCGTGGCCAGCTACACACTGAGTTCCAGAAAGCGAGGTATAAAATGAGGCCTTGCCTCAAAAAAGGAAAGTGAAGACTTCATTCCAGCTGGCACAAAGAGCGGGGAACATACAAGAAAATACAAAGACCATTTTTTTTTAAAGCCAGTTTAACAAGACAGAGCATGAGAAAGCAGTCGGCTCACACTTGGACACGTTCTAGGTCAACAGAAGGCAAAAGCCAAATCCAAGATGCCAAGAAAAGGAGGCTGTTCTTTTTCCAGAAACAGGCCTCTCTAAGTAACTAACGAGAGCTTGCTGCCCAGCGGAGGGAGGCAGCGCTTCACTTGTACCACTCAGGAACACACCCAGGCCTCACCTAAACTGAGCTGCCTAAGACCCAAAGGACTTTCCTAATCCCCCCCTTACCACCCTAAGCCCTACCTTACCACCCCAGAGCTGCATGTCAGTGTCACCAGCCTCACAGCACAGCCACACGGGGCATTTCGACTAAATTCTTTTACTGAGTGGGGGGGTTGGGGGAGTTGCATTTTGAGCACCACAGCAAGATTACTATTTCTAACCAGTTAGTAGACCAAGTGACATGGACAAAGTGCTCATGGAGGGCCTGCAGATTGTCCATGACATCATGAGCTGTCAGGCTGAATGGACTGGGGTCCCACAGTGTTTCTGCCATAAGTCGATGGCCTTGCTCACAATGGCGTCTGAGCTGTCCTGAGGAATCTGTGAAGAACAAAGAAGTCCAAGTGATGCTTCTGTGTTACTTCAGGATCTGCCCTCACTCTCTGTGGTGGCCCTGTTTCCGTGGAAGCTTGCTCTGCTTTTGGAAGGGGACTGCAGATGTGGAATGATTTAATGCTCCTGGGGACACACTGAGTAGCTCTGGAGCCAGGCAGTCTTCTGCTGTCCATTCACCATTTAGCCCTGGACAGTACTCAGTGGCCTGCAGTTCAGCACCCATCTCTGAACAGGGAACAACATCCCAGATTCACAGAGCTGGTCACAGGATGACAGAAGAGAGCCCTTGCTTGGCACATGCCTGGCACTGTTGGCCACTAATTAGTATAATAATGATGATTCACTGAATGAACACATCCACATTGGCTTGGCTCTTACTATTTACCAGGCCACACTTCACGAGTTAAACCTGACTAACTAAAAGGGGGCCGGGGGATCCTGAGTCCGCTCCAAGGTGTACTCTATGCAGGCACAGCCTCTTTCCCAGGAGAAATGTTCCAAGAGGGAGGAGGAGCTGAGTCACTGAAGCCTTTTCAGCACACACTAACATACCTAAGCACATTAACCAACCCAGCTGGGACTGCAACAGAGGCAGTTAAGGCAGGGAAGGCCAAAGAACCTCAACGGTGCTCACTTGCTTCAGGTTCCTGCTGTGCTCCCTGGGGATGAGACTCCACCCCAGGAGGATGCTGCAGGCAAGGGGCTTGCCATGCAGACCAACATCCATAAAAGAGAAGCAACACTGCTAAAGATAAATAACTATTTCTTCTTGCCAGGAGTGGGGTGCTTGACCATAATCCCAGCACTCAGGAGGCTGAGATAGGAGGATTACTGAGACCTGGAAGCCAAAGTGGGGATACAGAGAATGCCAGGCCAGCGTCGGTTATAGCACAAGTCACCAGCTCAAACCAATCACCACATAATGCTTTAGTAGAGTAAAAATAAACTGTATTACTTCTCTGAAATAATATAACACAGTAGGAAAATCTGGCTTGCCAAACTGCCCTCATTTCCAGATTCCAAACCCAAGAAGATAAAGCACTCACATTTTCCAGGAACTTTGTTATCTTCTCTGCACTGTTCAATGCCATGACCTTTATTTTAAAGGTTAATAATATTTCTACTGCTACAAAAACTAGGATCTTGCAGGATCCACTTACAACTTTATCCCAGACCCTACAAAACAGAGAGATCACCAAATTAGAGGACTTTAAAGCTGATGTTACCCAGACATCTCAGATTATAAAATAACATCCAATTACATTCATTTTAAGTACATGCTTCAGAGAACAGCTATGACATAATCGGTGTCAACACGATAGATGAGCTACTGAGCAGATTCTAGGAAGAATGGCTTTAGAAGGGAAAAAGGAGTTCACTTAAAGTTACTGTTGAGCCAGAATGTTCCAAATGCCTGCTGAGAACTTGCTACTGAAGGACAAGAAAGTCCTAAGCCAGAGCGTCACCCTGCTCCCACCACGGAAGCAGATGGTTACTGCACACCACAGGACAGCAATACCGCGAATGAAATGTCAGGAGAAGTCATCGCATTGCCAGGGAGCCTGGAATCCAAGGGCTCTTTATGCAGGTGTATGTACACATGCCTGTGTGTAGGCACACGTACACATAGTAAACGTGTGGAGATTGGGGCTCATGTAGGGTGTCTTCTTCTATCATGCTCCACTTTAGTTTTCGAGACGGAGCCTCTCACTGAACCTCATGCTCACCAGCTGGCTGGACTGGCTGGCTGGTGAGCTCCGAGGACCTGCCTTGTCTCCACACACACCCTGGCAGCACTGGGTTTACAGACACGCCATCACACTGGCTCTTTACATGGGTGCTGGGGATCCAGACTGGTTTCACACCTGTACAGCAGGTAGCTGTGCCCACTGAGCCGCCTCCAGGGCCCGGGGGCCGGACAGTTCTTGATCTACTATCTCTAAAATAACTGTTTGATAAATCTTAGAACTTTTGAAGTTGGTATTGGACTCTATATGCTAAATTATACATTTTCTTATACTACTTTCTATATGCTGATTTCCTTTCTTCCAAACAACATCACAAAGACCTGGAGTTGTGGGGCTGAGACTGAGAAATGTCCTTAACACAGTGGTTCTCAACCTTCCTAATGCTGCGACAGTTCCTCATGCTGTGACCCCAACCATAAAATTATTTTTGTTGCTGTTATGAGTCATCATGTAAATATCTGTGTTTTCCAGTGGTCTTAGGTGACCCTTGTGAAAGGGTTGTTTGACCCCAAAGGGGTTGCGACCCACAGGTTGGAATCCACTGTCTTAACATGCGTCTCAAAGTGAGTGCAGAAGGAAAGTTTGTCTCTGACAACTTTCAGCTCTTTCGAGAATGCCATGAAATGCCTAAGAAATACAAAGGTGTCTGTCTGTCAGAATCCAATACCTGTCTAGACAAGAAGCACTCAGGCTGCTTCACATACGATGCCTCACAGCATCCAGAGGCCCACAGCCTTCACAGGCATATGCTCAACAATAAGGAGAACCATATTAGTTCTGCTAGGGAATGTAGCTTCAAATCACCTTCCCATTCTGAAGCAAACTCCAGTCTTGAGAGATGACCGCACAGGGGCCAGGATCCCTTTCCAACTCCAAGCTGCCGGCATGCAGTGGGAGAGACACGTACCTCTGTAAACTGGACTCGGGCAGGCATCCTGCGAAGCACCTTTTGAACCAGAGATCATAAGGAAGTTTGGAGACCGCAGAACACGTCTTCAGGTGACTCAGCAGCCTGCTGTCTTCCAGATTCAAGTACTGTTCGAAAGCCTTGGGCTAAAGATTACACAGCGAAAGAGATTACTCGTTTCCTGTGACGTAATGTCACCTCCTGCTGCACCCTATGATGAAAACATGTGTGTGCTGAGTAAAAGAAAGTGCTAGGAAGCTTGAACACCATCAAGTCAGTCCTAACACAAGTTTTTGGTCACTACTGACAATGGCGACCTACTGGAGCTGAGGGCTTTGGCGAGAGGCATGACTCTGTGCTCAACCCACAGGACAGTAAGCATGCAAAAGAAAGTCTGTCTCTCTGATAGTGTACAAGCAGCTCCAACAGCTAAAGCAGAGTCCAGGGCAGGGGTCAGCTATTATGGACAGCTAAGAAAGGCCCCTGGCGACTGGGTGATCTGGAGCAACCAATCATGTAAGGAGATGGGAAGGTGGCTGTAGCGGCATAAACCTCTAATCGCAGCATTCAAGACTCTGAGGTACAACAATGGCATCGGAGGCCAGCCTGGGCTACATCTCAAACCAGTCTCAGGAAGCCAAAAGTGCAGGCTAGAGACACTGCCCCGCTGAAGTTAAGAGTGCTTGCCGCACAATCCCAAGGACTGGAGTTCAGCTCCCAGCATCATGTAACAAGCCAGGCCACCGGCATCCCTGTAACCCCGGCTCAGAAGAGAGGCAGGGATGGGAGGGTCTCAGGGGCTTGCTGGCTTCCGGCCTAGCCAAGAAAACACAAGCACAAGCCAGGGAGAAAGGCCACATCAAAGAAATAGGAGGAGAAATGGCCTACACCTGCACATGCGCACACACACACACACACAGACACACACATGTACACAGAAAAACAAACAAACCTAGAAATCTGCAAAGCTGACCGGTGAGCGGTCATGGTTATTGTCTGACGGACAAGTTGACACCTGTACAGCAGAAAGCAGGCAAGCTCAGGACCTGCTTGCCAGGTTGAAATGTAAATCTGCTCAAATTAAGTAAGTAGATTTTAAATACACCCCAGATGCTCAAGCATTCTCTTACAGTACCTCCCTAGGAGACACACACATACACACACACACACACACACACACGCATGAACACGTGCACACATGCAAAGAGCAAGGGCATGTTTATTGTCAGTGTGATGTTATTATACTTAATTACAGTGAAGTCAGAAGAGGAAACACTGAATAAATTATGTAGGGAAAGTGATTCTGAATGAGAGGCTGTCAATCCCAGCTACATTCAGAATCGCCTAAGGATCTCAAACATTAGAATTCTAGGCGCCACACCTATTTAGATTCTAATTTAATTGAGTAAAGGTAATGAGAAGTTTTTCAAATCTCTTGAGTACTAACAGGAAGTCAGAACTGAAATCCAATGGTTTGTCTGAATGAGCCTAGAAATTCTGCAAGTACTGAATTACAGATAGATAACAATGATAGGGCCCAAGCATAGAGGAGTAATGTACTTCATGTATATGAGTGTATATATGTGCATGTTAGAACAAGGTTACAGGAGCCCTGAGTCCCCTGTACCAGCCCTGGTGGCCTCCACTCCTGACAGGATGCTGTATGAGAAGAGCCAAGCTCCTGCTGCTAAGCCTTCCACACATGTGGGCGGACAGAAACCCGAACTAACACAGAGGGAGTGTTCTAGACAAGCCTGTGGCTGTGGACCAGGATCAGGAACACTCCAAAGCAGGTGAGCATTCCGGGAGGCGGGGGGGTCCACCCCATGGAGACCCGGCAGTCTTGGGTTGTCTTTGGGCTCCAGTAGCAGATCTGAGTGGCTGCAAAGGAGAAATGGGGCCCATTCCATGGGAAATACTTTCTGGCTTTTTGCAGAAAACATTTGCCAGGAGCTACTATACAGGGTCCACTCATCAGAGCAGTAGCAACTAGAGTAAGAGTAATCTCTGACACTGGTTGTTCCTCAATTAAAAAACAAAAACAACAAACAAAAAACAAAAACCCTCACCAGCTGAGGTAAAGAATCCCGGTACTTGCTATTTAACTGCTTCACAAAGCATCGGGTGATCCAATAACAGTCTACGCTCTCTTCCACCATCTCTTCCATGGCTTTAGCAATGGCAAGAAAGACTTCATCCTCTGGCTCCTGAAAGATTGACAACAAATCTCAAAACGGAGGCAGCAGAAGGAAAGATATACTTCTTTACTGAAAATGTAACACTGGCCCCTTCATTCTAAGAGGACACATTAATAAATCAAAAGAGGGTTCAGAAGGGAGGGCGTATCAGTGAGGAGAAGCAGGAGAAGGGACGGGTGGGTAGCTACAGAGAATCACGGGAGTCAGCATGGCTGAACAACAGCTGGCTTTTGTGTGGCGTCTGCTGCAAGCACAGGCAAGGCAGAGTCTCTCTCCCCAGCCAGTCTCCATGCTAGGTCAGGGATGTGATGAAAAAAAAAAAAAAACATTTTGGAATGTGTCAGTACATAACTTAAGAATCCTGGGGGACTCCAAGTGGGCTCATAACACATCTGACTTAAGTCAGAGCTTCTGCACACACCCTTAGAGCACTGCTCTACCTAAAAGGTTAGACCCCCTGGAATCAGAATTTTAGGAAGCAGAAGAGTGACATTTCTCAGATCTGTTAAAATGAAAATAAACCCTCAAGGAATTTTCAGCAGAACAATCTTATAAAACTGAAACTCTATTCGAAAATTATTTTGTTTTCAAACACTGCCATCCACACCAAAACCAAACAAACAAAACAAAAGAAACCTTCCATTTTAATCTAGGATTTCATAGTTTGATACTTTTAAGGTTAACAGGATATTTCTTTATTTCCTGATCTTATATTTCTTAATTTCTAGTCCCCTGAGAAGCCCCAAGTTAAACAAAAATTTTAATAAAAAGCAGTTCATTCTTAGGCTTCCTTTCAGCTTACTGGTATCCACAAAATGTAAGGTGTTGCAGAGTTAGAATTACAAGAAATAGATTTATCTAAGCGTTTTACTACAGTGTTGAAGGACACAAGAGGAGCAAGAAGGAGAGGAAATCTTCCTCCCTAGGCCTAGCCCTGGTCTGCGGGACCCTGCAGGTGGCATGTCACTGGCTGCTCCTAGTCACGGTGACAGGTCCAGGGGAGACTGGTGTCCTTCGCCCAGCTGTGCTCTAGCTGAGCACTCACAAGCTCTTCAACCAGATGATAGCAAAAGAGGGGCTGGGTGTGTAGGCAAAAGTGGAGACCCAGAGCACCCGCCCACACTCAGCAAGTGCACCTGAGGCTGCAGGGGGAGGTGTCTGGCTCAGAGCACAGACCAGTGAGGAGGGATGAGGTGGAAGCCATGCCTATGATTTAGACTTCTTACCCTAACAGAATAGCTAACCTTATCCAATAGCGTGGTGGGCTCAGCTGCTCAGGAAGCTCAGGTAGGAGGACTGCAACTGGGCAGCTTAGCAAAAGGTGAAAGAAAGGATCCAAGTGGCTCAGCGGCAGAGCCCCCACGAGGCCACAGAGCCAGTCAGAACCACAGAGCCCATGTGGTGCCATCAGTGCCACAGTGCTGCCTCTGAGTGAGAGGAAATGGGTGTCCTAAGTGCCGCTTAACATTTGGGCTCTTCTCCCTCGTGTAATAGTAAGAGTGAGCGCATGGCCTTCATTAGCACTTCATTTGTCACAGGTACTCTAACATTATCTACCACGTCTGTAAATGCATATAAGCCATATATAAAGTAAGTCGCTTATGTTTTGAGGCAAGATCTCGCTGTGTAGCTGGTCTCACACACCAGAGCCTCCCTTCTCGGCCTCTGAGTACTGGGATTAGAGGTAGTGATGCCACACCTGGTTCAAAGCCCCATCTTCACTAAAAACAAATTCTGTAGGTAATCAAAGCTTGCATGTGAATCCTTGCTTGAAAAATTCATTCAGCCAAATAAATAAAACCTTCATTAAAATACCCAGACTGCAGTAAAGTGGCTGGCAACATTGGTACATTCAGGAGAAGAAGCCAGAAGCAAGCACCTTAGGATAACGGGGACTTTTTAATATCCACACCTGTCACGGGGAAGGCTAAAATGAACTCGTAATGTTGGGTTGGAATTGAACTTATCACTGTGAACCCAGGATTTTTATTAAAATGGAAAGATACACGCTAATGTACATAGGCTGGGATACAACTCAACAGCAGAGCACTTGTCTGGCATGTGTGAGGTCTGAGTTCCAGGCCCAGCAGCACAACATCTATATTTTTGTACACATACATACATGTGTATGTAAAAGAATGACAAACAAATTGGCCTCTGTCTTCTAAGCGAACCTAAAAGCAAACAGCCCAGGAGAACAGAAACAAATGGCTTTCTTTTTTGTGCCAAAGTGTCAGGAAACACTTAAAACAGTGAACACACCAGACAGACACAGGTGTGAGGTAAAAGGGGCTCTACTAGCCGAAGCTGTAGCATCTTGAACATCTAAAGAAAAATAGCGGTAAAAGATTATAGCTATTAGCATACATCCACACTGACATCAATAAATAAATGCAAAGGGAAACTCTTACAGATAAAGCCAACTAACAGACGCAGAAAGAATTCAGGAAATAGGGAATCACAATTGCCAGAGAAGTAAAAATATTTTAGGCAAGAATAATAATAATAATTTGGTGAGTATTTATAAGCCCTAAAATTCCATGCCAGTGGCATACATCTTTAATTCCAGCACTCAGGAGGCAGATGGAGCTGTGTGAGTTCAAAACCAGACCAGCCTGGTCTACATCACAAGTTCCTGGCCAGCCAGGCTGACACAGTGGGACTTTTGCCTCAAATTTTTAAATTAATTAGTTAATTGATAACATATAAATGTAACATATAAACTATATAAGTAAAAAATATGCAATATATATTTATATTTTCTGTATTTATATGTATATTTATATATTATTTATATTTGTGTTGTAAACAATATAAATTATAAATATATAAATTTACATATAAATGACATGTAAATAACATATATATACATATATGTATATATATGAGAAAAGCTTCAGAGTCTCTTTCCATGAGTTACTCATTAATTACAAAGAGTAAGGTGAGGAACATGGCAGGCAGCACCTATACCAAGTGATCAAATTATGAACGCTTCTCTACTATCCTTGCCAATAACTAGCTTCTAGTTATCAGTAAACACCAGACAGATGGAGAAGTCCCTAAGACACTCATGCTCTTCAAAAGAATCAAGGTCAGAGAAGAGCAAGGAAGCTTGAAGACCAGTGGGTTCAGGACCAAGAATGGCAACTAAGTGTGATGTTAATCCAGGACTGGATCTGGAGTCAGAAAAGCATCAAGGGACAAGCAGCAAGAGCTCAGAAAGGTGTTCCGCTTAGCTCCTAGCCTGGTATCAAAGCTGGTTTGTAAGCTCTGATCACCACACAGTGGCTGCGGGAGACCCAGCATGTGAGGTATATGGGCTGGTGTGCTATTTTACTACTGTCTTCTATGTCCAAGATTACTTAGAGATGAAAGACTAATCTCCATAAAAAAATTAAGTTGGTTGGTCAGTGTATCAGCCAAACTTTAACAAGGAAGAGGATAATCACATAGCAGTTCTAAGTGTCTCCCCCAGAAAGAAAAATAGTGATTACAAAGGGAGAAAGAATAACTTCCCAGGAGAAACCCAGCAGGTGCTACCTTACCAAAGGATCAAAAGTTAATGGATGTCTCATGAGGCAAAGCCACACTGAGCATCCTGACAGAGGACCCTGAGGCACTTCACCCATGGGTATCCCTGCCAAAGGGAACAGCCTGTATCACACCAGGTCCTGAAGTGAGGGGCTTTCTGTAATATTACTGACCAACATCTGTCAAGAGTGTTGAGGGCATGAAACAGAAAGACAAAGGACCTGTCCCAAATCAAAGATGTCCACAGCACCATGGCAACTCAGTGTAATCCACAGTCCAAAATTGAATCTTAAGTTGCCTGTTTGTGTACTTGGGATGAAGGGCATCCCTAGAACAACTGGGTAAATAAAAAAGGAGCCTGTAGATCAGACTGAGTGCTGCTGCAATACTGACTCCATGACATAACTGTGCTATACTCACCTACAGAGATGCCTTGTCTCCACAGGGAACATACTGAAAAACCTGAACAAACACATCATCATGATTGAATCTTGCTCTCTCTGGCTCATTTAAAGAATGCTGTGTACATGGCCAGAAATGGTGGTGCATGCCTAAGACCCCAGCACTTAGGAGGCAAAGGCAGAAGGGTACTGAGTTGGAAGCTAGCCTGTACTACATACACAGGGAGCCTTTGTCTCAAAAGAAAATGAAGAGGGATTGGGGAAATAGCACTACTGCTCTTCCAGGGGACAAGGGTTTGCTTCCCAGCAGCCACATGGTAGCTCACAACCATTTCTAACTCCATTTCCAGGAAACCAGACAGGCAAGTAGTACACAGACATGTAAGCAAATCACCCATATACCTAAAATAAAATATTTTTTTAAAAAGGAAGGGAGGGGAGAGAGGAAACGTGCATACATAGGAAGGAGGAGCAAAGCAGATGGCATCAAATAGTAACAACTAGAAATGAGCAAATAAAGATATGAAAATTCTTGGTAGTATTATGTGCCCTTTCTTCAAGTTTGAGATTACAGTCAGGCATATGTAATAAAATTTAAGTTAACTAGGGCCCTAATATATTATAGCAAGCCTCTAAGATTAAACTGCGTAGTAATATCACAGTCATCTGAATTTGAGCAAATATAAATATATGATACATGATGTTTGCAAATGAACAAATGTCTAATGACTCATTTCTCAGCACATATACCCATCATTAAGCAATGTGTGACTGTGTCTAAAACAAAACGTCTTTTTAAAATAACTGACATTGATTGTTCAAGACCATAAATCCCAGGGAAAACTGTTGCCTTCATTCTACCAACAATGGAACACCACTGGAAGTTTCTAAAACAAAATATTACATAATGAAAGCTAACAAAAATAACGTCTTGGTGGCATGGCTCAGTGATAGAGTGCTTACTTAGCACTCATGAGAACCTAGGTTTGATCCACACCTCTGCAAACACATTAACAGACAAAATATAAAGTGATTTTAGAAAAGGGGTTGAGTTAAATGTCGAGCAAAAATGACCACTTACCAGCGGAAAAGAGGGACTTCGAGGCAACTTCCCAGACTCGAGCTGATACATTCGGAGAAACACTTCGACCTGAGGGGTGGCATCATTGATGAAGCGAACCACTGTGAGGGCGTGAAGGACGTCGGAGTACTGATCTTTGCGATAGGCCATCACCTGGGCATGAGAGTCATGGTGTGGAGGCAAGATCCCTACACGGAGAGATGGGACAGGGAAAGGGCAAATGCTGAGACACCCACCCAAACCCCTCCTTCAGTGAAAAGAATCCTGTGAGAAGCAGCCCCCACAGTTGAGATTCACACAAATGAGGACCATGTAGATTCCCTTTCAAAAAGTCTCCCTCTAACAATCTTCTATGTTAAGAGCTTTGCGAGATGGTGCATTATATTGATATTAGAGAGAAACAGACGGCACCACAAAACCTTTAAACAAATATGTGACATAATTTCAGGACAATAAACACATCAACTGTAACAGTGGTTTGACTCAGCTCATGGCTAGCAGCTGAGGGAGCCTTTAGCTCCTGGGGCCTCTCCCCCTTCTGGCACTTGGGCTTCTACATCTCAGAACAGTTTTTTCTCCCTTTTATTCCTTTTCTCCCTCAATAGTTAAAACTTATTCACAGAATACCCTCTCACAAGTACATAGCCTTCGTCACTGTCAGCTCACTGGCCGCCATCTTTATGGTGAAAACAATGGAAGACTACTAGCCCAATGTTCAGCGACGCTGGGCTCCAGTCTCAGACCAGCTAATACCAGAACTCTCACCAGTGTTTCAGTTTATCACAAATGTGGACATTTGTGTCCTTCTAACAGAGGCAGGAAATGGGATAGACAAACCCAAAACCAAATCCTCCCTGAACAATCAGAGCCCCAAGCATTGGCATTAGAAAATGGATTGCAGAATGGTAACGATGCATTGTTAAGGCTCAGTTTTGGTATAAACAATTTCTTTTCACTTTATTTATGCCAAACCCTTTAACATAATGAGGCTGTGCAGAGTCAAAGACTCTGGAGTCAAGCTTCCTGGGTCTGAGGTCCAACAACAGGTCACTGACTTGAAGATCTCCAGCAATTCCCTCTCTCTCCTGAGTCTCATCTGCTCCCCAACTAAAAATTAGAGACAACACCCAAGTCCACAAGCTGCTGTGATGAAGAGACAAATTCATAAAGCACTCAGAAAGGTGTGTGGCGCATGCCTGGCAGGCACTTCATTTGAATGTGACTCCCTTTGACACAAAACCCCAGAGACCAATTATTCTAAAGAATGTTCTGGGGGCTAGAGAGATGGCTTAGTGGTTAAGAGCACTGTCCACTCTTCCAAAGGACCTGGGTTCAATTCCCAGCACCCACATGGCAGTTCACAATTGTCTGTAGCTCCAGTTCCAAGGGATCTGACACCTTCACACTGATGCACATAAAATGAAATTAAATAAGTTTTTTTTTTTTTAAAGAAGCAGCAGCAAGGCAAACTCAACACTCTGGAGCAATAAAACATGCTCAAGTGTCCTTTCCTGACGTGAACTCAGTGCGTCTGCAGGGCTCTGTGCCAGGGTCCCGGAGAGGTTGAGGGACACACTTTAATGTCTACCCCTTCTGGGCTGGCGCAAACTAAAGATCTAGAGTTGAACCTCCCACAGGGAGCAGAATGTCAAGGATTAAGCGTGTGTCTAAGAGTTCATCCCAACAGCTCTCCCGACATTTATCTAAAATGTTACTAGAGAGGCAGCATCCACAGAGCCCAAAGCAACCAACCCAGACCAACGAGCCCTTCATACGGAGACAGCTCTGCATTCCCAGTGCCTCTAACTACAGCAGAAAAACAACAGTGACTTAGATGGCAAAGAAGGTAAGAAACGCCAGATGGGGCTTGGCACTCAGGAAGGGTCACAGACACAACAATTTCCCGTTAATAAGACACACAGGACAGCCCAGGAAAAAATGGCCACTGATGAGAACTGCCTAAAATGCACCCTTAGAAGAAATTTATTTTGATGACTATAGAGTCTTTATGTAAAATTCAAGAAAAAAAACTCTGAGGAAGAGTTTTTTAAAACAGTTATTATGACTTCTCTGGATGATCACCACACACACGCCTTACCAGACACAAATGAGCACAAAAAGCTGCCAAGATGCTCAACAACAACAACAAACCATCATGAAGTACTTTCTAGAACGACTTGTATACCCTTGTGACCTCCATATGGCATGGCCAGACTAAGGACTGCAGATTTCTCGGGTTCTGAAATGTACTGCAAACAGAGCACAAGGTTTGCTATCCCTCATCCCTGACCTTCAAATGAGTTCTCCAAACATAGGCTTTAATTCTTTGCCTGTCACAGGCCTTAGAAAAGTGTTTTAGGCTCCCAGGGTCTGTGTCCACCTAGGATAGTAGAACTTCCCTCGGGAGAATTCTAGAATTACTGTACGTTAATTGTGTAAACTATTTAAGTTAGTGGTGGAACCCCCTGATGTGCAGTGCACAGTGGCAGTCCATAGTCCTCCTAAAACTCCACCTTCACCCCGTCTCACGGGTAGTAAGCCTCAGCTGTTTAAGGAGGAAATGGAGGGTGATAACGAACAGGGATCAGATGCTCCAGCCAGCTCGGCAATGATGGGGAAAACCCTGAGCTCAAAGGGACACTTCCAGCTGCCCACAGCAGACGCTGAGCCAGTTCGCCTCCTTATTCAGCCCAGCTCGGAAATTCTAGGCAGATTTAAAACAAACAAACAAAAATTCCTCCTTTTTTTTTTTAAAAAAAAAAACAACCTGTCATATCATTTTTATTTCAAAAGATGCACGTGCATTTATGTTCCTCAGTAAGAGACTGATTTGATTAATTGTAGGACACGCCAATGAATAAACACATGGTTCTGTGCCAACAGAACACCATTCAGGAAGCTGTTCTATACTTGCTCTTTGACCATTTCACACTCTACACGCAGATGCACTCAACAAAATCACATTCTTCAACCCTCTTGGAACCATATGAGAATCAGCGGTGTCCTGCTTTGTGGCCAAGGCTTTGCTGAGATTCATGGTTCAGCCCAGGGCCTCAAGCTCTAAAAGACTCATGAAGGGCTAGGGATCCAGACATGTGCTACTAAGTCTGCCTAGCTCCTTAGCATCAGGCCCTCTGCCTCCGAGAGTCACAGAGTACAATGCACATAGACTAAAACCTAAAGCAATTTAGCTCAAGATGTCTCTTGACAGACATAAAACTGGAGCCCACTGTGGTATTCCTCTCGGCTACTCAGCTGACAGCAAAGATGTCCAGTTCTCCTTTCTCCCAGTTCAATGTTCTTGCCAGCCAACATGACCACCTAAAGAGCACTCTTGGATGGAACTGATTTTGATAGCCACAAAATCTCTGTGTAGGATGTAAGAAAGAAAAATTCAACGGGAAAAACTATAATAGTTATTGTTTTTGCATATAATGACCACAGAGACCCACCAGATGCCTGAGTGCACAAAAGCTTTATTTCAAGAACAAATATTATCTTCTCTGCTGCCACTAATAAGCAGACACTCCAAGAGTAATCATTAATATATTGCTGCTGAAGTCACTATCCTAAAGGCTTTTACAAAGAACAGTAATTGGGCCTCCTGGGGAAAACCTAGCAGTTAGCAAAGAGTCTCCGAAAATCCTCCTTTTGTGACTGTAAGATGACAAAGGACCCCACTCAATACATTTGTATTTAAATCCCCCAACTCCTGGGTTTCATACCTAGAAGCACCTTCCATACCAACGCGCGGTACATGGACGGGAGAGGGAACCTCTGGCTAAATGTGCAAAGCTTCTCGATGTCTAGAGGGAGAGAAAGAATAATTAGAAATGTCTCATGGGCTCACAGCACGAGGAAGTGCAGTTTCACTTCTTAAAACTGGAAGTCTAGCTCAGACACACCTTCGGAAGAAACACCACATGATCATCAAACTTGGGAAAGGCCACAGTGGTCTCATTTCAAAGCCACATCTTCTATAACTAAGCTATCTACAACAACACTTATGAAGCATAGAAACGTATTTTGTATAAAGCACTACATTCCCTCTAACGTTAGCATAATGGAATTAGGTGGAGATAGTGTTACTCAGTGGTAGAGCACATCTTAGCATGTACTAGGCCCTGGGTTCCATCTGTCAAACAAGAAGCACTCAAGTTTGTTTTTATACTATCGTTCTGTTTTACTGTGAGTAACAACAGACTTTATTATTGTTGGCTTAACATAAACTAAATATTGATATGCAGTGAAGGATTATCTTCCACAAAAGAAAAATTATAACCCGGGTTCTTGCAGAGTTTATGTAGAAACCATGGTGATACACCAAGATATTAGTAGGAGATATATAGGCTTAATTTTTTAAAATGCTATCGACTTCTTTTTAAAGGTGAGATTGTCTTCCAATGTACCCCCTGGCTGTCCTGGAACTCTCCATGTATACCAAGCTGTCCATGGACTAAAAGGTCCACTGCCTCTGCCCCCCCAAGTGCCAGGATCAAAGTTTTGTACCACCAAACTCAGCAGTGTCCAGTTTATAAGAAGCTTTGCAAAACTTTCTCCCCCTCAATGAATTTGAAAAACCTTCAACTCTTCTCAAATTACACCAGTCTGGTGTAATTTCACTAAAAAAAAAAAAAAATCAGAGCAAGTAATAAGCACTGCATTGAGTCCTTTAAGGCAATGTTTACCTGCTCACTGTGAACCAGTAAGCTTACGCAGATGAGACTCACCCAGACGGTCATCTTTCAGGAGGATTTCTAGTGATTTCTTTTCTTCAACTCCACGAAACCCGACTTTCTCATAGTAGACTGAACGGAAGTTCCTCTGAGATTCGTCAGTCATGTTTCATTCTTAGAGGGATTTTTTTTTCTTTAGTGTGCCTAAAACCAAAGAAAAAAGAATTGGGAAGACATTCAGTGATTTTTCTCTGCCTTTTGACCAATCAAATGTGGTAAGTCGACTGTCTCTAAGCAAGGAGCATTAAGTCTTTGAATACAACTCTAATCTCACCTCCTTATGTATCTTGGTCAAGGACAAGATATAAGTAAGCTGTTCTCTGAGCTACTAAATGGCATAGATGGTATAGAATGTAGGCACTAGGGTTCACTGTTATGAGAGCCCCTAGCACAATGAAGTATCTTGTAGCCATTATAAACTTTTGAAAAGAAAAAAAAAACAGATGAAATAGAAAAGCAGGCAAGTTATATTATGTAAACGGGGCTAACCAGTGCTATGTACTCTGATTCTGCAACTAGGGTCTCACTAAGCGCCCCAGGCTGGCCTCAAACTCCTGGCCTCTGTCTCCTGGGACCTGGGATAAAAGGTGTGGACCAACATTCCTGGTTCAAGATATGCATTTTTTAAAAATATTAACAATCTTCAGTTAGAAGGATTCAAGGTTACTTTAATTTCCTTTGTTTTGTTTAGCTGTGCTTTCTAAAACGGGCATTTGTAGAAATGAGAAAAAATAAACAAACAAAAACAAAACAAAACATGTAAGTCCTGCCCTTATTTTTCTTGTACAACTCTGCCAAATATAATTATCAAAATACAAAACCTCCAACAGATAAACAGCATGAAAGTATAACCAGAAGACGGTTAGGAATGTAGACAGATGACAAATGACACCACATTAAAACCCATGAGCACTCAAATCGCATCAGAGGCCCACCATTCTTTCAGAACAGTGCTCATGATGCGAATGGTAAACCAAGATTGAACGAGGAAGATGCAAACATTCTTCCAAAGAAGAAAGTCCTCAGCTCCTAACCCACCCACTCCCCACCCCCAGACGTCCCAATGACAGGGGAGGATGGATTTCTTCTTAGGGGTAAGATATTATCTGAACAGAGCCTGTCACGGAAAAGATTAGAATTCTATTTTGAAAACACGATTTAGAATTTAGACTTGCTTTTTTGGAGTTCCACGGTCTCCTATTAGCTGTTTTTAAAAATCCAAGGCATTAAAATGTAAAGTCTGCAGTTTGGGTTTTTTTTTTTTAAAGCATTCGCGGCCCCTGTGGTCGGAGGACAGCCTTTCAGTGCACTGTGATGGCAAAGGCATCGCCCTGAAGGACATGCTGTCAATTCCTGCCCAGGTGCCCCCACCTGCGGGAAAGGTGCCGGCACCCGGTGAAGCCCCCGGCCCCGCTCTCCCGGCTGTGTAAGCTTCACCTCTACTAGTGCACACACCCGGGTTCAGACTAAGAGATCTGGGGAGACAGCGGAGAGCCGGCCGAGCGAGCGGAGCCAACAGCGGCCAGGCGGAACCACAAGTGCCGGGGCAAAGCGAGCGAGAGGAGCGATGCCACGGCGACACCTTCTCCGGCCTTCCACCGCTGCCGCACAGCCCACGACGCCGCTAACTCCCGCCGCCGGACATGACGTCACGCCGAGTACGGGTGCGCGGAAGGCGTAAAGGAAAGTTCTATCCACACCCGGGAACCGACGCAGTAAAGCCGGCAACACTGAGCGGAAGTAGCGTGCTGAGGTCCTTTGCGCCGTTGTGCTTCTACGTCTGTCCCCTCACCTTTAGCCATTTACTCTTGATCCCGAGATCCTGGTGCTCGTCTCCCTCTGTGTTCAGCCATGCTTGCTTAGAGTGCCCTTTTCCGCCCGCTATGGCCCTGCCCAGTGGGGACCGGGATCCCTCAGGCAGTGTTCCTTCCACTTCGCTATGTGGAAAATTGGAGATTAGCCTTTGCGTATTGATTGCACTGCACTGCTTCTCCCAAACGTTCTAAGTGTCCATGAGAAGACTAGGCACAAAGCAGTAGGACCTCGGCTATTAAAAACTCAGTTATGGGCAGGAGAGATGGCTCGGTGGTTAAGAGCGCTTAATGCTACTGCTCTTGCAGAGAATCCGGGTTCAAGTCCCAGCACTCACGTGGTAGCGCACAACCAGTTTCCAGTTCCAGGAAATCCAAGGTCTGCTTCTGGTTTCTGCCAGTAGTAGGCACGCGCATGGTGCATAAGCACGCAGACAAAACATACACATGCTTAAAATTTTTAAAAACTTAGTGGTCCTCCAGTAGCCACGGAAAGATAAGCAAATCTATTTGTTCAGCGTTTACTTTGCAAAGAGGCCAGTTGCTGTCACTTGCCTTTTGGCAGCGACTCAGTCAAACCCTAGAAGGCCAGATGCACAGCCAGGGGAGGCTGCTTACCTCGGGAAGCTGTGAGCTGCTGAACAGAACTGGGGCATCCGATGTGATTTGTCACGGAGGGCATATTCTTTGGTGTTGGCACTGAGTGGGAAGCAAGGACTAAATTAGAGAACTGTTGGGAAGATCTAGCTGTTTGGGACCAGACTACTCTTTAGCTTCTTGAATTGTTAGTCACAGTCTGGCTTCCTAGAATGTTTTAGAAAAGGAGCTATTTGTGTGAGTGTGTAAGTTGTGAGTCACATTCTATTTCTGTATGGCCAGGCCATTGTCTTTGTGTAGTTAGCTCAGTTAAAATATAAAAACGAGAGTTGGAGAGATGGCTAAATGGCTAAGAGCACTAGCTGCTCTTCCAGAGTACTTAGGTTCAGTTCTGAGCTCCTTCGTGTATATAAGAGGAAAAATGAAGTTAAAAATACACTGAATACAAACTTGAACGCATCATTAGATTTAATAGATATAGTACTCTTTAAACATTAAAGCTAACACTTTCAGTTTCTGTTTTTATTTCACAAGTCCGTGGGCTCAAGAGTATAGCAATGCCTGGGAAGGTTTAAGCCATTGAGGTTTAAAAGCAATCTTCCAGCGAAGGTGGTGCAGGCATGTGCCCCGGCTCCTTAAGAGCCCAAAACTCAATAGACTGCCTTCTGAAGACAGTTGCTCCTGGATGATCACAGAGGCTCATTTTCCCTCTTCATCTCTGGATCTGTGGATCTGGCTTACTTCAGTCAAATAGGCAGAACCAGCGCATCATTGTAAATACAGACATTCTCTGGGCATGGAGGCGTCGTTCTTCTCTGTGGGACCACATTTTACAGCATTTGCAGATCCTGTGTGCCTGGCCCACTCTGTGGAGTTTAGACTCATCTAGATCACCTAGGAGACTCACCCCTGGCCCTATGTCTAGGAGTTTCTACTTTAGGTTACTTGAGGCAGGAAGATTTACCCTAACTGTAGGTGACCCACTGTTCCAAAGCGATGTGGTTTAAATGTGGAATGCCCCTCCCCACTTCATATATTTGAATAGTTGGTCCTCAGCTAATGCCACTATTTGGGAAGGTTGTGAAACCTTTGTAAGGTGGAATGTTGCTGCAGGAAATGGGTCACTGGAAGCAGGTGTTGACGTCCTGTTTGCTCCACTCCTGGCTATGGATCCGATGTAACCGGCAGCCTCCTAGCACTATACCTCAAACGTGATGGGATCTATCCTTCCTCAAATCGTAAAGCAAAATAAGCTCTTCCTCCTCAGGCTCTTGTCACATATTTCCATCACAGTAGTAAGACAGGGAACTAGCACAGCTGCAGTGAGGCACTGTCTCCTTAAGTGATCGTGAAGGTACTGGAAAGAAAGCTGTAACTGGGGTGTATAGTAAAGACTTTTTTAAGTGAGTGGGTGCAGGTCAGTGTGCTTAAATCACATGTTATGATGGATAGTTTTACTGTCTACTTGACACAAGCTAGAGCTTGTGAAAGGAGGAAACCTCAATTGAGCCAATGCCTCCATCAGATCCAGCTATAGGGTATTCTCTTACTTATTGATTGATGAGGGAGTGTCTAGTGTGAGTGGTGCTATGCCTAGACTGGGGTTCCTGGCTTTCATAAGAAGTCAGGCTGAGTCATAGGCAGCAGGCCAGTAAGCAGCATTCCTCATGGCCTCTGCATCAGCTCCCGTCTCCAGGATCTGCCTGTTTGAGTTCCTGTCCTGACTTCCTTCAGTGATGAGCAGTGCCACTGAAGTGGATGTCAAATCCTCTTCTCCCCAACTTGCATTTTGGTCATGATGTTTCATGGAAGGAATGGAAACCCTAAGATACATGGTGAGCATGCAAAAGGGCCTGGGTTCAAGCCCCATGCCACCAAAATAATCATAATAAAGTACTCACTAAGTCATAAAGGCAGGAAATGACAACTGGGACATGAGTGTATGAAGTGCGAGTCACAGCATACTTGAGACTCCACTCCAGCCTGGGCGTGTCATGGGGCACAAATCATAGGAGAAAGTAAAGAGCAGGTTTGAGAATTGACTGTGTTTTCACTTGTGGGTAGGCTGAGCTCAAGCAAGCCCCAAAGCAGCTGTGGATTGCGTGCCTGTGTCAAAGTGAAGAGCTGAGGTCTGAAGGTGCTGTGAAAGTGAATTCTAGGATGCTTCATCAAATCTTAAGCAAAATGCACATCAGGGATTCCCCTCCACAAAGGTGGGGTTTTACCAGCCAGGCAGCCCCAGGAATTCAGCTCCCTGTAATTCTCAATGGAAGCAGCAGAGGGCAACAGCAGCAGTGAGTTCAGATAGGCTTCACACTGCCCTTCAGGGAAAAACTTGGTTGCCAGGGCAGGCTGGGGATTTTGTGTCCACCAAAGAGCAGTGGATGTTTCCAGATGCTGAGAAAAAGACCAGCCTTATGTGCCCAGTGGACCACAGATCCATCTTCCCGTTGCTGGTAAAAGTTCCTGAACAAAGCAAAAAGGACCTCTTTATTCACCAAGCAGAAAGGACACCTATTGTTAGAGTTAAAGATGAAATGTCCCCCCAAAGCCCATATGTTTGGATGTTTACTCCCCAGTTGGTGGTATGGTTTAGGGGAAGTTTCAGATCTTAAAAGGTGGAGCTTTCTGTGCAGAGGGGATTTTTGTTACTTTATTTAGATCTGAGGTAGGCTAGAGACAGGTGTTTGATTTTTTTCTTTTAAACCAAAATACTATGAGATACAGTCTGTGTTGCTTAACTGGAGTACATTCGGAGGAATGCCTCAGAAGGCATTTTGAAGTTGGAAAAAAATCTCATAGAGCATACTAAACAAAAGATAATTAAGATGTCACTGGGCCACATAATCTGTTTTTTTCTAAGCATATTACTGTGTAGACAAGGCTGGCCTTAAACATGTGATCATCCTCCTTGGTGCCAGGATTATAAACATGTACCACCACACAGATCATCTTATGGGACCATTGTTGTCATGTGCGCTGTCCATCATCCACCTGACTATCATGTACTGCAAGACTGCTCTTGCCGCTGATGAGCCACTTCAGCGGTATTGAGAGTGTGGTCTATGAACTAATGCTGGCCCATGCACTGTTGTTTACTGACCAGTCTGTGAGGCAAGCATGGCCTTTCAGAGCAAGCATATATATATAAGTCCTTTATAGCAATTTAGCAGTTATTTTATGTCTATTCAGTCTAGTAACCAAAATTGGGAGTTTATGTTTTGTATGTCTCTTTGTTATTTCAGTTTTCTAGTAAATTGATGGCTCATCATTGGTCACAAAATCAGACAAAAAGTCCTGTTATAGAGACATATATATATATATATATATATATATATATATATATATATATGCATTTTTGTCCGTTTTGGTCTGGTTTTATATATATATTTATATAATATATATATATATATAAATATAATGTTTCTTTCATGAGAAAATTAAACCCCATCATGATTGGTTGTTTGTTTTATTTTTCAGTGCTGGAATTTTTCAGGGCCTGGTGTGTGCCGGCCAAATACTCTACTGTGGATCTCACTTACAGCCCAGCACATTCTTACAAACATGGAAGAGCTTCTTAATTGAGTCTCCAGATCATCACAAATGAAATGCAATCAGAAGGGATCAGCACTCAGGAGCAAGCAACAGTCACCACGAATTAAGGCCAGCCTAGTCCACATAGGGACACTGACCTAATGGAACTGTGGCTTTATAAAAAGAGAGATCTGAGCAAGGACACTCACTCCTTTTCACCATGTGAGGCCCCAAAGCACCTCCGAGCTCTGCAGAGCCCCCAGCAACAAAGAAATACCTTTCTAGAAGCTACCATCCAAGTCTCAATGTCCTAGGCTTCAGAACCATGAGCCAAATCAACCTTTTCTTGTGGCTTTCTCCCTTCATGTATTCAGATAGGCCCATGGAAACTGGGCTAAGAATGAATGTAACAGCAAGTGATTCCATCAGGTCAGTGGAGACTCCCTGGTGGGGTCCCAGAAATATGAAGAAGTTAATTTCCTACTGTGCACACAAGGGGCCTTTTCTCAGAGCAATGAGAAGCCACTGAGGAAAATGTCATGAGACGGTGTGCTGCTGTCAACATGGGGTGCTGCACACAGGCCTTGGGTAGTGAACATATATCCCAGGATGAGGTCATGCCATTCCATATTGGTTCCCCTGTGAGCCTATAAGACCAATTAAGGGTAATTTACTTTAGAAATATTACATTTTGACTTCCACCCCTCTGTGATTTAGTGCAAACTCAATTTTAAATTTAAGTTCAAGTCAGGTTTAGCTGTCTCTAAATCATTCATTGTCATGTCCACAACATAAGACTGTCTCTAGCATCAGGGCACAAACATTAAGGCTTCTCAAGCTGCTAGTCAGGCAGAGAACTTTTCATTTGGCTCCTATGTAAAGTGGAGCTTGGGGAACTGTATGCCACATTGGTTTATCGTGGGGATAGATAAGAATACACACGTGAAGCTCTTGCCGATATTTTCATTGCTATCTATGCAGCATGTGTGCTCCTGCACAGTACTCAAATGAGAGCCACAGCACAGGGCTGTTCCTCGTGTGAGAGAGGAATGGGGTGGGGAGGGAGGCTTAGTGACTGTTCTGTTGATGTGAAGAGACACTATGGCCAAAGCAACTCTTGTGTGAGAAAGCATTGAACTGGGAGGCTGCTCACAGTGTTATAGGATTAGTCCATTATCATCAGGGCAGGGAGCAGATAAGGCATGGTGCTGAGCAGATAAGGCCAGGTGCTGGGGCAGTCGCTGAGAGCTTTACATCCTGATCTGCAGGCAACAGGCAGAGAGAGCACAAGCTTTTGACAAGAAGGAAATTTTTCTTTCTGATGACAGTGCGGAAAACTGGCATGAAACGGCCACAAGACAGCAGCTTCGATTGCAGGTACACAAGTCATTAAAGAAGGTCTCTCTTCTAGGGATGTTTCCTCATTCCTGTGACCAAGTATCTGACCCAAAATGACTTAAGAGAGGGAGAGTTTCTTCTGGCTCAAGGTGAAGTCATGGCAGTGGGCGTATGAGGAGGCTGGTCTCATGTGTCCACAGTCAGGAAGTATCGAGAGATGACTACCAGGGTTCATCTGGCTCCTTCCTCCCTCCTTTTACATTTTCTTAATTCTGGGCTTCCAGCCCATGGAACAGTGCCATCCATGTCCAGGGTATATCTTCAGTCAAGCTGACAATAAAGATTAACCATCTGAGAGTATGTCCAAATAAGTAACTATATAAAACAAATAAAAGAAGGTATTATTGCCTCATGAGGTAATACATTGTAGCAAGCAGGCAATAAACAAGACACACAACAAATGGGTAAGTTTATTTTTCAGAAAGAAAGAGTAAGGAGCATTGCATATCTGTTTACTTTTAAAAGGACAACAAGGTGACTGGAGAAATGGCTCAGTTCAGAGCACTTGTTGCTCTCGTGCGAGAACCTGATTTGGTTGCCAACACCCGTAACTTCAGTTCTTTGGGGTCAGACTTTATGGGCACCAGACATGCCCAGACATACAAGGCATCAGACATACAAGCAAAACATACGTAAACATAAAATAAACCTTTAAATAAATAAATAAAAGAAGTGGTGATTAGAGTGGTTGGGATGGACAAAGAAACAGCAGAGCTGTAGGAGTCATCACAAAAGCTCATGGGAAGGGGCAGGTCAGCTAAGCCCATGACAGAACTTGACCATTCCTTGAGTGGAATGGGAAATTTTGAACAGAGAACTATTCTGAGCTGACTGTTGTTTTCCAGGAACTGCATTGGTTCCTATACTGAGAACAGATCTCAAGGATACTTGGATATGAGCACATAGGGCTACTCTAGACAGTTGGGTGAAGGATGATAACAGCAATAACTTGGACCAAGGAAATAGCAAGGGATAGGGTGACAAGAGTTCAAATCATAGATATACTTCTCTCCATGTGCATACACATATGTGGGCACATGTTCATTTGTTTGTGTATGTATGTAGAGACCAGGGGTTGATGACCTGTGTCTTCTCTCTCTCTCTCTCTCTCTCTCTCTCTCTCTCTCTCTCTCTCTCTCTCTCTCTCTCTCTCTCTCTCTCTCTCTCTCTCTCCCTCTCTCAGTATTTGAGACAGTGTCACTTACTGATCCTGGAACTCACTGATTTAGCTAGACCAAGTGTTGCAGGATATTTATCACACACAGCACAAACTACCAAGATTGTGCCTTTTACTGGAAAAGCCTGTTTCTGGTCATAGTGTGGCTCAGCCCTAGCACACACCTTTAATCCAAGAGCTTTCTGTTTGAATATTGTAAACAGAATTAAATAAAGTCAACCATAGGTCAATAGGGAGAACAAGCAACCAGTGAACATAGAAAAAAAAGAACATAGAGAGTAAGAGATAGTCGGGAGAATGGATAGAGAGACATGAGGAGTAGAAGGGAGTGACATTTGAGTTTGAGGGGTTTTTGAGGCAGCATGGAGGAGAACTTTTGGGGGGAAGTTGGCTGACAGGAAGGTCAGCTGGGTGCTTTCTCTGCCTCTCTGAGCTAACAGGCTTTCACTCCAGCATCTGGCTCCTAAGTCTTCATTGGCAAAATTGAACAATTGAGATTTTATTGAAAAACACTACAGATTTTCTGTCTCCGTCTCCCCAACACTGGGATAATGGGCCTGTGCCTCTCTGCCTGGAATTTGCATAAGTTCTGGGCATCAAACTCAGACCCTCATGTCCCCCAGATGCACTTTTAACATACAGTCAACTGCATTTCATCTCAATTTTGATCAAAATGTAAAAGAAATATGAAGCACCAACTATGTCCGGCATTGGGCCAGAGCAACTGGGAAAATGGGAAATGTTGCAGAAGTTTCTGGATGGTTGGAAACAGATGTCTATGGATTTAGTTGGTCACAAGTCTAGAGAATGCAACATACTCGTTAATTCCATTGGGAGCCCACCTTCACTTGTTACTTCCATCATGAGCCCACCTTCACTGCGTGCCTACTGTAATAGAGCTGGCTCCTGTGAAGCTTTTCACTCTGCCCTCTAGCGTGGAATCCTAGTTTCTTACCAAAATGCACCGGAGGGGCAGACACAGCAGGGGGAATATATTCCCACAGAGATTTCATGGTCAACCCCTGCAGTATAGTGTATGCAGTGCACGGTGCAGAGAACGACAGCCTGCAACGCAAGGCACTCCCTCGTGAGTAGCTTTCTCAAATGCTCCTGTGTAAGTTTGTACAAGTTCTTAAGCCAACAGATAGTTCTCCCCAGTGCCCGAAGGGACCATTCTCCCTGAGTCCAGTCAAGGCAATGGCCCAGCAAGCACCCTCCTATGGACTACCGCTGTAGCCTCAGCCTGGAACTCAGCCCTCCTGTGGTGTCTGCTTCCTCAATCTGCCATCTCTGTATTCATCAGTGCTTATCCGCTGCTGGCCAACTCTCTAGCACTCCATTCCCCATAAAAATTACATTAAACTGTCTCTGCTCAAGTTCCTGTGAGGTATCTGTCTCCTGGTTAGATCCCGACTGATATGTGAGGTTCAGCAGAGAGATCCAGGAAGCATGTACATCAAGAGCTACCAACAGATAAAGCCTGCTTAGAGTCGCATGGTAACCATGGGAGTAGGCCCAGAGATCCCAGCATTAAGAGATTAAGGGGAAATGGGGAAGTTGGCACAAAAGTCAAGAAGGAGTAACAGGTAGCATGGAAAGAAACATTTTCCTGGCAGTCAAGATTAATGTGTGCAGGGTAGGAGTGGTCAAATACTGCTTGGTGGCCTTGGGGCTGTTAAACTGCAAAGGCTTCATTCTGGGTGGTTTTTAAACTCCTGTCTGGGTGTGCATGCCATCTGAGTGTGGCTGGAACCTAGCAAATGAGATCAGAACCCCTCCAGGTGAAAGCAGCTGACTCAGCCAGCTGAGAGCCCCTCTCTAGAACAGAGATTCTTAATTAGGACTCGGTAGAAAGCAAACAGAACGCACAGGTGGAGTAAGGATTCACCTAGAGCTGCCACTACGGCAAGCATGCCCTGGACTCATCTCCTGAGACCCGACCCAACGTCTCAGCCTCTGTTGATTGAGAGGGGAAGGGCTGAGGACTTGTACATCCACCAAACTCTCTGTGCTGTTGGCCTCTGTGACCCCTGGAGCCACATGGGCAACTGTCAGCCTAAAGGTAATCCCAAGTCACGTTTGACGGGTCCCTAAAGACTTTTGATACCACAAGGCCTACTGGGGTGTGGAGGTACAAGAGGCTTTTTTCTGGTTCACATATCTGAGCAAAGTGGTTACAGAGAGCACAACTTGTTTGTGGAGAGTGTGCCATGTCTCAGTTGCCTGTGGCCAGCCTGTGACCCAGGATGTAAAAGCCAGAACCGAGCACAGATTGTTTTGTTTTTCCAAGATGGGGCTTTTCTCTGTAGTATTGGCTGTCCTGGAACTCACTGTAGACCGGGCTGGCCTCAGACTCAGAGCTCTGCCTGCCTCTGCCTTCAAAATGCTGGGACTAAAGGCGTGCGCCACCATCACCCTGCACCAGAGCATGGATTGTATGAGTTTCCTTCACTGAAAGTAAAAGGTTCTTTATGTACCTACATAGACCATTCACTGAGTGTGGGTGTATATACCTCAGGGGATTGGATGAGGGGTGCAGCATGAAGTTAGAAGTCAGAGGACAACCTGCAGGAGTCCTCTCCTTCCACCATACATGTCATCAAGCTTTGTAGCTCACGCCTGTGCCCGCTAACCCACCTTTTGGAAAACAGTTCTGAAACAGCTGTAAATGGTCTATGATCAGCCGCATAGCAAGGAGCAACTTCGAGGAGACCTTTCTCTCCAAACACAGCAGGAGATCCAGGGCTGTTTCTACCTCTGCAGAGCTTGGCCAGGATGCTGTCTCTTACTTGGATGGGCATTTGCTGGGACATGCAGACATGGGATGGGGTCAGACAGCAACCTAGCCTCAGAGCAAAGGCAACAGTGAAGTGAAGGGCTGGGGAATGTGGTGGCCCACCATCTCTGAACATCACAACCAGGTCTCACCACCCTGCCTCCTGCTTCTTCAAGATGGATTTGCATAGGCCAGGAACAGCCATATGGCTCAAAGGAACGATGGATAGGTGGGCGAATTAGAGAAGGTTAGAGATGTAGCTCATTCCAGAGTGTCGGCCTTGTGTGCACAAAGCCATAAGTTCAGTTCCCACCACACAAACTGTGTGATGGCATGTGCCTGTAATCCCAGCAACTGAGGAGGTAGAGGCAGGAAGATTGGAAGGCTAAGATCATCTTTTGTTACGTAGTGAATCTGAGGCTGGCCTGTACTTTATGAGACTATAGAAAGGAAGGGAAGGAAGGAGGGAGGGAGGGAGGGAAAATAAAATAAAATTCTAATAAAGGGGAAGGTGGGAAGGTGGAATCTAGTTCATGAATATGTGGACAGATAATGCTGGTAACAGGACCTAAGCATAAGGTCAGACTAGCCACTGAACTGGCTGTTAGTACAGGGCTGGAACATAGGAGGGAGAGAGTCAAGTGAACTCATAAGCTCAGAGCCACTTGTCAACCAACCTCAAAATACTTCCATGAGCTGTTGAGATGTTGGGGTATGTAGGGACAAACCCTCCGAAGAATGGTAAAACAATGGAGGAAATTCCATATTGCCAAGAAAGTAATCTCACCAGCAGGACCCTACTGATCCTACAAAGCAAGGCCTCCTCTGGCCTAAGTGACTCCTTGACAGACAGGTATAAGTCTGGGTGTTGCAGTGACTAGTCCAGGTCACTAAAGGCCTCTTGGCAAATGTGTGTGACCTGGTGGCCTCTCTCTCCCTGTAGCCTGGGCAATACCTGTAGCGCTTCTCTCTGTGACCTGGGTGACCTGGGGCTGAGGCAACCTGCCTGGGAGCGGATTTCAGTGATGTGTTCTGAACCAGCCTTTCCTTCCCTCCACCCTGACCCGCTCCTGAGTCTGTGGGTGAGCTCCACTGACTGAACAGCACGGTGCGCAGTGTGTCGCAGGGGATTTAACTTATCTGAACACATCGCTTGTGAAAGGGCTTTTTGAAAGCCCTTTATCTGGGTCAAGGATGCTGAATCAGTGTTGAAGGAGTACAAGGAGACTCTTCACAGAGAGGGGAACAAGCTTTCCTCGCAGACTCAGCTGCTACAGGCTCTGGCCTCTGTGGCCAGGCTTGAACGGCTCCACAAGCCATGGCCTCATTTCTGCAGCGTTCAATGTTGAGGATGAAAGGCAGTCCAGAGCTGGAAAGGGCCCTGTCCTAGCTGTCAGTGCTAATGAGCTGCCTGCAGACCTCTGCCAGGCTGGGAAGGAGGCTTTTGTGTGCTCCACCTGTGTTAAGAGCCACCATGCAAAGGAGGATTTGTTGCCCTGAAGAACTACGAGTGGCCTTTTTGCTTTGAGGCTTTCCAGGGTAAGAGGGCTCAGAGACGGTGGCAGAAGAGACAGAGACTATGCATTCCCACAATGTTAGGCTGTCTTCCTTCTCCAGCGCCAGGAGGGGGCGCTGTGGTCCAATTGTCTGCGATGCTTTCAGATTTGTGTTTCTTTTAGTGAAGTAAAACATGCCTAACAAAAGTTAGCATTTTAATTCTTTTTAGATGTATAGTTCAGTGTCATTTATTAATTTGTAGTATGTACTACTGTGTAGCAGCCACAGCTCAAATATCTCCAGAACTGTGTGTGTGTGTGTGTGTGTGTGTGTGTGTGTGTGTGTGTGTGTGTGTGTGTTTGTGTTTTAGTTGTTCAAGACAGGGTTTCTTTGTGTAGCTCTGGCTGTCCTGGAACTCACTCTGTAGACCAGGCTGGCCTCATACTCACAGAGATCCACCTGCGTCTGCCTCCTCAGTGCTAGGATTAAAGGTGTGTGCCACCATTGCTGGGTTCAGAACTTTGTTTTTTAATGAGGCAATAATGTTAATTTTTTGCATTTAAAGTCCCTTTGGTAATTATGTTGGCCTGAGGTTCTTTGCCATAGGCCTTAAGCACTACACAGCTGCAAACAACCACATCGTGGCAGATCGATTTTGCAGAGAACGGGATTCTCCTGGTTTCTTGGTGTCATCGCTTTGATCAAGTTGATTGAGTGTTCAGTCCAACCAGGCCTTCACCAAACTGACATACACAGGCACATCACACAGAGGAGGGCCTGGCAGCTCAGAGAGTTCCACATGCTAGGCCATTGTGCATTAGGGCATCTCCTATACTCCTGTAAAACAGGGTTAGCACATCCATTGCATCTCCAGGAGCAGTACCTTTCTTGGCTATGGCTGAATTTTTAACGTGCGCCCAAGCCTGCAGGTCTGCTTCACTTAGGATTGTAAAGAGAAGCATTTTGTTGTTTTTACTTTATGTGTATGAGTGCTTTGTCTGCACATATGTCTATGTACCACATGAGAGGACTTTCCTCAGTGGCCAGAAGAGGGCAATGGATCCTGTGGGACTGGAATTTGACAGTTAGGAGTCTGCAGTGATTTGAATAAAATGCCCCCACCTCATAGGCTCATATATTCGAATGCTTAGTCACCAAGAAATGGCACTGTTTGAAAGGATTAGGAGGTGTAGCTTTGTTGGAGGAATTGCATCACTGAGCTTTGGGGTTTCAAAAGCCTAAGCCAGGCTCAGCGGCTCTCTCTGCTTCCTTCAGATCTGGATGTAGGACTCTCAGCATCATGTCTGCCTGCATTGCTGTCATGCCATGATGACAGTGGACTACACCTCTGAGTTTAGCAATCCCCCATTAAATGCTTTCTTTTCACAAGAGTTTCTTCGGTCATGAGGTCTCTTCTCAGCAATAGAACAGTGACTAAGACAGAGCTATACTGTGGGGGCTGGGCACTGAACCCCCAGGTCCTCCGGAAGAGCAGTCAGTGCTCTTAACAGCTGAGCCATCCCTCCAGCACCAGCATTTTTAATTTTAACGAACATATAATTGTACAAGTGTGTAAAGATGAGGTCACTATATCAGATATTTATCATTTCTTTGTGTTTGGAAGTTTTAAAATTATCTGTTTTGAAATACTCAGTTAAATACACAGACACACACACACACACACACTGTGCCATTTGACCAGAAGTTATTCTCTTATTAAGTTGAAATAAGTCGAGCACCGAAATGAAGAGGGGCAGAGAGAAGATGGTTCACTGAATTATAATGCCTTAGGTCCATCCATGAGTATAAGGGGAGCCGCTGTTTCCGCTGCTCATAGAAATCGTTTGGATCTGCGCTGTCTCCCCAAGAGCTGTTCACCCCTTTGTAAACTCGTTACCTCAGGTATCTGTCACCATGATAGACAGCAAGAGCCCCGATTTCATCTCCTCAGCTATCGACCCACAGATCACATAGCAGATCTCTGCTTGCCTGCAGAACCACAGTGTTCTCTATGGCAACTGCTAATTCCCACGCAGTTTTACATCCTCATCACCATCTGTAGTCATCCTAGGCAGAGAGAGGTAACTCAGGGTGAATTTCGAATTTTCCTGACAACAAGCAGTTTTTAGTATTTTGTCAGGTACCTACCTGTTGACCTTTTTTTATATCTTCTGTTGACAAATGTCTCCTCGGGTCATTTGTCCACTTTAGAAATCAAATTGTTAGGGTCTGTTTTGTTTTGGTTTTGCTGTTCTGCTGGGATTAAAGTCATGCACCACACCACCACTCAGCTTGAATTGATTTTTTAATGAGAGATACAGGTCTAGTTTTTTGTACATGAGGACATCTAGTTTTCCTAGCACACTTAATTGAAGATTTTCCTTCCTCTAATCTATGTGCTTTCAGGCTTGCTCAAAAACTTGGCCGCAAATGTGTGGAGCTGTTTCTGGGTTCTCTGGTCCCTCTGTCAGCCTGTGGTCTCTCTATATGTGGGTACCCTGAATCTTTGGTTGACATGATTTGCAGTTTGTTTTGAAGATAGACATTGCAATGCCTCCAGGTTTGTTCCTTTTGCTAAGAATTGCTTTGCTTGGCCTGAATCTTCTGTCATTCCATACATAAGAGTGTTTTTCACTTTCTATAGAAGTTTGGCTGAAATTGCCTAGAGTCCAAAGATGTAAGGACGTCTCACATTTTTTCTTCTTAGGTTGGCAGATGCCGCAGTGGGCTTCATTCTAGCATCTTCATACATCTGTGCCACTGTTTCCTGTGTCATTTGTTCTGTAATTCTGTGTCCCTCCCACTACTCCAGCTGGTTTCCTTTCTTCCCCCAATTAGTCTTTCCTTCAGCTTTCTTACTACATATATTTCATTATCCTCTGTATTCCCCATCTCTTAAGTTTTCTCCATGGAAAGATGGCTTAAGTGGTTAAGAGCAATGGCTGCTCTTTAAGAGGATCCCAGGTTGGATTTCCAATGCCTACATGGTAGCTCACAATCTTCTATAATTCCAGTCTCAGGGAGATTCAACACCCTCATCTAGCCTCCGTGGGAGATGCATACAGGTAAAACACTCATACACATTCAAAAATAAATAAAAATAACAAGTCTCAAGTTCCCCTTAAAATATTTTTAGAGATCTCTTCCTCCCATTTTACGATCCTCTTTCTATCTCTGTGACCTACACACACATGTGGTAGAAAATTAAATAAGAATTGCTAATAATGTTTATTATTAAAAGCCTGTAATTATCACAGAAGTGTTATATAACCCACTACCTTAAATGCCAATATCAATTTCAGTAAAAGACAGACACCTGTTAGATTTTAGCTAAGCCTTATTTCACCTGGGGCTTGGCAGATAGTTCCCCCTAAGCTACCTTGTTACCATCCATTCGTAACCCATAAATACTTGCACATGCTTCTCATTTGGTCTGCTTTCCTCCATCCACACTCGATCTGGTCAAATGCTTCTCCCCAAGCGATCCCATGACTGTTCCGCTTCTTTTTCCTCCCATACCTGTCTCCTCCTCCTTCTCATGATCCTCTACCCTCAAAGCCCTACCTCATTCTGCCCTGCCCAGGTGTGTAGGCATATATTCAGCCAATTGGGGATAACTTGGAGGCAAGGGTTACAAATGTCATTTTGGGGTACTTGAGTGTCTGCTTGTAAAAGGCAGCAAGCAGATCTCAGGAGGAAAGTAATTAACAATCAAATACAAAGCACCAGACCATGCCATTTTACACACACACAAACAAATACCAACACATATAATTGTAAATCTAGACTCTGCAGAAAAGAAAACATGGCATCTGTCTGTGTCTGGCTTGTTTCTTGGAAAATACTGATTCCTATTTCGATTCCCATTTCTATACATTTTCTTGCAGATGCTACGACTACAATGTTCTTTATGGCTACATGCAATTCCAAACATCTAATGACTGACACTTGGATTGTTCCTATTTCCTGACTACTGTGAGCAGTGCAGCAGTTAACATAGATGTGTGAGTATCTCTGTTCTGTGCTGACTTAGCATGGCATAGGTGGGTCATATTCTGTTTTCAGTTTTTTGAAACTATTTCCATAATGGCTCCAAAAGTTTACATCACACCAGCAGTGAATAAGGGTCCCTCTTCGCTTGTGCCCTCATCAGCTTTTGTTGTCATTACATATGCTAATCATTCTGTCTGGGGTGAGAGGGAATCTCCAAGCAGTCTTAATGTTCATTTGCCTGATGGCTGATGGACCATCACTAGTTCTTCTCTTGGGAGCTGTCTTCTTGGTTCATTTGTCCATGTATTGACCAGGTGATTCTGTTTTTTCAATGTTTAACTTTTGAAGCTTTTATGTATCCTAGATGTTACTTCCTTGTCTGTTGTATTGTTGGCAGAGACTTTCTTCCATTCTGTAGGCTTTCTCTTCCAGAAGTTTCCTTTATTCTGTAAAAGCCTTTTAATTTCATACATACTATTTGTTAATTCTTGGCACTGTTTCCTTTCTTATTAGGGTCCCTTTAAAGAAAATTCTGGCCATTTCTTATTTAGTATTTTCTAGTTTTATTCCTCTAGCATTGTCAAAATCTCAGGTCTTACACTAAGGCCTTTGATGAATTGTGAATGGATTTGTGCGCAAGGTGAGAGATCCATTTTTGTTTTAGGGTTTTGTTGCTGTGCAGAGACATCATAACCACACCAGCTCTTAGAACAGAAAACATTTAATTGGGGTCAGCTTACAGTTTTAGAGATTTAGTTCATTATCATTATGGTGGGAAGCCAGGTGTCATTTAGGCAGACATGGTGCTGGAGAAGGAGCCGAGAGTTCTGTATCTGGATTTGCAGGCAGCAGAAGAGGACTGTGTGTCACACTGGGTGCAGTTTGAACATATAGAAGGCCTCAAAGCCCATCTCCATAGTAACACAGCTCCTCCAACAAGGCCACACCAACTCCAAGAAAGCCACAGCTCCTAACAAAGCTTCTTCCAATGGCTAAGCATTCAAACACAATCTATGGGGGCCAGACCTATTCAAACCACATGTCTAGTTTCATTCTTTGACATTTGACTAATCATTTTCCTAGCCCCATTTGTTAAAGAGGCTCCTTTTGGTTTTTTTTTGAAGTGTTTACATTTATTAACTTATTTTATGAGTGTGTGTGTGGCACAGCATGCATGTAGAGGGCAGAGGACAGCACACGGGAGGGAGGGAGTTGGTTCTTTCCTGCAACCACATGGGTCCAGGGATCAAATTCAGGGGGTCCAGCTTGGCAGTCCTCCGACGTATGTTTCTGACAGCTTTGCTAAAAATCCATGGTTGCAATGGTGTGAATTTATTTCTGGGTTCTCTATCCTGTTCCACCGATCTGTATGTCTGTGTGTATACCAGTGCAGTTTGGCTCATTTAGTAGATCCTTGTGTTTTTTTGCATTTAGATTTTTTAAACTCTTTTCTAATATTTTTACTCCATATTTCTTTTCTGATGTTTAATGTTTCCACTAATTTCAAGTTTGAATTTTTCCTTTTCAGTTTTCTTGAGTTGCATTATTGAGTTGTTTATTTGAAATCTAATTTTTCTGTAAGCATGCGATGCCACAAACTTACTTCTTACTTATTGTTTTTGCTATATCCTATAAACTATGCTGTATTTTAAAATTTATTTATAGAAATTAATTTTTTTCTTTTGATTTCTTCCTTGATCTATTAATCACGCAAGAGATTCCCTTGTGCACTTTGTAAGGTTTCCAGTGTTATCAGTTTCTACTATTACTAATAGAGGAGGTATATGGTTTTCATTTTAAACATTTTCATGAGTACATTATTATTTGTACATTATTATACAAATTGTACATTATGAATGCAAAAATTTAATTATGATATCTTATATATTAGCATAACATATATTGGTCATTAGATATAAATGTTTAAAAAATTATTGGAACTTATTTTGTGGCCTAAGATACAGTTTGTGCTGGACAATGTTTCCTGTGTGATGAGAGGAATATACACTGCACATCTGTTGGATGTCATGCCTGTACTATGCTTAATCTTAGCCAAAAGGCAGAGGTCTGTAAGTGTCTCCCTGGTCTGTTTAGTCTGTAGTGTAGAATTTAACAGTGGAATTCTTTGTTGGTTTATGTAATCATTTTGGATTCTTCATCGGTCCATTGGTGAAAGTGGGTGCAAAAGTCTTCAACGCATTCATCTCTTCCTATAGATCTACTCATGTCTTCAAGAAGACAAAGGATAGGGAAAGAAGCAAGGTGAGGAACCAAAGCAGGCTAAGGAGGAGATCCATTAATAGGGGGAAAGGATGCTTCTGACTCAGTTTCCCTATGGAAGATGAAGTAAAGGGATACAGCATGTGTAAGGTGACACAGGAAACAAAAAGTGATTAAGAAGAGCTCAGGCTGTGTGGATGGATACATGGCTGGATGGCCACATGGCTGCACGGCAGCTGAATGAATATAAGCAAGGAAGAGAGGCTGCTTGCAAATAAGGGAGAACTTGAATGTCATAGAAAATCCAGCAAGCCAAGAGTTTCGCATCTGACCCAAGGACCAGGTTAGGGAGTCCCAGAGATAAGCCACAGACTTGTCTAATGAGTTTCCAGTTCTGCAGGTCAGACCAGCTATGCTGGGAACTTCTGCGGAAACGCTCTGGTGTGGGAAGAGAAGGGAGAATGGAATGGGCAGGTTCTCTGAATGCTGAGGTTCTCTGCGTGCGCCAAATGATAAACGGCAGACACAGGGTGGTAAGGGGCAAAACAACAACAACAACGAAAAACCAGAAATACAAAAAAAGAACAGGGCAGTATGACTGGAGACAGTAAAGTGAAAGCCTTTCCCTGGTTTGGGGAAATTTGCAAATAGAAAAAGCAACAAGATAGGAGAGGACCCAAGAGATGGCACTTACTGAAAACACAGTGGTAGAGAGAGAGAGCATTTTTCAGCAAATGCCAACAGCTTGGCAGCTTTGGACAGCCAGATTTCATAAACTTCCTTCAGAAATCCTCCGTCATCCTCTCTCCTCGCCATCCTCCTCCTCCTCACGCCAGCTGCTCTCAAAGCGCAGATTAAGGAGCTCCTCTTCCACATGCCTCGCGTGGCATTTACTTATCTTCATAGCCGTCCATATCTTGAATGCCTAGCTCTCTGGCCTTTCCTCATCTTTCTCCCTCTCATCTGTTTTTACCATTGACATGCTACTATGGTTTTTTGCTGCTGCCCTCTCTTCCTCCTGCTGTCCTCTGTTATTGCCAGGCCCTCCCTCCTGCCCCCTCCATGACCTGTTTGGTGTTGTCTCTTCACAGCCGGATTTCTACACAGCTGTCTCCAGCTTTGTGCCGGAAACCTGAGTATCAAGTCCAGAAAAGCCGTATGCTAAGTTGACAAATTTGTCCTAGATGAAACCCAAGAACACAGTGGGTCTCTAGGCTTACTGTCCTCCCCAGGGTGACCCTAGATAATAGATCTGCCTGGTCCTTGCTGGTGGAGTAACCCTTCCCAAGAGGACCTCTAGCCTTACACTAACCTGGACTAAGAATTCATGGCTTGGGGGTGTTTTTGACTGAGTCTTAACTTTGTACACAAACTCTGCCCATCAGCTGATCCACACAGGGTTCCTCTCTGTGCACTGATGGCCAATAAGGAAAGGATCAAGGCAGTGGCATAGACAGATCGAGGCTTTTATAACTGAATTCCATTGATGACCAAGAAGTTAATTAATCTATACCAGCTTGTTAAACTGTGAATTGACACCTCATGGGGCCACGTAACCCAACGTCATGGTCACCAGAACATTAGCAACAGTAAAGCTTTTTTTAATGTGCCTTCCCCAAAATTCAATTCCAAACCAAATCCAACCAAATAGCACGTGTCCATGTCGTATCTTGTAAGTTTACTGCCTTGATTCTGAGCTTCCATGTGCACTTCACACAGAGCTTGCTCTCACGCTAAATGCTACCAAGGATTGCTACCCGAGACACTTCAGCTTGGAGTCAAGGCTACCCGATGTTGGGAACTGCAGTGCTTTTGTTGTGCAAGCAATTTTGCTCTATAGAAACACAGCGATTTAATCACAGGAAAAAGAAGACTTCTAATGTCTCCTGCCATCATTCTTCAGTGTACAAATATCACAGTGTATCTTTGGGAAGTATTGTAATAGAATTCTTGATTGTAAAAACTGCTGTATAAGTTACTGACTGGAGTTTCATAAAAACATCATGCACTTGGGATGGGATGTTACAGATGGTCTTGTTGTTATTCCTTAAGCTATTTGCATGGCCTTGCCATGGTATTTGGTATTTTTTAATTTTTTTATATTAATCACAGGTTATGTACTTTGTATCCCAGCCATAGCCCCCTCCCTCATTCCCTCCCTATCCTCCCCTTCCCTCCCTCATCTCCTCCCTGCCCCTTTCCAAGTCCACTGCTAGGGGAGGACCTCCTCCCCTTCCATCTGACCCTAGCTTATCAGGTTTCTTCAGGACTGGCTGCAATGTCCTCTGTGGCCTAGCAAGGCTGCTCCTCCCTCGGGGGGTGGGGGTGTCGAAGAGCCAGCCATTGAGTTCATGTCCAAAATAGTCCCTGTTCCCCTTACTAGGGTACCCACTTGGGGTATTTGGTATTTTAAAATGTTTATTACATATGTGTACATGTGTGTGCACATAGCATATGTGCCACACATACAAGTGGAGGTCAGAGGACAAGCCTTGAAAGTTGATTCTCTCCTTCTACCATCCACACAATTCCTCAGGGATAAAACTCAGGTTGTCAGGCTTAGCAGTAAACACCTTTACCCACAAAGCTTTCTTGTCCACCCCAGTGTGTTTGGTGTAAGTAACCCAGGGATGATTTAAAGTGTATGGGAGGCTAGGGCCTGTGGAACACCATGGCATTTTGCAGAGAGGACCTGAGCACCCATGGGCTTGGGCACATGTTGGGATGCTGGACCAATCCTCCTTGGATAGTAAGGGACAACCATAATTGCCCAAAACAGCCCCCTCCTGAGTTACTTAATCTTCTGTTTTCACAGATGGCTGAAGGAAAAGAGGGTGGTTTGATGTGTATGTAATTGGGAGATAAAGGTATTTCTATAATTAGTACATTTGAGAGGAAGTCCAAACACCAGGGTAGATTCCGTGGAGTTTTCTGTAAGGCAATGTGGTTGGGCCTCAGTCTTGCCATGAAGACGGTCATTGCTCAATTCACCCCGCAGGAATTTACCCAGATGATGCCGACTCGGAGATAAGAGTCAAAGAAGCCTGGCTTTGAAGGAGCAGGCAAAGGCCTGTGAAGGGTTTTAATGGACACCAGCTTTCTCAGAGCAGTTTTTATTCTAGTGAGCTGCAAAGCTGTGTGTGTGTGAGAGAGGGACTTGGTGCCAACCCTGTGGAAGGATATGTCCTTGTCATCTCATCTAGATCTCTTGAACAGCTTTCCACAGTGGCTGGGAACAAAGCATAAGGAGACCCAGGCAAAAGAACCTTTTCTGCCCAGGCAAGAACAAGGCAGACATGGCTCAGTGAGTGAGACCTTATTGATTATGTTAAGTTGTTTTTCCGATCTTAACACAGATTTATTTCTACAAACTTTGTACACATGGAATTCACCATAAAATATGACTGCTGTATCATTTTTCAAATGGAACCAACCACACTTGTCATAATAGGTACTAAAATAATGAGATTAAAAAGAAAGAAAAAAGTAGGTTAATCCCAGCGCTTGAGACGCAGAGGCAGGAACATTCAAGGCAAGCTTGGTTCCATAGTGAGTTTCAGGACAGCCAAGGTTATGTAGAGAGACTGCCTCCAAAAGAAAAAAAGAAAAACTAAAAGGTGGGTCTGTTTGGGGCTGGGGTGGGATCGACAGACACACATGGGAGGACACACAGAGTTCCCGTGGCCCATGAGGAGCCTGGATGGCATGCTGGAAAATGGGCTGTTGCACTGGGCAGTAATCAGGAGCCTGGAAGCCATTCTAAGCTAGGAATCCACAGAAGCAGAATAGGTTGAGCCTGCCTTATCCATGCCTGCCCCGTGCCTTTCTGATTTTAGAGTGTGCTTCACCTGTTGGTTTTGGGGAGTGCTGGAGGTGACATCTGGGGATTTGGGATATACAAATATTGGCTGAGGGGCTCACATCTGAAAATCCAAAGTCCAAATGCTACAACGTCCACCATGTTTACACTCAAAAAGTTTCAGATCTCAGAGCATTTGGGTTTCAAATTTCTCAGGTTAGGAATGCTCAACCTATACGATTCTGGTTTATGAAGCAAGAAATGATCCCAACTTGGGAGCAGGTAGCATTTCACAGAAAGCTTACAACCTGAGGAAGGATGATCAGCTCCTAGATCAAAATTGTTTGTAGGTCCTTAGGTTCATTGCACTGAGCCTTGGTTCCCAGGATAGCTTGCTGGGAGAAGTGGAGAAGCTGAGATCCTATTTCAACAAGCCTGTTTCCTTCACTTTTCTCTACTGTGTTGGTTAGAACTGATAAGGTATATACATCCTACAAACTGTAAGAACATCTTTGTGTTTTAGCACTGTTTGAGAGTGGCCATTTTGGACTGAGTTCAGCTTCATTGGAAATTTATATGGCATGAAGTCTCTCATGAGAATCTTGACCTTCCCTCTGCTGAGTCTTAACAGAATGCACAAAGATGCTCTTCAGAAAGCTTGTCAGGAAGTGCCTTTTTGTTGGTTGGGGGAAGGGTTAATACAGGGTCTCTTATAGCCCAAGCTGGCCTCAAACTTGCTATGTGGCCGAGGATGGACTTAAACTCCTGATCTCTCTGTCTCTGTATTGGAGTACTGGGATTACAGACATGAGCCAGCAAACCAGCTTTATGATACTGAAATAGGAAAGTCTAAGATTTACTCCTCTGATGTGGTCTAGCCTTTTCCAACCCCTCATACATGCATGTAGCTACACACACATGCCCAAAAGCCTTAAGTAGGATCTCTCCCTCTATTTCAACATTTTCAAAATGGTTTGAAGCAGATCTCTCGATTCCATGGTCAATGATTCCCACCTTTTAAGCTTCATGGATTCTGACAGAGTCTCACCCCGACGCCCCCTTGCTGCTTCAGAGTCCACAAACTGGGCAGCCCCCAAATCAAGAGCACCTGGGGTGAGAAAAACAAGACCAGGCTGGAATTACCTCTTCTTTAAAGACTTTATTTGCCACTTTCATCTTTTCTGCCACCAACGCTCAAGCCATCAAAGCCATCCATGAACAGCTGGAAGCAATGTCAGAGCAGCCCAGGCAGCTGGCTGAGCATGCATGCCCAGGCCCAGAGAATCACGCAGGCGCCCGTGGGTATCAGCCACTAAGGAGCCTGAACTGCAGATCCCAAACACCAGAAGGTGAGCAGGCCCCCTCCAACTCCATATGATTTGCCTTGAAAACATGAAGCACTGTTGCAGTCATTGTCCTTTATCTTTTAAAATTCTTTCCTTTTTATGTTTAATAGTAGAAAACAAAAAGTAAAACCTTCTATAATTTAGAAGCTATTTTTTGCTATCTACATTATATATAAAATATAGACTCTGTTTTACTTTATAACACACATCTTTTCCCTTTGATAAATAACTTTAAAATATCTAGTATACATGCCTTGACTTTTTTATATATAAGTTTGGTTTTATACATATACATACATATGTACTCATGTTTGTAAAACAATAAATACACACTAGATAATTACAACCAAACCAATACAATTTTGGTTTTACAAAAGGAAATGAAAACAAATGACGTACTATAAAAGCACCAGGCAGCAAACAAAGCTATAATTGCTAGAAAGTTCTCCCTCCCCTAGACAAGGGACAGGGCAAAATAAAGGAGCAGGTCAGGACATAGGCTTTTGTTTCTTTACCTGGGATGTCACTCAGTACTACAAATAAGCCACTGCATTTCTTAGAAGCCATGGTGCTCATTGAACAGCCTAGCCCTTGTGGTGGCTACAGGGGACAGCAGAGAGCTGGACAGGGCACAGGAGACAACAGTGACATGGTGACTCCATGGCCATGATGACATCCCTGCTTTACTGGCCCAGGCGAGCTTTGATGGCTGCACTAAGTATCAAGCATTTCAACTAGAACGGTCTTTTTTGTCACTCTGTTCTCCGCTGGTGTAAATGAAAGGCTGCAGCAGATTTGAGCGTATTCAGTAGTGCAATGCTTCAGTAGCCTGGAAGAGAGCCAGAGGCTTTGGTGGCCCTCTCAAGGGCTCCAGCACATAAGGACCCTGATGCAGGGGAGAAAAAGGCCAGTTGGGTCTGCTAGCTTCTCTTTACAGTTGCTCACACTGACAAGCTCCCAGGAGACCACTGACCTCTCAGAGAGGAGGACTTAACACTGCTGCAGGGAAGTCCTAGAAGACCCAGCTTAACTCAGAGCATGATCCACCTGCCAGAAGCTGACCACGGTGGGCCAGCAGGACAATGCACGTGCTAGAGACCACCCTGGAGCCAAATGGCAGACTCCAGAAACTTCCCTCCTCCTTTCCTTGCCCAAAGGAAACAAATAGGGTGGTCTGGCAGGTACTATTTTCTCCAACAAGTCCCCCTGTATCATTAACTTGTCCTGTAAGCTCTGGGGATTTGGTGGTCAATGGAAATCACCAGTGGATGGAGCAAGAGTCATAGGCTAGTCAGAGCGAAGATCTGAATCCAGCAATGGGACAACAGGCAATGATAAAATGGGCCCCAAGTCCTCCTCAGGGTGGACATCTGACTCTAAGTTCCCTAGCCTCCATAAGGATGCATGGTAGAACCCTTCTGTTTTAGTCACAAGGCATTCTAAATACTTTGAGTACTTAATTGAGGCTGGAGGTGTGGCTGAGCGGTAGAGAGCTTGCCTAGCATGCAAAAGGCCCAGGGTTCTAGCCCTAACACATAACATGTTTGCAGAATTGCCTGTCCCAGCTCAGTGAATACTGTCCAGTGTGGGTCTGACTTCTCTATCAACCAGCCAGCTAGACCTGGATGAGCCTACCCTCCCTGCATGGTAGCCCTGAAGGGGCAATATATCAGGAGGAAAACGAGAATCGGGAAAATGTGCTCCCCAACCCTGGGTTTGGTGCTAAAGAAGTGGGGGTGACCATGGCCATAACATTCCTCTCTGGGATGTGAAGAGAAGAGTCTGACAGAGGACATTCTGAAGTTCTTTCAGATGAAATTGGGTCGACTTTCTCCCTAGGGCATCATCAACAAAGTGGATTTCCTCCAGCCCCCACTGGAAAAGGAGGCCAGATCAGAAACCTAATTCATAACCGCAGGTCAAGTTCAATTGCTACAGCCACTGGGCAAGACGAAGTAAGAAAGAGTCTGATGGTACAATGCACAGCTAAAACCCAAGTCCTAGACAAACCCTAAAAGCCCCTCCCTACCCCCAGCTTCCCGGGGAAGATGGCTTCCTGTGTTACACTCAGGCCCCAGCCAACAAACTCCAAGGCCATCCAACACAGCCAACAGTGCTTAAAGTCCCCAGGACTGAGGGCTGCTGAGTCACTTACGGTTAAAAGTCTACACAGGAAAATCCATCTCAAAAGCAGCTGAGTGACATTTCCATTTGGGAAGGGCAAGGAAAACCAGCGACTTCTTGTAACTGCCAACCTACTGGCAGGACATCAAACCTGGTATCCTGCTCAACAGGACAGTGCTGTGGCTCTTGGATGACCCTTCTCACACTTGCCCCCTGAGGCAGGAGCACGCCTCATGGGCTTCATGAGGAACGCTTTTCCTGGCAAGAGCGACAGAAGTACAGATTGTGGTCTGTGCACTTACTGTGTGGCTTTGGGCATGTTTCACACATACTCAGAGGAAGGGAGACAGTACTCAGTGCTACTTTTATAGCTAATAAGATGATACGTCTACAATACTCTGCATTCGGTGGGTGAGCCAGGCGACATCCTACCTCGAGCGTGCACAAGGCCTGAAACAGAGACATGCTGCCAGGAAAAGATGCTCTGAAGGAATCCCATGATGCAACTTTAACCACTGAGAGGAAAGGTCTTAGGGGAGCTGACAGGGACCACAGGAGTCCTAGACTCCAAACTTTGCAGATGAACCTAGGGTACTCCCAAATACTCATGTGTGGTGTGAGTATATATGTATGTAATATATAGAGTGCATGCTTAAAAATCTCTTGGAAGTATGTATATATGTATGTATGTATGTATACACGTGTGTGTGCTTAAAAATCTCTTGGAAGTATGTATATATGTTGTTTGTATATATGTATGTATGTATGTACACGTGTGTGCTTGAAAATCTCTTCGAAGTTTGTATGTATGTAGAGAGAGAGAGAGAGAGAGAGAGAGAGAGAGAGAGAGAGTGTGTGTGTGTGTGTGTGTGCTTAAAAATCTCTTGGAACTGGGGCTTTTGTAGAGGCCATCAGCAGTGTGTAGAAAACAATGGGAGAAAGGCCCGTAACAGCCTTTGTTCCATTAGACCTTTAAACCATGTAAAAGAAGTTAGAAAGAGGCTGGGTTATTGCCAGGAATTAGATCTCTCTGCAGAATGCTGAGAGAGCTTGGGATCTCAGCCTCACATTGCTGCCACCACTCGAGAACTTGCATGAAAAGTCAAAGGCTGAAGGAGTACCAGAGAAGCCTCTAAACCCATCTGCTGTCAGTTTTACAGTCAAAGAACTGCCTGCTCCTGTTTCCAGCACATGCGTTCCAGTAGATAAGATTTCAGCACACTTACTGCTTTCTCATGCTTCTTTCAAAGACTACATAGTCTTTCTATATCCCTTAGCCTCAAATGAGAGTTTTATGTTTTAGACCGTGCATGTTTACCACAGAGATGAGAGGAAAAAATCTCAACTATCAGGGGAAAGTAGAAAAACAAGAATTGAACTCCCAAGAATATCTGCTTAGGTAAATGACTTCGAAAAATGAACTTCATAGACTTATCAACTATGCCTCTGATTTCATCCTTAATCATAGCTTTTCAGGGTAGCTGGGAGGAGGGAAACTACTTCCCTAGAGAGCAATTTAGGAGAACAAGACACCCCCCCCCCAAGTCTATGATGTGGCCATATGCACAGATTAGCATTTTGATCTGATAACTGTAAACTTGGAACAATGGCCATGAAGGGTGGCAACCAAACAGAGCCATGGAAGGTTTAGTTGAGGGCTCCAGGATGGACAAGGGTTCCTAGCAAGGCAACACCTGCCCCTTGGTGCTAGAAAATGGCCTTCATTTTCAATGGTGTGTGAGCTCCAGTGACTGTCTCTGTGAATTACCAGGGCCTCAGGCAGGAACACTGACTGGACTCTAAGCAGATTACTTACAGAGACCAGTCTACAAACCCAGCCTCAAAACTACTATGTACCTGGTGAAGGTTACCAAAGCCAGCCAAGAAAAAGACAACTCTGCATTTTCAAAAGGTATATGACTTGACCTTTCTTTCAAGATCAGACTCAAATTTTAAAGACTGTTTTAGTGATACTTGCAAACATTTAAAAGCTGTCCTTTCTGTGTGACAATAGGCTTTTCTCTGCCTACTTCTAAGCTAGTACTTAGCCATCTCTATTTCCAAATGGAGAGTAAAAAGATAAGGAGACCAGAAGAGGAAGTAAAAGATGTTTTTTCTTTCTTTCTTTCTCCCAACTTGAACCTTCTCCATTTATGTATACCCTTCTCCAGGCTCTAAACCCCCATTTTAGAAACACTGAGACTTATGCTCCCTTCTGCCTTTTTGTTTTGATGCCTATTTAAAAGTTTCCAGCTGTCAGAATCCTGAAAGCCAAGGCCAAAGGTAAGGAGAAAACCCCTGACTTTTCCTAAAGGAAAGATGATCTATAGGGTAAAACTAAAGACTTCCTGTTTAAAACCTCCAAAGCTGGGAGTTCTAAACGTCTCTCTTCAGCTTGGCTGTTGGGGCTTAAACTCTGGGGCAAGGCTCAAGTTCCCTTCTTTTGGGAAGCTCATTCTGCAACACCCAGGGTTGCAGCTGTCCCCACCCAGGCAGGCAGCTACAGTCAAGCCCATGCCACATGTGGCACTCAGCACTGCCTAGAGAGCCTGGCGGCAGGAACACGTGATTGCCGCTCATCCTGGTCCCTGCTGAAGGAGGGATCTGAAGTAGCCCCTTGCAGTCTGCCTGTTATCTTGGCCTGCTCAGAGGTACAGCTTACCACTGCATTTGCTCTCCATTACAGATGCCCACTGTGCCACGCTAGCAGCAACGGGCCAGTTACATCCAATGCTTCCTTGGAGACAGAACAATCCTTCAGACCCTTAAAGTAAAATACACAGTGCCTTCCCGGAATTAGGACTTTCTCAACAGTCCACCACCTCCTCCACCTCCCTATACCCAAAAAAACCCTGTGTAGGCATTTGATGAAGTATCCTCTCCTGCCGGGGGGGGGGGAGGGGCGCGGATGGAGAGCCTAGCTCCCAGTGAGCCAGCTTGTCATCTGATACACAGCCTTGGCTTGCAAAGAAGGCCAAGGTATGTGGATGGATGAGGTAGGGCAGGCTCCTCGTTTCTCACAGTAATGGACTGCAAAGGTGCTAGCTTAACTTCCTTTTTCTCATCAGATACCCGGTTAGGATGGCACAACCTCCTTAATATGAGAGCCGGACCACCACCACCTTTGACAGGGGCCGTCTACCTGGGATGGGGACCACCTTCTAACTTGCTGCGCATTCATGCTGCCCCTCCCTTAATCCCCACCCATGGCTACCCACTCCACACAGTGCATTTCCCCCTAACCGGCCCCACACTACAGGTTGAGTCCACCATGTCCCAGTGCTAACAGTAAAGGGACATCCTGCTTCTGCGCATGGCCTCACTGATCAGGTAGGCGGGGCTCAGCTCTGGCTCCTCGGTCATGATGGCGATGTTCTGCCACTCTCCAGTCTGACTGGACCTCTTGATGGTGTCCACCACGCAGAGCGCATAGAGGCAGTCGTCGAAGGTGGCAGCCATGGTAAGAGGCCGTCCGTCCCACGTGCGCCGGTCATCCTGATCCTGGAAGGCCTGGCGCACGGCCTGCATCATCTTCATGGTGCCCCGCAGGTAGGGCGAAGGGATGTCGCTGAAGGCCTTCTCGGGTAGCAGGGAATTGCTCACGGACGTAGTGTCGTGCAGCAGCAGCTCCTGCTCCGGGGCGCTATTGCGCTGCCCGTAGAGGTCTGTGCCCACTGCTAGGAGCCGCCCGGTGGAGCCCACCACGGTCACGTCCTGCTTGAATTCGCCGGGCACGTTGAAGTTCAGGGTGACGGTGCAGCACACCCCGCCCTCCAGCACCATCTGGAAGGTACAGAAGTCGTCGCTGGTGATCTGACGGATGCCCTTGATGTGGTCCGTCTGCTTGACAAAGGTCTTGAGCAGCCCGTGGACCTTGACGGCCTTCTGGCCCGTGAGGAAGGTGAGCAGGTCGATGATGTAGGTGCCCACAGAGTGCAGCCCGCCGCCGCCCATCAGGTCGTCACAGCTCCAGTTGTACTTCTTGCCCAGCAGGCTGCCGCTGTGCACCTGCACCTCGCACACCAGCAGCTCGCCCACGTAGCCCTCCTCAATCAGCTGCTTCATGCGCACGAAGGCTGGCAGGAAGCGCAGCACGTTGCCCATGATGCTCATGAGCTTGGGGTAGTAGTGGGCAGCCGACATCATGCGGAAGGCGTCCAGAGGCGTGGCAGTGCGGTCACAGATGACGTTCTTGCCTATACCTGGGGAGAGCGGGAACAGTAGATCAGTGCCCTGTGTGGAGGGAGCACTAGGGGGCGCTGTGGCCACCGAGGGAATACCACCCGCGAGGAGCCCAAGGATTCTCCCACTGGACAAGCTAGCCAAATAGAAGTGATTGACACAAACCGGAGGAAAGAAACACAACAGGCATCCACAATCTTTCCACATGCACACACCTAGTTGCAGCCTTCAGTGACAGCCTTAAGCCTGAATCTGCCTGCCAGTTCCTCATGGCGGTTTAGCTTTTCCTTCTCAGGACTACGCACGCACAGTACGAAGCCTTTTTAACTCCTAGAACTCGGGTGAGGACGGAGCCTCTGGCAGAGGGATGAAGTAAGGATGCCTTGCAACACCAGATATCATGTACCTGTGTCACACAGTGCTCTGACAACAGGTGCATGTTGCCAAGGACAGATGCTTATGTAAACAGATTATGCCTACAAGGATGGGTGACAAATACGGCCGGCATCCACAAGACACCTGTGGACGACGGGCTCTGGTTAGACTCTATGCTGTACCCGACCTCAAATGCCTCCAAATCAAGCCCTCTAACAGCGATCTCTTCAGGGGTACTCTACTGGACATATGAATGACCCTTTTTGAAACTGTTTCTATTACAAAAGCTATGAAAGAGAAGCAATTCACGTCACCATATACACCCCAAATGAGCAGTGAAAGAGCAAGCCTCGGCCACTCTGTGGATAAAAGGACGCTGATGAGCACTCTGGAAAACAGGTTGAAACTGTGCAGAACACGACTCCATCCCGAAATCCGTGGATAGGTCTTTGTGGATGCAGCGTCTCTTCCTTTGGGCTGTTGATGCGTGTTGTGGTCCCACATCCGGTGACCCCCTCAAGGATAAGACTGAATGTTGTGAGTCTTATGCCCATAGCCAGAGTGCCCCGCACACATCGCTGCCCAGCTCCACCCCTACGCCTACAGCCTGTGACAGTCATGCTTTGCAGATGGGCTTTGGCAATAACCCTTGTATACCCTATCCTCGAACATCAGAAGCAACTTCTAGAAATCAAAGAAACACAACGGTTCCTGCCCGAAGGTGCTCTGTACATACTATTCATAATGCAAAAACCTGGGAGCTTTTGAGATAGCCAAGAATGGTTAAAGAAACTAGACTGCGGCCGTCAAACAGAACAGGGAGTACTTGGGAAGGAGAAGCAGGCTGACCTCTGTGAATTCGAAACCAGCCTGGACTACAGAGCGAGTTTCAGGACACCCAAGGCTACACTGACAAACGCTGCCTTGAAAAACAACAAAACAAAAGAATAGTCATCGCGGGAGACCCGCGGCCATTCAATGCCAAGCAAGATGTCTGTGATGCAGCGCTACATTAACAGGCTGCATTCATCAACATATTATGACTTCATCTCTCCTTAAAGAGACAGAAGCACATCTGGAAGGGGAACTTCACGTTGTTTACAGAGGTTGACTCTGAACTCCGGTCATTAGGGTTGGACTGATCTTGCTCCTGCTCTTCTGTAGCGCTACAACCTGAACAAGGGCCTGGCAATCTTAGCGGGTTCTCTCTCAGTGAGCTAAAGTACCCCCAAGATTTGTGTACGTTCTTCAGAGCATACTACGACCAGAAGAAATGCTAGGTTGCTCTGGTGGTGGTGGTTTAAAAATTGAAGGAGCTAGTCAGAGGGATGGGAAAGGCCACTTTTGTCTTGGGTCTCTTCTGGTCCTTGTGTCCACAAGAGCTGGTGAACGTTCTGTCGACTTTCAAGTCTGTAAGTTTCAGAGGCTCGGGCTGCATGCATGCTCCTCCTGCTCCAGCTGTTAGAATCCCTTTGCATGTGATGCCGGAGGGTGAAATGCAAGTGCTTGTTGCACAGTAGGCAAGACCTCTGCCGGCGGCCCTCTGCCCTAGCCCCTTTTTCTTTTCTTTCTTTTTCTTTCTTTCTTTTTTTTTTTTGAGGCAGGGTTTGGCTAGGTTACCTGGGCAGAATTTTAATGCCCAGTGAGTTGGAAACTGTGGTTTTCCTGCCTCGACTTCCCAAGTACTGGGGTCAGATACCTGTACCAGTAGAGAAAAGGCTGCTTTGGACTCACCTCTGTTCAGTCACAGGAGAAAGAATGTGCCTTCTCTCTAAGGAAAGGCGGGAGCACCATTGCTACCACATCCTCATAGCAGTATTGCACACCTCATAGCAAACCTATCTTCCCTCAGAGGCAGAGAACCTCCAGCTTTGGGGCTTTCCAACCATCTCCCAGAACATTCCATGCTGCAGCAAACTCAGCAAAGGCCCTTGGAACAACACATGGGTTCCATCTCTGCACACACAGGGAAGGGCAGAGCAGGCAAAAGGCAAAATAAGTGGCTGAGAAAAAAAAGCATTTGTGCTTTTGCAAGCCCCAGACATTTCCTGAACACTGAGAGAGTTCCATCAAAGTCCTCTGGTGCGCACAGAAATATCTGCTGGCAGGCATGTCTCACATCCACCGTAGCCATGACAGACGCTAGCCATGCTGCCGACTTCATCCCAGCCACTGGGAACTGCCATCCCATAGCTCCAAACTCAGCTGGCTCACAGGGGTTATCTGTCCTCGTGTCCAGGAACGAAAGTCTCAGGATACTGCCGCATCTGCCCACATGGTCCTGTGTGACCAAAAGTAGGTAGTGGAGAACGCATTGGACTGTCTCCAGCTTTCCGGGGAAGGTCCCTTGACTGTCCTCTCCATGGACAAGGACCTTATGCCAGACATAAGACCTCTGTAGCTAAACAGACTTCCGTTTTCAGGCCAGAACCCCATCAACAAATAAAGTGAGAGCTACGTGGTTGTTAAGGAACCTCCCCACCTAGGCTTGGAGCTGACGCTGGGAGACACAGGGGGTGGACCAGGAGCCTAAAGGAGGGTGAACAAGCTCGCAGCGGGGAAACAGGGGGCACTAATGTTCTTCATCACAAGCAGCTCAATGCCCTCCTGAGGTCCCTCATGGGAAGTGGAAATGAGTTTTTTTCCAGCCCCGCTGAGTGTGTTTTCTGTCACTGTGCTAAGTGCCCATGGTCCTCGAAAGGAATTAATAATGCCACAGTGGGAAGACGTTTCCAACTGTGAGATGCTGAAGCCAGCTATAAGCAGCTGTTTCCCTCATCTCCTCTGAGTTCAGGGTCTCCCAAGTGCTGACTAAGTCCCAACTCAGGTTTTGACCTCTAAGAGACCAGCACTTCGGTGGGCGGGTCCTCCGTGCAAATAGTACCTCCTCCTCCCAGGAACCTAGGTGGAGTTTCCCACAGACACACGGGGGGGGGGGGGGGGAGACACCCACTCCCTGCTCTCCTGTGGAGCAGGCAGAGGGTGGTAGTCACCCAGGAACCAGAGCTATCCCAGGCAGAATCGGCCAGGATCTTCAAAGGCGAGTTTCCAACTGCACGCTCCCTTATCTAATCAGGGTGGGAACTTCAAGAAGGATGCCAGCTACCCACGCTTTCTCCTGATCACCCCACTGGTGCTGACAGTCTCTCATCCTCCGGAAGCCTGGGCAGCTGCCCCAAAAGACATTCCATGAAATAGGGCTTCCTCCCCTTGTGGGAGGATAAAGAGAAGCCCTTTCTGCAGGTAAATCCTTACCCTAATTTTACAATCCGATCTTTGACCTTTTCTGCAGGTAACTAACTCCTTTATAGGCTTCCAACACTCCCAGACCCTGGGACCAACAAGTGTGGAAGATGAATAGGAGCTCCCGATCCAGTAAGTAGAGGAAAGCAACCAGGCAATGAGCGCTTACAGGAGTCAAGAGAGGAGCAAATAATGCAATACAGCGTGAAAGAAGGGCCACCTAACCGCTCTGGGCAAGTGAGAAAGCCCTGCTTAAGAGGAAACTTTTAGTTGGGTTCTGAAGTATGTGTAGGAGTTTACCTATTCAACATTCAGATGGTGTCCCATTTAGGAAATGATTTAAAAAGAAGGTTCTTACTTAACTTGGGATCCAGAAGCCACTGAGTCTGGACTCAGTGTGAACTGCAATTTTCTGAAGGTTAGGCTCATTAGATTCCTAAAAGAATCCATCATTCAAAAAACAAACAAAAAACTAGAGAAATGGTTCAGAGGTTAAGAACATGTGCTCCTCTTCTAAAGGACCTGCGTTTGCTTCCCAGCCTCCTAACCAGGTGTCTCACCACAGCCTGAAACTCCAGCCCCGGGGACCTGACCCCTCTGGCTTCCGTAATACCCATTCACAGATACATACATTTTTGTTATTTTTGTGCTGTTGAGGCAGGGTCTTACTGTGTAGCTCTGGCCGGCCTCAAGCTCACAGAGACACGCCTGCTTCTGCCTCCTGAGTGCTGGGACTAGAGGCGTGCATCACCAGACACCCAGCTCCAGCTTTTACGATTAAATCTGCTTCTGTTTTTAACGGTTAAGTAGACCCAGATCCCGAAGTGAAGGACAAACAGGAGTGAGTGCGGAAGTCCTGGCTGCCTTCTTCTCTCTGTCCTGCCACCCGGAATGCAGAAATCTAGCCAGCTCCACTGGCAGCAGCTCTTGGCTAGCCCCGCCTCCGTCCACTCTTTCTCCTCCCTCCTCCCCTGCTCCACCCCCACCCACCTACCCACACATTTTCATCCCTGCTACACTCCCCATGGCCCTACACGCACGCAGGCACGCAGGCACGCGCACACACACAGAGACGCACTTTGAGAAGCAGTCACAGAGCTAGCGTGGATAACTTATCCAATCCCACTCCTCTCGGCCCTTCCTTCACACAAACTCCGCTGAAGAGAGAAACCCCACTCTTCAGTTGTCGTAGCATCTCACAGATACAGTGTGTGTCCCAACTCCGAAGACTCATCTGACCGTGGAAAACAAAACCACGACACCGCTTCAGATTGTAAGTACAAGGGACACGAGAGATGGCCCCAGTGGTCAAAAAGCACATGCTACTCTCGCACAGGACCTGGGTTCTCTCCTCAGCACCTCTGGCCTCTGCAGGTGCCCACGTTCACATGGGCAAACCCCAACCCACCCCCAACGCACACATGATTTAAACCATTTCTAAAATAGCAGCCGTGGCCATGTGTGAAGCACTGACTTTCTGCCGGAGGAGGTGGCTAAAGGCTTTTTTACACGCACCTCTGCTGTTCCATCTTCCCAGTCCTGGGAGGCAGACTCTAACACATGCTGTGGAAACGGAGCCTCTTGGCTTGGTCACCAGCCGCCCCTGAGATCTGAACTGAAGCCCACTGGGTTTTACAGTGTCCCCGAGCACACTGGCCTAAGGTTCCTATGGTGGTTCTTTGCACACCTGTGCGCCCTGCTACTTGTACCCCATTATGGTGGTTATAGGGGTCTGTGCACGCAGGCAGTGTCTGCAGCATGCAGCCCCAAGGGAGGCTGGGAAGAGAGAGAGAGCTTGACTGTATCGAGGGAGCATGAGAAATCAGGCAGGGGGTGGGGAGCCTCATGTGCAGCTGGGTGGCATTTCAAGGCTCAGAGCAACTTGATTAAGTTTCCACCCTAATTCTGAACTTGCAATGGAAATGGGTCAGGGTGACCCACATTCAGCTCCTTTGTCACAGCCCCGGGTGCCGTCACTGGGCTCGGAAAGAGGGTCACCACTAATGAAAGGAAATGAGCATGGCTGACAGTGATGGGACCTGAAATTGAACTTGAAATGTAGCCGTGCAGACTTTTCCACAACTGGATTCACCCCCACCCCCCAAGTCCAGCATGGGCCCCACAGAGGCAGGATAGGGAGATGACAGAAATTTATGGGAAACGGGAAGGGGCAAAGGGCCCCCCAGAGTCTGCTTGGAGCCTCTCTCCAGCACAATTGATGTCAGTTACCTACACACAAAGAATATTTCTCTTTGTAGAAGTATTGTTGAGTAAGAAAGTTAAAATAGCAATAAGCCTGGCTGGAGGCTTGAGTGGACGAAACCCAGGGAAGGGCCTCACACCTTGCAAGCAAGACGGTTAACATGCTCACAGTGGAGGTGTCCTAGCTTCCGGCATCCCTCTGATTCAGACTCATTCAAACTCCTTAGCAACCCCTGGGAGAGCCTAGCCAGAAACTACCTTTCTGTTAACTCTTGACGCTTACATTTGCTAAGCCCCTAGCTGCGCACCTTACTGCCTCATCCTGAACTTCTTCCCTTCAGCAAAGCCAAGGACCCGGCTTTACCCAGGCTGAGGCCTCTTAAATGGGGGCTCCTCGGGTTCGGCCGGCTGCAGCATGGAGCTTTGTCTCTGTGCCCCCCAACACCATGGGTTCAACCTGCTGCCCCGGTTCCCTTTTGCACAGGAGCCCCGTGCAAAACAGAAATTTCCCACGCTGTTTCAAGAACACCATCACGGAGGGTGTAGCCAGGATCACACCCGAACACTCTTCGTCTCCGTGAGGCTGCAGTAACGGAAGATGTGCTGTTGGGGGGTTGCCAGGCCGCCACCTTCCAGCCTGGACATAACCAGATGTTTTGTTTCAGATGTGAAGAGTCCTCCCCTCCCCCACAGGCTCATGGTGTTTGCCTAGAAGATTGTGGAACTTTTGGGAAGGGGGGCCCAGCTGGAGGAAGTGGGTCATGGGAGGCCTCGGGGTTTTTATGGCACCTTGCTTCCTGTTTCTTGCCCCACCTGCTGCTACTCCTTCCCTTCCTTCACAGACCGTATCCCCTGAAACTGCGAGCCAAGATAAACCTCTCCTCCCAGAAGTTGGTTCTGCCAGGGACTTGGCCGCAGTAAGGAGAAGTAACTTCACAGAAGGGAGAGGAAAAGCTGCTCTTTTGGGCGTAGGGGAGGTAGCGGAGACACCAGGTGTGTCTGCAGGAGCCCACGCGCTAAGCCAACAGCCAGCTCCCCAGGAAGGTGGATGCCAGGCAGCTTTTCTGTAGGCCACTACGCATATGCAGAGCAGAATGCAGTGGCGGGAAGATGGAGGTGGAGACAACCAGGACTGTGAACACTTGGCAGTTCAGTCTTGCTAAATAAATAGCCAGATGATGTCCTCAGTGGTCACAATTCTGGGGAGCAAGCACTCTTGAGTCTTGACCACTATTCCCCACTCACACAGGACAAAGTCCCAGACTGGGAACACCCACTGGATGCTCGGAGTAGAGACAGAGCTATAGCAGCCATAATTTCCACAAAGCTGCAGTTGCTTTGGGCACTGGTGGAGGGTGGGGCAAAGGGCAGAAGGCTGAACAATTAGCCCATCAGAGTCACTAAAAAAGAAAATGCAAATGGTATCAGTCTGTGAGATATTGGGCAGCAATTCCATGTCTACCCTGCTCGCAGGATGGTGGCTTAGAAGAGCCATCAGCCCAACTGTAGAGGAGTACAGAAACAACCTTTTTGATCCTCTGTAAATGGAGCATGAGTTCTCATCACAACCCCTGGGGTCTCCCAAGGCCCTCACACAGCCTTCAACCCAGCTTTACTACTGCTGCTTGATGCCAGTGTTTTCAAAAGAAATGCTATCCTCCCTGTGGTCAAGAAAGAACACAGACCTCAAAACAGGGAGACGGGTGGACCTCAGTGGTAGAGCAGTTGCTTAGCATGGAGAAGGCCTATGCTCCATCCCCAGGACTAAAAACAAAAACAATAAAAAAGAGAGGGAAGAAGAGAAGAAAATAAGCTGGGAGTGACGGCTCATACCTGTAACCACAGCACTCTGGAGGCAGAATCAAGCCTAGGCTACAGAGTTGAGTCCCTCTCTCACAAAATGAACGAGGAGGAGGAGGAGGAAAAAAGGGAGAAATGGGAGGCAACCCGAGAAGAAAGACTGTACTTTAGAGGAGGGCTCTGAGCATATTTACCCCAAAGGTGTTTTTGGTTTCGTTGTTTTAGAAGCAAGACATGTCATACAGATCAAGTTCCTGGCCTCTCTTGAAAAGTGGAAAGACCCAGAAACATCGGTCGTCTTCCCCAGAGCCTCCAGCATAAAATGGCAGGTGGGGCTTGCATCACCAGCTCTGCACAGCCCCTATCAGTGTGGAGCGATCGGACAGTTTGCTGCACTGTTCAGCACGGCTCCTTTGCTAGCACTCATTTCTCTAGGTCAGAAGGTCAAGTGGGCTAACTGGGTTCCTGATAGGGGTCCACACAGCCATTTGGGGGAAGAGTCTGCCTCCAAGCACATTTAGCCAAATTCAGTTCCTTGCAGCAGTGAAACTCTCCCTGTTTTCTTACCAACGGATCCAGCATTCCTGCCACGTGCCCACGTCTACCTGCCAGACACAGATTCTAGAGCCTAAATCCTCCTCCACGGGCCATCTGCCTTCCTCTGGTAGCACTAGCTACAGAGAACATTCTTCCTAGAATGGGCTGCAGATTAGATACCACCGACCACGGTCTCCGTTCTGCCACTGAGCTGGTAGTTCACGGGAGTGCTACCAGGAGGCAAAGGTCATAGGTCATCTTAGGGCATTGCCTGCCACTGGCTCCCAGCAGCCTGCTCATTTGCATCACCTGCCAGGAGCTCTAGAAAGCTGCTCCCAGGAGGCAATCAGAGGAGGCAAGGAGGTCAGTATCTGCCAAAATGGCACCCCTCCCTGTGTCTGCCTGCATGTCTTTCCCGATGCTAGCTCTTCCAACAGTTGCTACTCCATCAGACAGACTCGGTAAAGCACTCCAGGGTTTTTAAAAGAACCTATCATTAACCTATTATTAGTCTCCTTGTTACCAAGGTGATTGTGTCCCCGCTCAGGCTTGCTCCATACGGCATGAGCAGGTGTTGGGTGAAGCAGGAAAGAACAGTAGGAAGGAACAGAGGACTCAAACTGTCCGGTGCCCACAAAGCTCCACACCGGTGCCATGTGGCCTGTTTGTGACAGAATGGGGAAGTAGAGGCTTAGCAATTATGACCGACTAAGACCAGTAATATACATACCAGGTTTATGCTGTATGGCAGGGCTATGATCTCCAGGCCTCAGGTTTTCCATTTAAAACTTTTAAAAATCAACTACATTCATCATTTATTTGGGGGGGGGGTACGCATGCCATGGCGCTCTTGTGGAGGTCAGAGGATAGCCAGGAGGGGTTGGTGCTGTCCTCCCCCTGGGTGAGTCAACTCAGGTTGTCAGGGTTGGTGGCAGGCACCTTCACCTGCCATTTCGTTGGAGCCATTTCGCCAGCCCTAGGGCTTCCCACTTCCCGGCTAGACAGCGGCTGTATGGGGAAGGGTTTTTGCAGAATGTCCGAGCCTCCGTGCTTCCAGGAGCATTCAGGAAGAAACCCTCTTTCCCTGGGAGCTTATATTGAGGCGTAGTTGAGGGGCCATGAAGGCAGCAGAGCCTGGTGTTCAAAGAGCACAGAGGGAAATTAAGAAGGGGCAGAGGTTGCCCACGGGGCAAATCGGCTGTTGCTCTCTCTTCTTGAGGTCAGCTGTCTGATTACTCCACATCTGAGGCAATAAACTGGCCAAATCAACTGAAAGATTGCTATCAGGGAGGAGGTGGCTGTGGAAACTGGCCTGTGGCGACAGGGTTCCACAAACAAGCACAAATACCCCACAGGCTCTAACCTCCACAAGCCAGCCCCGGCCATCTTTGACAACGGTGCTGTGTGATTTCAGACTTGCCTGAGGCTTTATTTACCTCAAGACAAGGTATCATGGGAAAAACACTGTGTGGCCATGCTCATGACACCCAGGGCACCAAGACGCATAGTACTGAGGCCTTTCAGGAACCAAAGCCCTGCAGAGTGGCCAAATCTTACCCAAGGAAACAAAGAAGAACCATCTTCATTTCCCTGTGAGGGGGGAACATATACTGTGAGGACCCTGCCAGCCTTAGAGTCTCCAACCCAAAAGACCAGGGTAGTTAGGAAACAGGCACAGTCCCCCATCTCCCCCCCTCCCCCCGCCACACACACACAGCCACAGGCAAACCAGATCCTGTACCACTCATAACTGCTGGGGATAATTGTCAACAAGCCATCTCCTAGAGGACCTTCACCTACATTGTCACCATACTGCTGTCCAGTCAGTGTCCAGGCCTAGGGAGTGGTCATCCTAACTGGAAACTGATAGGTACCCCAAAGGATGTGTGTGCACTTTGGGAGACCTAGGAAGCACCATTTGAGGAGTCTTCCCAGCCCTTTTATTTTGTTGTGTTAGGATGCACCCCACCCAAGAGTCTTGGTAGGAGGCACAGTTTCTTATATATTAGGTCTCACAGGGGGTCCAAATATCCAGAAATGAGCTCACCCTGGACTATAGGAAGATTCCTCACAAACTTGTGAAACAGCTTTTTCGGTCCCTAAGAGGAGTCATTTCCCTTACCTCTACTGACAGAAGGGACAGATGGCTCTCCAACGGACATACACGCTGGCAGTTATCAGCATATTAGAGCTCATGCTGGCCTCCATGCTCCCTCAGTATCTCAAGTTCCTATTCTACACCTCAAAGGCCACCACAGCATCCCTCCCCTCCCTCCCCGGCTGCTCTTCCTCCTCATAATCTCCATGATTTGCCCACCCTGCACTATCTTCTTCCTCCCTCTGTCTCTCCCTCCCTGCCCCATCTTCCATCCTCTATCTCTTTCCATCTCCACCATTCCCTTTGGCTTCCTTGGCCCCTCGCCGTGTCCAGTCTGCTTTCTTTTCTCTCTGCTCTGGTCGATTCCAGGTTGCCCCTGAATATTTTCTTTCTCCTGGTCACAATAAAAACCTGCCCCCTGATAATGGAGCAGTCATGTTGACAGTTTCATTACTGTACCCCTCTCATTTTACACTGCACCCTGTGAAGCCGAAGCCAGTGATTTGCTTTCCCAGCAGCCTTTGCTGTGAAGGCCTGGGGCACAAACGTGGGTTTGCCCAATCAAGGATCTCACCTGAGCCTGACACGTGAGGAGGGAGGGGAGCCATGCTGACAGGGGCCAGTCAGAACACGTCTCGTTTGCAGGCTGTGCGAGCAGGCATGATAGGAGAGCTTTGGATGCTCTGTGCGACCTCCGCTCCACTCCACGCCACTCTGTCCATACTGGTTGGGGTCCTGGGTGAGTCGGGGACTGCTATCATAGCCATCTACTCCCCTGCCTCCTATAGACAACTGTAAAAGAATTAGCAAAAGTGCCCCCAAAAGTCCCAGTCAGCTGAAATCAGGTGTGTGGCCTGTGGGTGGGCAACTGAAATGCTCCTCAGTTACCAGCTTTCCAGCTTTCTAGACCCCTTCTGAGAGGGAACTGGACAGAGGAAGGACTGCACACCTATTTAGAACCTAAGAAGCAGCAGACTAACGGGGTGAAGAATACAGAGGAATCTTGGTTCCCGGAAGTACAAAGTTAAAGTCATTATACCAACTTCTCAGGGCTGCTCTGGGTACAGAGTGAGAATGACGGACCCGAGGCCTGAAGCTGCTTATCTCAGCCTGCTGATATTGAACAGATGCAAATAAAAACTGCCTGAGTCAGCTCTAACGCAGGAATTCAAAACAAGCCATTGGCTGGGTGCTAAGTGTGTGACAATGCAGCGGGTGGGAGGGGCGAGTCTGTAAATCCAAAGAGGTTCCAGGCGCCCTCGGTGCAAAAGCAGGAACAGGTGGCCTGCAAGCTCCCCAAGACAGCTAAGAGGGTGAAGTGAGCCACGTACAAGAATCACACGTGGTACCAATGCCAAGTTCACTTTACGCCATGCATAGCCCAGACAGAGACTTTTAAAGTGTTACTGCCTGTCTGGAGTGGCCGCAGGGAAGCTAGACTGGACAAATGTAGGGCAAAGGTTGCCCATTAGCTGCGTCTAGTAAATAAAGATGGCTTGGCCAGCTATGAGAGGCTGTCGGTTAAAACTGTTCTGGCTAAATTACAGATCTCGGCCTTTGGTTGCTGCTCACGATTCAATTTGTTTTGAGACGGGGTCTCGTATAACTCAGGCTGGCCTTGAACTCACTGTGTAAGGAAATCATTAACTGAGGATGACCTTCTGATCTTCCTGCCTCTGCCTCCCAAGTGCTGGGTTTATAGGCACACACCCACAAACTGTTTTATACTGTGCTGGGATTGGGGGGGAGGGTCAAATTTGGGGCTCCTTGCTTGTTAGATTTGACAGGCCACTCTACAGACAGAGCCACATCTCCAGCCTGCGGCTGATGTTTTGATAGGTGTGTGCTACTATCCTTTGTGGGCACTAATTATATCCTCTCACTGGAGCTCAGAGCCTTAAAAACTGAAGCTGAGGAACCACGGAGAGAGGCTGTTTACAAAGCCCTTGTCTTCAGATCCTCCCTCAGCAGCCCTGAAGCCATTCTTCTCTCCTGTAGCCTTTCTCTTAAAGGGACAACACTTAATTTTCCACCCGAGGTGAAGGTTTGGGCAAGCCCAATCTCTCAAAGCTAAGACTCTATTCACTGGGGAACAGAGACTGGCCACACTGCTCCTGGCACTGGCTAGAGAGATGCCTGGTGTTTTTTGTTTTGTTTTTTTTTTTTGCAATAATTTGCAAGCAAGGCAGACTGTTTTAGTGTGGCGTAAGAAGTCCCTAAAGGCTGATGTCCCTGGGCTTTCATGGTCACAGCAACTATCTTGAGAGCTAGAATAGCCCATGGCCCTCAGGACGCTGTCAGGTGGGGAGGACCCTACCTGCAGATGAGGAAATGGGATAGGGAATATACTTTTTAAAACTGTGTGTGTGTCTACATGCATACATGCCATAGCACACGCGTGAAAGTCAGAGGACATTTGTAGGATCCCTTCTATCATCCCACCGCATAGGTTCTGGATATAGAGTTTAAACCCTCAGGCATGGTGGCAGCCAGCTTGATGGCATCTTTTGTTCATTCATTTTGGTTTGTTTGCTTTTTTAATGTATTTAATTGAGATAGGATCTTTTGACACCACCCTGGCAATCTGGGAACTCACTATGTAGACCAAGCTGGCCTGGAACTCACAGAGATCCTCCTACCTCTGCCTCTCCCTCTGGAATGCTGAGGGATAAAGGTGTACCCCACCACACATAGCCTAGAGTGATATTTTAATACTTTTTCATCTCTAGGATATTGTGAGGTCCTTAAAAAGAGGCCAGGATAGAGAAAAAGAAAGGTTCCAGTCCTGGAAACCGAGTCCCAACAGGGCTTTAACGGTCTTCTGCACGCGTAACCCTGCCTCCATGGAGAGGACTCACTGATTCGGAGACTCTGTAGGGACACAACCCTGGGAGAAGGCTGGGTGTGGATGCTGGAAAATGAGTCTTTCATCAAGGGCTTGGGCAATGACGCTCTCTTGCCAAGAGCCTGGGCAAAGCCTATGGGAACATGCCTACTGTCTTTAGACCAACATATGTCTCCAGGGTGTGCCAGATACAGACAGTAAGGACGAAGAAGCACTGGCTTGCTTCACTCCGTTCTCCAGCTGGGGAGGTAGGGATGGTGTCCCCGATTCACCTTCCTGTCACTAACACCCCGCATCTCTTGACTGACCTAGACTTCCTAGGTTGATGTGAGTTCACTAGTTCTCTGGTCTTTGAGTAATGACTGAACCACCAAACAACACAATTATAGGACCTTATCCCCACGTAAGTGTCACAGGACTGTATTTTAACATTTGGAGGGAAACACGCTATTCAACATGTACTGGACTCCTCATGGATTGGCACAAAGGACACTGCTCCAAAGCCAGCTATACTTGGAGATCTTTCATTGTTTGCCCTTCTCTGTGAGAATGAGTTCTTAGCAATTCCTGTGATTAGAAACACACATGCACATGAACACATGCAAACAAAACAAGGTGAGGGAAAAGTAAGGGTGGTGATGCCCCATGTGGTTCCAGGCCAGAGAATGTAGGCAGTGTCTAACTGGCACGCATCCTGTTTAAAGTCATCCCGAGGACTTGAGAATAGAATTTAAGGCATTTTTACTCTTTTTAGGTGTATGTTATCTTGGCAGGGTGTTCCTGCCAAGTCGTTGGAAAACAAATACTTTGTTATTTGGACTTAATTACTTCTTAAGTGAAGTTAAACAAGAAAATTATTGGCATATTATAAAGCACAAATAGCAGAGTCCAGGAATCTTGGTTCTAGAATATTCTGTGTACACACCATCACCACTAACCCCCAGCCATAGCAATAAATTCTTTAGAAGGGAGATCATATTTTACTGGTCAGTATTTCAGTTTACCCCTACCATAATGCTTGAGTTTTGCAGAAGCTCTTTAATGCTTGCTTGTTGTTTATTTATTTTGAGACAGAGTTTCTCTGTGTAGCCTTGGCTGGCCTACACTCACTTCATAGACCAAGCTGGCTTCGAACTCACAGAGATCTGTAGAGGAATTTTAATTCAGAATATAGCTGTTCTGACAAGAGAGCACATCCAAAGGCCTTCTAGGTCTGTGTGATCCAGCTGAAACACAGACGTGCCTTTCATCCAGGAGACAGAGGCAAGCAGCTCTGAGCTCAAGGCCAGCCTGGTATAGAGCAAGTTTCAGGTGAAAAGCTTAGATCCAGGAATGGTGGTATATGCCTTTAATCCCAAACACTGAAGATAAAGTTAGTTTGTCTAACGTGATGTCTAATTGGATGGTAGACACAGTGACAAATCAGAGAAAGGCTTGAGAGACTAGGGTACGTCCAACTCTCATGAGGAGAGACAGAAAAGGGAAGTTACTTAAGGAGCAGTGCGGAGAGAGAGGGGTGTGAGGGGCCGCACTCACATTCGCCATTACAAGATGGCACTGATCCTGTGTCCCAAACCGATAAACAAGAAAGCTGCGCATGTGCGAAGGAAATTTCCACTCATTGTGCTCTGCCCCGCCTGATGAGTTACAGCCAATCAGAGGCTGACACATCCTAAGTGGAGGATAGTTTTCTATATAAGGGCTGGGTTTCTGCCGCTCGGGGTCTCCGTCTCTACTCGTTGTAAGCTTATGCTCTCCCTCTCAAGATGCATTAAAGCTTTACTGCAGAAGGATCCTATGTGTGCCGGGTCGTTCTTGCTGGCGAGACGGTAACGTGCGCAACAGAGGGGGCAGTTTTACTGGGACTGTAACAGAGAGACTGGTTGCAGAGAGAGAGAAAAAACTCAGGTGAAGACCAAACGAGCCAGAGAATGAGAAGGAGCCAGGAGATTAGAGCAGACTGCTGGGGTTACTTTGAGGCCAAGTAGAGCAACTCAGGCAGGAGACACCATGTTGAATACATCAGCCGGGAGAGGAGTTTGAGCCAGAACAGCTGAATTGAACCAGCCAGCGAAGTTCAGAAGGAACTAGAAAGAGTGAGCTTATTAAGCAGTAATTCTCAGAGGCTGAAAACATACTAGGCCTAGGTTAGATTCTACTGAGACCATGAGTAGGCCTAGCTTAGCAGACAGAGGCAGTAAGCTTCAGAGACAATTGAACCAGGTGAATAAAAGTTTTGCAGAGATCCTCCTGCCTCTGCCTCCCAGGGTGCTGGGATTGCAGGGGTGCGCCACCAAGCCTGGGACCTACTGGTAATTTATAATGAAAGACAGAACTTGGCTCTGAGAGGACCTTAGGGAAGGGCAGAGCTCCAGGGAGGGGTGAGAAGGGAGAAAAACAATGACTGTCTAACCCAGAAAGGCCCTGGGTGGTAGTCTGATTGGGGTTACTGCCTTCTTGACCTCTAAAATAAATAGTTTCCTGAGCTCCCCGGTGCAAAGTAAAACAGTCAGCCATCACTTGGGTGGGCTTAAATACAAAGGAAGGTGGAGAATTTTGTTGTAAGCCATCTTGAACTCCTCGAGCCTGAGTAAACCTTTTGACCCATGTCGTCGAAGTTTGACTCTATCATTTCATAAGTTGGTTATTTCTCCCAGGCTCCAAGAAGAAGGAGCCCCTGGGATGAAGAGGTCAGTCAGATTTGCTTAGAGGCCGCAGAGTTCAAGTTCCAACCCCTAGGGTACCTCATGGCTGGAAAATGCTCTCCGATAGGAATGTGGTGTTGGCCTGCCTTCTACACCTGCTGACCGACATAACTCGGTTGCTTAGCAACTGCAACCCAGTGCCAGGGGAGAGCAGAGAAGACGAGTATTGGATGCAAGGTTGATGGTCTAGCATCAGGTGTGTGTTATCTCAAGGTAGCACGGCAAGAGGGATTCTGCACAGGCACTCGCTGCCACTGGAGACTGTTATCCCCGGTACTGTCCTTCATGACTGGAAAGTGTGATGCCACGGGAAACGCTCTTCAAGACCATCCTACCTTCATGATGCAATGGTCTGTATATCCCCTGCGGCTGGAGTCAGGAAGTTAGGAACAAGCGTGAGGCCCACAAAGCTCTCATATCCTGCACTTGAGCTTAGAGAGAGAATTGTCCTGCTTTTATAGTAGTTTTGTGAGCACTGGCCAGATCGTCCAACCAGCTCACTGAATGCGGGGCTAAAGCCCACAAGCATCAAACAGTGTTGTATGTGGGGTCTAGAGAAGGCAAAATAAAGTCCCTGGAACAAAGGCAACCCAACACCCCTCCCACCCTACCCCACTCTAGAACTTAAATCCCAAAGAACAATGCTGAGTATGGTGCCCCAAAATTTGGGAGACGGATCAGGAGTCGAAGGTCATCCTCAGCTACAAGGGGAGTTCAAGGCCACCCTGGGCTCCGGGGAAACTCTGCCCTCAAGCCTCTCCCACCGAAATAAACAAGATCCTGAAGAACACTGGCTGAAAAATCTTCTCTTCCAGAGAAGAATAAAAGCAAATAACCTACGAGGGCAAGGCCACGCTGGCAAGCTTTCTGTGTCCATAACAAAGAGTTGAGGTGAATGACTTAGGAATGTTTGCTTTGGCTCCGTCTTGAGGTTTCAGCTCACAATCAATTGGTCCCTTGAGCCTGTAGGATACCTGATGGCAGGGACACAAGGAGATGTAAGGCTGCTAAACAAACAAACAAACAAAAAAATCAGGAAGGGGAAGGGACTGGGGTCTAGCCCACTCTCCCCATCAAAAGCACCTGTCCCAGTGACTGGGCCCCATCCAAACAGTATACACTGTCCAGTCCGGGTAGTGTGTTATAGCAACACAAAGTGGACTGAGATATGGGCCTGGGTTTTCAGAGGGAATTGTCAGCATGGATTCAACAGGAAAAGGATGCATCCATCAGGATGACAGGCCCAGCCTTCAGCACTGTCCTCAACCAGGAAGCGCTGGGTCTGTGATGAAGAGCCTGGGAACCCCTGATAAATTATTACAGCCTTGCCCTCGAGACAAAAGGGCGCAAAATTAAAGGCAGAAGTGCCCACCCTTTAACCATCAGACCCTGGCTACTTGGAGCCTGACCTCAATCACTCCTGACATCTCACACAACTCTTCAGAACCTAGCTGCTACAGACCCACGGCCCTTACCCCAATCGGCCAGTCTTAGTGGACAACAGCTGCAAGATGTCGAGATGTGTGTTTATCTATCTAGATATGGGCCCCAAGAGACAAGACCAAATACTTTTTTTTGAGACAGGGTTTCTCTATGTAGCCTTGGCCGTCCTGGACTCACTTTGTAGACACGGCTGGCCTCAAACTCCCAGAGATCCGCCTGCCTCGGCCTCCCAGAGTACTGAGATTACGGCGTGCTCGCCAAGTACTTAACTGTGACAAAGGAGGTCCAGTTCCTTCTCAGAGCAGTCATTCCCCAATTTCCCTCCCCCCCCCCCATCTCTCTCTGTCCACCTGCTATATAGCTCTGTCTCTCCAGGCAGTACGTTTAGATTCTTTGCTGCATTTTCTCAAATTAATCTTTTCTATAGTTGTTCTGGTCTGGTAAGCACCAACCACCCCACCCCCACCCCCAGTGACATTTATCTTCTACAGGGGTATCACAACTTTCCCTTTCTGTAACATAATACTGTATTTGTGGCTCAGGTATTAGAGGAGACGTGCTTGCCCCTGGGAAGGCAGATGAGGAAGTAAGCGGCTTCTTCAGTATCCAGCTTCCTCCTAGATGAGTGTGGATAGTACCGTAGCAAAGATAACCTAAGACCGATGACAAATGTCAGCCCCGTTCCCCTTGAGCTGAGGAGTCCAGAGTACCGGATTGGAGATCTCATGACCTCTTTCACCTTCTTTCCCACCAAAGAAACTTCCTCTTGGCATAAATGCCCTGTCCAAAGTACAAACCAGGGGTAGGAGGAAATAATCATAGATATTTTTCTACTGAACGTTGTCAGCCAGACACTGTGCCAAATGCTTCATCTCAGATGTCCCCGAAGTTACATTACTGCCTCCATTTTATAGATGAACTGAAGTTCAGAGATCATATATTTAGCCAGTGCCACATCACAGAACCGATAGAGCAGCTTTGAACTTGGGCCTGAGCAATGGGGTGGTGGGTGATAACACAGCGCCATCCCCTCAGGGATGGAGACATGGGTCCCAGGAGTCCTACTGAGGCTGAGAAAAAGGCACCTCGCAGACAGGAGGGCCGGCACGCTGAGAGTCTTTACAAGCTATTCCAGAGTCCCAGGTCTTCCCATCTTCCCTTGCTCCTTCCACCCCGTACTTCTGGATCAGGAATCAGCCTTCTGCAAAGTTCACTTGTCTGTCTAGAGACAGGCTCCACCAAGTGTGGAAGCAATGGCCAAAGGCTTCTTACTGAAAGGTTACTGACTACAAAGGCCTGGACCCATAGGCAGACAGACAGACCAGACTCAGTCCACACACCAGGACAGACTTCTGTCCCACACTATTATCCTTGTGTCTGATTGTATAAGAATCACTTGTAAATCATTCTCTCTTCTGCAGGCCCAACATGCTGTCTCGGGTCACCAAATATTCTCCAAGTGCATTGGGTTCCCCTAGAAAATCACTTACCGTTATCCTAAAAGTTGTTCACATTTCACACACTCTCTCTTTTCCTTACAGAAAAGGGATATATAGTTCTTGAAGTGATGTTGGACTGAAAATAATTAACATTCTACACTGCTCTGTGTGTGTAGTACATGCTCATGTCTTCTGTTTTCTCTCTCTGACAGTTGATTTTAACAGCCCTTCACACTGAGGGGGACAACTCCTTTTTGGCCCTGTAGTCTTGAGGTAGCACAGACTTTAGAATGTCAGTCTCCTAATTCCCCAGAGCCTGTGGGTGTCCCCTGGTGTGAGGGTGAGATGAGTAAGCCAAGGGTCATGAGAAAGTAAAGAACCCAGACGGCCCACGGTAATCAGGTGTTCTCCCCAAGAAGGATGTGAGAGATCAGGGTAGTAACCACAGCTTGTAGACCAAGAGGCTGGGATGAGCTCACACAGAGGTCACAAGCCAGGATGTACAGGCAGCTACTGGAAGCTCTCTGGGAGAGAGGGAAAGAGGGAGAGAGAGAAAGAACGCCCAGTTCTGTCAACATGCTGAATTCAGGCTTCTTCTGGGATTGCCAGAGAATATAAATAGATAAATAAAAATAAATATTGTTTTAGGGCACTACACCTGGGTTGGCAGCCAGGGGAAGGGCATAGGTAGGTATGGGGAAGGGCTGTATCAGGGGAGGGGTACTTACCTCCCAGGAATGAAGAAGGAACTGAGGAGCACTGACCATGAGTGTGCGCACCAACCCTTAAAGACCCACACACCTGCAGGGCCACAGAGAGGCCAGGTGTTGGGGAACACTCCAGAGAAGGAACAAGGGCACCCAAGACAGGCACTTAGGGAGTTTAGACCAACAGCTAAAAAAAGAGGGGGTGCAGATTCATTGAGTATCTCCCTCAAAGGGAAAAAGGACAACAGGTCCAGGACCCTGGCCTCTCCATCTGAGGACAATGGCGTGCTGTGGGAGTGCTCTGAACTTCCCAGCAGACTTTCTGTTTCCTCTTTCAGTTCCAACCCTGGGCCATATCCTGAAAGGCTGGGAGCCAGATCAAATCATAAAACACAGACAGCTGTGGGGAAGGCCTGAGGCCCTGGTACCAACTGGTGGGCAAACATATGCCTCATCTAGTTCTTGGCTAGACACCAAGCCAAACTAGGAGAGCAGGGCGGTAACAGGTAACACATCTGGCTAAGGGCCAACAGTGATGATCAGATCACGGGATGGTAATATGGACCTGCAGTGGGAGAGGGGGGCAGCAAGGATAGGTGTCCACGAGGCATCCCTCCAGAGAGCTCTTCAACTTGAGTTTGGGGTTGGAGGAGAGCTGGGTTTTGCTTGTTTCTTAGATACAGTGATTTATACAGAAAGAAACCAAGTGCATTTGGAACTAAATCCAAACTCTGCATTCCTTATTACTATTGGGTTTTTAGAGACAGGATCCCATGATGCTCACGTGGCCCTGGAACCTGCTAGGCAGAGCAGCCGGAACTGTAAGTTGAATCCCCCTGCCTCAGCCTCCTAAGTGCTAGGATTAGAGGCCTGTGACACCACCCCAATGTTGCATTAGTTTAATTTTCAGTAGTGTGCTGGCCAGGGGGCAGGGAGGTGCGACAGGCCCTGATGTGGAGTTCATACTGACCTCAAACTCACAGCAATCCTCCTGCCTAGGCTCCTGAATACTGAGGTTTTCTTTCATCTTTTTTGGGGGTATGTGTATGTGCGCAGATGTGTGCGCGGAGGTTAGAGACTGATGTTGATGTCTTCCTCTCTCACTCTCCATCTCGTCCTTTTATTATACTTATTTATAGTAGGGAGAGGTGGCAAGTACACACCAGAGCACACGCGTGGAGGTCAGAGAAGAACCTGCGGGAGCTGGTTTGTCACCTTCCATCATGTGGGTGCTGGGGATCGAACTCAGGTTGTCAGAATCTTGCTTCGGACACCCTTCCCCACTGAGCCATCTCTCAGGCCCTTATTTTCACTTTTTATGAGTTGCTTATTTACATGGGCAGGCACACATGCAGACATGGAGGTCCGAAGAGGACTGTCGGATCCCTCAGAACTGGAGCACACAGGCTTTCATGGGATTCCCAGGTTCCTAACTCTGGTTCTTGTGATTGAGCAGTAAGAGTAAGTGCTCTCAATCAATAATCACCTCTTAGTCCCACCATCTTATTTTTTGGGCAGGATCTTTCAATGGAACCTGGAGCTCACCATTGGGCCCTGAGGGATGCCATCTCTACCCTAGAATTGGAGGCCCAAACATGGCACCTGGCCCTTTATGTGGGTTCTCAGATTGAACTCGGCTCAGCATGCTTGCACAAGCCCTTCAGTGACTGCTGTCTGTCTCCTCGGCCCTGGTGTTAAGTTTTATAAAGAGAAACTGTGGAATCTAAGTCACACCCTCAGATGCTCTCTGTCCTCCGAAGGACACATCCCTTTTCTCGGTCCTGAACAACAGTGCACCAGAAAGTGAAAAGCTGCTGGATGCACGGAACAAAGCACACAGGCTGGAGAGCTTGAAGGAGACAAGCCCTGTCTGAGCAGGCATGGCCCATCCATACGAATAAGTCAAAATGAATTTTAAAAACGTAAATGCCCTTGGCCATGTTTTTATTGGGGAAAAGTCATAAAAGTTATGCACAGATTTGGTAAATATAGACTTGCCACAGACCTTATAGAAACCGAAGCGTGTGTGTGTGTGTGTGTGTGCGCGCACATGTGTACCTTTGTACCTTTGTACCTGTGTCATGCTAGAGCATGCTAGAGCACCAAAAGGGAGTTGTTTCTCTCCTTCCATCACTCAAATCATCACACTTGGTGACAAGTGCCTTTAACCTGAGCCATATCTCCAGCCCTCACATTCCCCCTCCCTCTCCCAACCCCCATCTCTCTATAAGCAATAAAATATTTTTAAGTTAAGGTCTGGACAGTTTTTAAAACTCAGCTAATAATGATGTCTTTTTTACTTTGTGTATTCGTGGCACACACCAGTGTCTGTTCACGTCCACAAGCTTGTGCAACTTGCTCACAGCCAGAGACTCCTAACCTCAGGTGACATTCCTCAGAGGCTGCACCCTCCCTCCCTCTGCCTTTTCTTTTCTTTCCTGAAACAGGGTCTCTCACTAGGGCTTGGCTGACTGACCGACAAGCTCCAGAGGTGCCTGTGTCCTGCTAACACATCCATTGTTTGTTTGTTTGTTTGTTTTTAAGTAGGTGAGAGGGATTGAACCCAGATCCTCATGCTTGTAAGGATAACAGCAAACAATTGACTGACAGAGACATCTCCCCAGTATGCTCGTCTGGTGGTGACACCAGACTTTTGCTTAGCAGACTGCAAGCGACTGTAGATGTAATTTACAAGCACTAGAAACTGTCAACAACAAAGGCCTATGTAGCTCACCTTACAGTCCTATCCACTTTACTGCACTCCCTAGAGCAGAGCCCTGAGTACCCACCCCCAGGCCTGCAAATCCTAGGCAGTCCTCACCATGTGTCCCGGATTAACTAACAGAACGGGCACAAGACTCACTTCCCCTTCAAGCCTGGCTTGGCTAGGTAGGAATCAGGCGAATGCCTGTCTGTGGAAGTCTACATGTGGCCTCCTGGGTTTGTTTGTTTTCGAGACAAGGTCTCACACTGTCGCCCAGCCTGGCTTGGAACTCACAGCAATCTTCCTGCCTCAGCCTCCCAAATGCTGGGATTACAAATACCAGTCACCATGTCCAACTACAGATTTGTTCAAATCCTGACTGGAGTTGTTATTTTGTTATTTGAATATGTGTGTGTATGTATATATATATACACACACATATATATACATATATATATATATATATCCCTTAAATTGCATGCTTAGTATCTTTATATTTTCCTGCATGTAAATTTGCCTCAACGAAATTAGTTTAATGTTCCTTTGTTCTCCAACATGCATATTTTGTGTTTAGCGTTTCCTGTCGATGCACAAATTCAGCATCCAAGGAGCTCATGTCAGCTGTCGGGTTTTGATTAATGAGCTTCCCTGGATGCACAAAGGAAGTCATTTAGAACCTTGGTGCTGCAGGCAGAGCAAGGGTCTGTAGAGCAAAGAGCCCAGGCATGTTGACTCTCCCCTGCCCCTCACACATACACATACACACACACACACACACACACGCACGCACACACATGTGCATGCTCACACAGGCAGCAGCTTCTCTCTCCTATTGTTCATTGGCCATCACCAACAGCAACACCCAGACCCAGAGCAACAACCAGAGACCCAAAGGCTGTTTCTCTAACTAAACCACCATGAACGAAGCTGGATCCATGCCCCTTTATTCCCAGCATACAACAGGAGAGTTAGTCCCAGGAATCCTGCACCTTTGGAAGAGCTGGGCTAGCCAGGTATGGTGGTTACACACCTGTACTCTCAGCATCAGGAACCTGAAGGAGGAGAAGTGCTGTGAGGACAGAGGGCTAGCCTGGGCTATGTAGTGAGCACCACATCAGGTAAGATAGAGTGTGAGACCCTGTCTTTAAAAAAAAAGTTAAAAAATTAAGGAGCAGCCAGGGAAATGGCTCAGAGGATAAAGCACTTGCCACCCAAGCCTGAGGAATGGAGCTCATAGAATCTACATAAAGAGCTGGAAAAGTGTCGTAGCTACCTATTATCTCAGCACTGGGGGGTCCAGACAGGAGGTCCGAGGGCAAGCACGCTGGCTAGAGCAGCCAGAACTGGTGAATTCTGAACTCCGGGCACAGTGGGATACTGGAGTTGTCATTTGAATGTGTAGATATTTGTATATTTTTAAATCCCTCAGACTGTATGCTTAGTACCTTTAGATTTCCCTGCATGTAAATTTGCATCAACAAAATTATTTCAATGTTCTCATGTTCTCAAACATGCATATTATATGTTTAGCACAAATGTCCCCTGTCAATGCACACATTCATGGATCGATGAAGGGTGATGGACGAAGATACTGGACAGTGACCTCAGATGTCCACATACATGAACAGCACACACACAAACATACATACACAAGTAATTAAAGATAAAACAAATGGGTAGGCCATAAAACCACTTTGGAAATTAGACACGTTTTCCACCAGGAATTCCAAGGATCTACCCAAAAGCTCAACATTTTCACCCCCAGAAATTCACTGATGGACATGGACGCACACAACAATCCACACGTGTTCATAGCACTTCTGTCTACACTCCCACATGAACTAGAAACAACTCAAAGTCTGCCAACAGCTGAACAGATGAGCAACCAAGGCCCACAGAACAGACTTGACCTCAGAAATAACTACACTACCGAGATGGGTAAGGACAACCCTCCAAAGTATTATACCAAGTGAAAAGAAGCCAGTATCTCTGTACACACAAAACTGAAAAATTACAAAGCACACTATCACAGTAGAAAGCACAGGCACCATTGCCTGCCCAGGCTGGCGCTGGGGCAGAGAGGTCGGAAATGAATGACGGGATGCCTAGCACGGTGAAAAGAGTTCATGCCCTCACGGCTGTAGCCCTACACAGTTGCATCTGTTTTCTGCCAAACTGTATCGAGCAATACATTTTAAATGGCTGCATTTTATTGTCTCCAAATCACCTGAACAAAGTAAAGTGTATAAAGTGGAAGTGTGTATGTGAGAGAGAGAGAGAGAGAGAGAGAGAGAGAGAGAGAGAGAGAGAGAGAGAACGAGAGCATGTATAAGTCTGTGTGTGAGTGTGGAACACCTGTGACCATACACCTGTAGGTTTGTGTTTGACGAATGGTATGTGTGTATGTGTGTGTAATGTGTGTATGCGTGTGTAATGATGTGCGTGCGCATGTATGTATCTGAATGTGGTACTTCCATGAATGTGCATATGTATGTATGTGAGTGAGGCATCCGTGTGATACATACATGAGTGTATGAGTGCGGTGTGTGTATGTGACCATGCATTATATTACTGAGTGTGGTGTTATGTGCGTGCTGGGGAATGAACACACCAGCAGCTGTGTGAACCAGTGTGTGTCCATACATGCTCTCGGGACTAGAGGAGAATTCAAGTATCTTCTATCAAGTTTCTCCTTATTCCTTTGAGGCAGGGTCTCTCCTTGAACCTAAAGCTTGTGTTTCTTCTCTAGGCTGGAGGTCACTGAGCCCCAGTGTCCTGTGTCTGCCCCTCTCAGAGCCGGGGTTACAGCCATGCTCTAAGCATGCCTGGCTTGCTATTGGGTGTTAAAATCTAGAATCTGGTCCCCATACCTACACAGCAAGCACTCGGCTTTTGAGCCCTCCCTTTAGCCCTTCAACTGGTTTTCAACAAGGGAGCCAGGACAACCCAATGGGACAAAATGGCCTTTCCAAAAAGTGGATACACACATGCAAAGAAAGGAGCTGGAGCCCTTCCTTCCATCACATGCAAAAATGTACTCAACAGGGGTCAAAGACATCAATGTATGTAAGAAGAAGGCAGGAAGGGGCTGGCTGACACCCTTGACAGCAGCTCTTTCAGAGAGGCTGATACAGGGCTTTTCTTTCTCTCATCTTCCAAATCGCTACTTGTTCCCTGAAATGCTAAGTTTCCCTCGATGGAATTATGGGAACATCAACTGTTGGTAATGGAGCCGCTGGGGCTGGAGAGATGCTCAGCAGTTAACAGCATGCTGCTATTACAGAGGACACAAATTCAGCTCCTAGCACTCACATCAGCCAGCTCACAACTGACTGTTAACTCCAGTTCCGGGGCATGCAATGCCCTCTTCTGGCCTTCGCAGGCACTACATGCATATGCTTACCTTACACCCTCACACAGACACACTTGGACACCCACACCCAATTTTTTTTTTTTTAAGAACTCTCTGCACTCCTGGCCTCCTGATCCACTGGAAGGAAAATGGAAATTTAGGGAACAGAGAAAAGCTCACATTAAGACGTGCACACCGGGCCAGCTCCGCCAGCACACAATGGCAGTCACAGGAGATGGGCAAACAATACGAGTTTATCAGCTGGTAAACTGTCCGTGCCCTCAGTGAATGCCCCCACATCCAGGAGAGTCCCCCAGCTCCCCCCAGTCCACCCACTGCAAAGTTAACTCCAAACCCCTCTGCATGTTTCCGCACTAGAGGAGGAAACGTGTGGATGCCCCTTTGCCCACAGAACAACATAGTTTAGGACTAACCCTAACCCACAGCAGACAGTGACCAAGAGAGTACACATTTCATCAAAATGGCATGTTGTCAATGAGGTAAAGTGTCTACAAACGTCAAACCCTTCAGGCGTCTCTATTTCTGAGCTCTGTTTTTGGCCCTAGCTGCAGATTCGTGTCCCTCTTTCAGATCAAAGTTTTCAAGGAAGAAAAGGGTCTTGGAGGATCAAGGAAGGGTGATATCTGGGATTAGAGGAGCAGAAATCATGAACACAGAAGCCCTGGATGAACAACTCTTCCACAGGACAGGGTGAGCAGGGAGTCTTGAGCTGGTCACACCATACTAAAGAACACGAGGTGACTGCGTTCTCTCTCCATCACACGGTACAGAGATTCCTCATTGAGTCTCAAGTGCTGAGGAGGAGACAACAGAATGCTCTCCAGTGAGGACTATGTTTCCCCAGCAGGTGTTAGGGGATGGATGTCAATCATAGCACCACCCACGTGACTAGCCAAGGACAGAAAATGATTCCATGTGTTGAGTTTCTTCCGGTGAAACAAAGGGGGGGGGGGCGGGCGGGAAGAGCCAGGATCATTGGACTACAGTGCTCAGGCTATGTAAGAACAGGGGCCCACTCTGCCCCAAACACGCAAAGCATGACAAAGAATAAAAAAGAGTGCGGGAAACTGGAGGAGAGTTGAGCAGTGTTGCTCTGGAGTATGAGGCGTGGACTAGGTTAGATCTTCGTCTTCAGAGCTAATCAGAGAACTGAGACCTGAACTGAGCAGTGGGTGAGGAAAGACAAGGAAATGGAAAACTAAAAGGCATTGATAAGAGAAATTAATAGTGATGATTGGGATGCATGATAAATATAACGGCATCCGGTGCCAATGGATCAGAGGTCGGTGCTGTGACGATGGGCGCATTCTGCAAGCTGATCTACAGATTCACTGCACCTCCTCCTACCAATTTACTCTATGCAAAACTGATCAAAGTGATTCTAAAATTCATTTAAAAATACAAAAGACATAGAGCAGCAAGAATAATCTTGACAGAGAATACGTTAAGAAAACCCGTGGTTTGTCACTTTATAACTTACTACAAAATGCAGTTACAGATCTACCGTAGCACAGGCACAGAGATGAGTAGTAGAACCACAGGAGAGAATTAAGCCTTTAAATGAATCCTCACCTCTATGTTCCAACTGTTTCATTTACATTTATTTATTTTGTGTGTATATGCATGTGGGTAGGCACAAGGCATTGTGTGTGTGTGTAAAGGCCAGAGGGCAACCAATAGGAGTTGGTTCTCTCTCTCCACAATGTGGGGGCTAGGGATACAACTCAGGACATCAGGCTTGAAGGCAGGAACCTTTACCAACTCTACAGTCATCTCTACAGCATCCATCAACTGACTTTTAATAAGGGTGCTGAGGAACCTCAGTGGGAAAAGAATAATCTTTTCAATGTACAGTGCCGGCAGAACCGGATATCGGCATGCAAACGAATGACCCCGGCCCTTCCTCACACTATGTGCGGTGCTTTTGGACTTAGGATGGACCAACAACCTCTATACTAAGGACGATGCTCCAAAACTCCTGGGGAAAAACACAAGAGTAAACTTTTGACACCATGGGGAAGGAAAACGCTTTTTAGACATGACACAAATGCAAGGGAACAAAATTAGAGAGGGAAAGAGAAAGGAAATAGAGGGGGAACTGGACATCTTCAATGTAAAAGCTCATACTTTAAAGGACATCATCAAGAAAACATGAAGCAATGGGAGAAATATTTGCAAATCATATATCTGAAAAGGAAATAGTGTGCACAATATGCAAGGTCGTTTATAATATAATAGAATCCTAAGATAAACCAAATGGGGCTGGAGAGATGGCTCAGAGGTGAAGGTTCTGCCCCTCCAGAAGTCTTGAGTTCAATTCCCAGCAAGCACATGCTGGTTCATAAACCATCTATAACGAGATCTGTTATCCTCTTCTGATGTGCAGACATACATGTAGCCAGAACACTGTATACATAGTAAATAGATAAATCTTTAAAAAAGATAAATCAAATGAACATTGATTGAACAAAGGACCCAAGTAGACATCTTCAAGAAATACCTAAAAATCACCAATACATTTGTGAAAAGGAGTTCAGCCCTTCTGTGACTAGGGGAATACAAATCAAAACATGTGATATATCAACTCACATTTACTAAGATGACCAAAACAACAACAACCAATAAAACAAACAACAACCCTCCCACCCAAAAGAGAAAAAGAAAAAAAAGCGGGTATTGGCATGGCCATAATTAGGATACCTGAACACTGGCAAGAACGGATGATGGTGTGTTCACTTTAGAAAACATTCTAAATCATAATGTGACTCTTTGACACATTAATTGCATTCTTGGGTATATATCAAAAAGAACCTACGGTTGTACTCTGGCACGTACTCGCACATGGATTCATAACCACACTATTTATCGTAGCCAGCTTTTGAAACAACCCCAGTGTCTGTCAGCCAAGGAATGTATAAACAAAATAGAGTTTATCTACGTGGTGGAATGCAGTCAGCCATAGAAAGGAATGTAGGTCTGATGTATGCTACAACGTGAATAAATTTTGGAAATGTTATGACATGTACAAAGCCCCACACACTCACAAACCCACATGTGGTATGAATTCATTTATGTGGATCTTCCAGAGACATCAAATCTGTAGAAACAGGAAAAAAGATAGGGTTCTCCTAGGATTTCAGTAAAGAGAAGGTGGGAAAGTAAGTGATAATGAATATAGGGTTTTATTTGAGAAGGATAATAAAATATTGTAAAATTAATTATTGTGATGGTTGTAATCTGAAAACTGATGGGGAGCAGAGGGAATAGTGGAAAGCTACAAAACACGTAGAACAAAGTTTGAATTCTTTGTATTTTTGAAAGATCTATCTTTATTTTTTGAGTGTTTTGCTTGTGTACCTCTCTCTGCATCATGTGTGTGCGGTGCCCACAGACTCCAGAAGAGGGCAGTGCATACTCTAGAACTGGAGTTATAAATAGTTTTGAGCTCCCATGGGGGTGCTGGAAACTGAACCCTGGACCTCTGGAAGATAAGCCAGTGTTCTAAGTAAAACTTGGAATAAATTCCTACGGAATCAGAAATACCGACTACCATTTAATGTACTAGAGAGGGCTTTGTGGAATACTCTTTAAACCAATATAGGGGTCCCCAGGGGAGAAACCTCTTCCAGGCGTAACACTTTCTTTGGGGGGCAGAGGACGAGGACACTGGGCTATGAAGCCCACATTGACCTCAAAGTCACCATCATTCTAACTTGGCCTCCCAAACGCCAGGGTTACAGGCATGTGCCACCATAGCAAGCTAGCCCATCCTTCTACCTAAGGCAGCCACAAAGCCACCAGCTCAGCAAATATGTAAGCCCACCCTCTTGGAACGAAGGGAAATCACAGCCAGACAGCAGCAGCACAGAGCAGCTTGCCCGAGCCCCCTGCCTTTCCCAAGGCTCCAGTGAGACAGTGCATGATAAAGCTTTTTAAATCCTTGCGATTGCGGCGGTAGCATCTGAAACATGCAAGCTTCGATTCTGGCTCTGCTTTCTTGTTGTGACCAAATAAGAGGTTTAATTTCCTGAGCCCCAAAGGGTAGCCAAACGGATTTCTTTTGATAATCCGTGGTCTTTAAGCCAATATATCCCCAGTTTCTATGAACACGTAACCATAAGCATTTGAGATATACGTGGGAAGGTCAAATTATCCCTTGGAAATCTAGTGTGTACTTTATACTTTTTCGCACATGTGAAGGCGGGCCGCTCAGGTCGCTCAGTAGCCGCAGGTGGCTAGTGGCTCTGAGAGTGTGCAGCACAGATGAGGACACAGGCATGCGCTGTGTGACCTGGAAGGAGGAGACAGGGTGATTCAGGAAGAGAATAGCACAGCACATGTTGTTCATGTGGCATCTCTGTGATGACCAAGGTTAATCTCACTATTCTAGAAGGTGGGGACAGAGGGGGGGGGGTACCCAGGGCTTTTGTCCTTCTTGCAAATCCTCCTCCTGTTATTCCAATTCTCCACTTGTAACCAGGGTGCAGAGGGCAGAGATGAAGACGAAGGAAGGTAGGTGGTAGGGCTAGCTTCACTTCGAGTTCCAGTCATCAGAGGCCTGGAGGGTCCTGAGGCCAGGGGGTCTCTGGGAGGCCTGGGAAAGCTGATTCCTGTACGCCCGTCCTCCCCACCCCAACTCCCAAGGAGGCAGCATTCTCTATCTCCAAAGAACAGACCTCCTGCTCTGCTATACACAGCATACTCTGTTCTCCCAACTGCGATATTTTGGGTCTTTTTGGCAGGAGGTGGGGATGGGCAGGGGTGGAAAGAACCCCGAATGTTCTCACACAGACATCTGGTGCTTGGATTTTGCTGGCTCCAGGGACAGCACTATAAACCCACTAACACTAATTGCTTTCCTGTCTGCCTCCATTTCTGGTGGAAATAAAATGCCTCTCCAGCTAATGGAAAATGAAACGCCCATGCGCCGATTTACCTCCTTACATAAGGGCTCTTGGCATCTGTTCTTCTCCCCCTGCCCTGGTCTTATCCAAAGCCCTTATGGCTCCTACATGCCCTGGAGAACAAGGCTCCAGGAGAGTACCCTCGTGCCTCCAAGGACTGTAGAACTCCATCCTGGCTTATATGGATGGCAATGGAAGAAGGGGAATTCAGAGGCAGGAGGGACGGGGAGACGGAGGCCCCTCTTTGTTTTAGATCCATGCTTCCGGGAATATTTTGTCTATCCTTATTTGATGCTGACTGCAGGGACATAAAGATGTTTACTGACTGCCCTCCCCCAAGCTCAGTTGCCCTTGAAACGGGGATAAATAACAGAAATAGCTGGAACTGAGGTTCAAGAAAATATAGTGATGTCGGGCTTAATACGATGGTCACGGGAAAGACTTCATTGACAGCTCTGTTGCCTTGTTTTTAGGACTCACCACAGAAAATGGGGGCCGGTGAAGAGACACCTCTGCCTCCACCAGCCCTAGCTATTTTCAACCCCCAGTAAGCCCTTTCCTTCTCCAGTAACAACACTGTTCGTTTTCAGCTGCCAAAAATACGAACTATATTTCCCACAATCCCTTGCAATACAAAAATGACCATGTGACTAAGTTCTGGCCAGTAGAATGTGGCAAGGGTGACATGTAAATGTCCCATGGGGCAACTCTCCATCTCCCCTTTTCCTGTTATGAATTCCACCAAGAGTAAGGCCATATTGAACCACGGAGGGCAGGCTAATGTGCTAGGGTGGTGGGGCAACAAGATGGACTCCTACAATTCAGATCTGCCTGCCATACTGCTTACAGGGGGGCAGCAATGTGCAGGAGAAAGTGTGTTTGGGTCTGGATTACAGGAGCTGAAATTGGTATGCTTGGGTTTTGTCTGCTTAAGAGAAAAAAAAAAAAAGGAAGACATTCTTGGAATTCATGACACCACCATTTGGCTTTCAGTGCCCTCCATTCCAAACCCCTGAGCTGCATAGGCTGGATGGTCCCCATGGCCTGCTTCATTCCCCAGCTCCCTCTACTCACTCTGCCTCAGGGCCACACCCATAACATCAGCACTCCTTGACCACACCCACTCTGGCATTTAGAATAAAGGTTTTCATTAAAAACAGAGCCCATTGTCAGTGTCCCTTTGGCCTGCCTTTGAGGTACCCAGCTAAGATGACCAAGACAGTAAGAGTTTACCTTAGAATCCAAACCTTCGGAGCCTAGACTGGGTGCTTGTATAAACAGCACCTCCTGCCCATGTCTGAAGTTATAGCAACTACGGATGGAAACAGATCAAATGAGTGCAAAAGACCAGCCGTAGCATAGGACTACGTTGCAAGTCTCTGTCCCAGTCACTAGGTTTCTTCAGCAGAGAATTGCAAACACAGGACATTGCTAGATGTGGCTGGTGATGAAGTAAGTGGGGTAACTTTACCCAAGCTCACCCAACTGACTTTTGGAGATTGCTCAACCAGTGAGCACAAGCTCACAGGATATCTCCTCGTTGGCCAGCAACTCCCCGAAGGGTAGGAATGCTTGGCTTGGCTCCCAGAAAAAAAAAAAAACCTCTGAGGCTGCCAAAGGTAAGAAATGGTCCCTTCCCCACTGAACACGGCAGAGGAGAGTGGCCTGCAGCCCTGTCAAGTGGCATTTGTCCTCCATGTGGAGAGTGCTGTGTGAAATGACAAGTTCTCTCCCCGGCTCCGGAAATAGCTGCCTGATCAGAACACAACTGAATGCAACCTTGGGCCAGGCTGTGTCGCGCAGAGGTTAATGCCTCTTCCATCTGAAGGCAGGACTCAGTTCCAGTTGTTTTGGCTTGTGTGAGGGGGCCAAAGCCTCCTTTCTTGCTCTTCCCTGTGACACAAATCTAAAGGGAGATAAAGGGGGACATTTCATCACAAAACCAACATTAATTTCGAGCAGAAAGTGTTTTTTGGTTTGTTTTGGTTTGTTTTGTTTTCCTGTTGGTGCTATGAGCCTCTAAACATTTGTGTTGGCCTGTAAGGACCTTCCCCAGGTGGCCTGACAGGGAGAAGACCAGTCCTGTGAAAGAGCTACGGAGAACCACTCAGGCCCCAAAGGAAAGTAGGCTAGTGGGTCGAAACAAAATCCAAGCAGAAGCAGAGAAAAGATCTGATATGCACAGGAGCTAATCTGATGCTCAGCATAGCCCTTGGGCCTCTGTCATCTGGACCTTATGGCTGATTCTTCTCGGGACTCTATAAAAGGAATGTTGGGCCATTCTATTTGTCTGCTTCCAAATTCATTTCTCTTGGAATGACTTGATTGTAGAGAAATGACACAGGTTTGGTTCTTTTTTTCTTCTTCTTCTTCCTTAATTAAGCAGTGCAAGCAAATATGAAGGAGAAAATTAAAATGGTCCCCAGATCCCACCACCTAATCAAGGACCTAGCTTGAGGTTAGCTAAGCTGTAATTTCAGTTACTTCTTCCTCCTCTACAGGCGCCTATGGAAATGGAGAGATTAATAGGCCGAGGCAATTAACAGAAAAAGAAGAAGAAGAAGAAGAAGAAGAAGAAGAAGAAGAAGAAGAAGAAGAAGAAGAAGAAGAAGAAGAAAAGGATGCTACATTCTTTTTTCTGTAATAAAACAGGAGGCTGTCACTGGAACTTAGGTAAGTAAAAAACTGACAGAAGGATCTGCAGGCTTTTTGGCACCATGCAGAGGTATACATAATACTCATCCAGCCGGTGGCTCCCACGATAGCTGTGAATGTGCGTCAACACATCTGTGGACCACAACAGCATATCACAATGTCAAAAGGATGAACAACTCTCCCCCACCCCACCCTGAGACTTCTGGCTTTTTCTGAACGGGCAGGATTCTGACAGTGGTGGCGGGGTAAAGGTCATAGCCAACTGAGGCCATCCGAAAGGCTGGTAACGGGAGAAATGAAGCCCCAAGCCCCAGCGATTTGAAAATATTTTCCTTGGCACTCTAGCAAGATGCCTGAACTCCAGATAAACGTCACAAGCTGTGTTGGAATCTGCCCTCTCACAGGGCAGCAGGCCTGCTCTAACATTCAGGGGGGGCTCCCCCTCTGAGTTTGAACGGGCGCTCTGACTTCTTCGGGGAAGAGGTCTAATATTTAGGAAATCCTTACTAACAACTGCAAAGAAAGAGGGGCATCAAGCACCCCATAGACTTGCAGGAAAGAAGTAGAGAATGGTTTATGAGGCTCCTGGAATAGACCAGGGTAGGCCTGGCCAGTTTGGATAGGGGAAGAGAAGCAGAAGAGGAAGGAGGAGGAAGGCAGGGTAGAGGCCCACTCCTAACATGGCCCTGAGACCTTGCTGCCTCATGCCTCCCCGCCACTTTCCCATGCCCATTGGCTGTGACAGCGAAGAAGAGACTCAAGCACACAGTGGGAGATCCCCAAAACAACCTCATGGTGAAGCCTTAAGTCCTTTCTAAAAGAATCATGACACTATGGGCAGGCCAGCACATATCTTGCCCATGTGTATACACTCACTGCTTCCCAGAACAATGGCGAACAGGAAGAGGTCCCAGGCCAGTGCTAACACTGACAGGATCTGGCTGTGGTGGCTGGGCCTGCCTCCTATGTGTGCTGAGCAGTGGACATATCATGGTCATTTCACCCAGATGTAATCACCTCATCATCAGAGAGACTCCTTCTAGCACCACTGTCCTCACCAGGGTATCATCTGAGTCTATGACAGGAACGAGGTGTCACCGTGGAAGGGCAGCCCAGTATGCCCTCTCACCAAGAGCTTTGGGCCAGGCCTTTCCATGGCCACACCAGTGAGAGACTTATGTGAGACTTGGGTGAGGCTTCAGCTTCAGCTGAGGCCACATGGGAATCTCAGGGCACAAGCCTTACAGTGTGTGTACAGCTTGAGCCAAGCCATCATCAAACCCAATTGTGAGAAGCCTCTGAGAGCCCTGTCTGCTTAGGAGACGATGTGCTTTTGAGGACTACGCAGGGTTACATTATGATAATCACAGCGTGGCACTGTTCAGGCTTGAGTGGTCCCAGTGTGGCTGTGTTCAGGAGAAGCCCAAAGGCACTCACCCTGGGAAAGGAGCTGCCCCAGACCATCACGCATATTTACACTGACGGCTGAAAGTGTCTATTTCTGCCGCTATCTTGAGCTGCACCAACACATCCCCCTAGAATGTCTGCATCTGAGATTCACGTGCCTTTCATGCCTGATAGTCCCCTCATTTTCTAAATTACTAGCCACGGTATTTGGTGGTGCATCTGCCCACCCTGGTCTAACCCTCCATGTTTGCTTAGGGAGCAAGAAGAGAGGGGACCTGTCCCACCTGCCAAGGGTCATACACTGTAGACTAGGTTCGAGTTGCTTGTCACTGGCCAGCAGTTCTCTCTCCTGCCACTTCAGAACTTGAGCCTAGCCGGAGCTGGCACCCATGATAACAAGCACGAAGCATATGTTCCCCATTCTAGAGTAATCAAAAGACAAAGGTCTGATCTAAGGAGCACCAATAAAATTCCTTACTAAGTAAGGCATGATGCCCAAAGGGTTATTTGTCTCCAGCAGTACAAAGAGGGCTCCCCCAACTGGGTGTGGTTAAGTCCTTTATACTTTCTACCAGTAAGATAGACCATAGGGGATACAGCCAGAAAAGTGAGGTATTCCGCAGGGAAAGACCCCCTCCCTCCAAGGACGCACCCACTATCAGCTCCAGGGCCATGGGACGGCCTTGCTGCTGCCAGACAGGCCTGTGTACAAAGAAAGCAGAGTAAGGCAAAGGAATGACCTGGCATTCCCCCTGGAGGGTTTTAAGAAGCAAGCCAGGTTCATCTGCAGAGCTCAGTCTAGTTCTGCCCTTTGCACAGAGGAATAGGAACAGTGGCTACCCCCACCCCCACATATTATATAGCACAAAGATGCCTGCTGGAAAGAGGGCAATATAAACTGCACATGATGGCCGGGCGCCTGCACTTCACACAGAAACCAGGTTCATGTTTTCTATCGACTGTGCAGTTGCCAAAGCAACCTCATCTGTTCTCAGAAGAGATAAGAGCTTGCTCATACCAGACGCTTTTCAGGCAGGCTTTTATCTGCCACTACAAGGCTGCCACTTCAGAGCAGTCCAGCCCATTCCCCAGTCTGGCTAAGTGCCATGGGAGTGCTTCTAGGGACTACAGCTAGCACATGTGCACATGTACACACACATGCATACATGCCTACATACATACATGCATGCATATACACATACATATATACATGACACATACATACATATACACATGACACACATACACACATGGATACACACATATACACACACGCTGTGTGGGGTAGCACACACCTTTAATCCCAGCACTTGGGAGACAGAGGCAGGCGGATCTTGGAGTTCTAGATCAGCCTGATCCATAAACCAAGTTCCAGAATAGGAAGGGCTACACAGAGAAACCCTGCCTTGAAAATTAAATAAATACATAAATAAACCTAAAATAAAATTTTCTCATGTCCTCTTAAAGTCAGCCCTTCTATCTTTCCATGACTTGAGTACACACAGCTCTGGAGCATGCTTCCCTATGGGAGACTTGACCTTTATCTGCCATCCTCTTTGCCCTGCCTTTCATCCGCTGAGCCCCTTATCTCAGGCAGGGGACCCATCCTAACACCTCCAGTGGATTCCTGAGACGAAGAGCACCAAACCCTATACACACTCTCCTTCTTCCTACACACATACATCGTGTCTATGGCAACTTAATTCCTAAATTGTCATATGGGGTGGATAGACAGGACTGAGGGACCTGTCACATTCAGAGGGGTACAGAGTGAGACAGTATAAGATTTCATCACATTGCTCAGAAATGGCACACAATGTTAAGACACAGACTGTTTATTCCCGGAATTTTCCATGTAATATTTCTGAACTGCAGCTGACTGCAAATAATGAAAAGTCTAGATTCAGGGGCTCAGAGTGAGGGGACCATAGAGTTCTCTTGTACTCCATGCTTGGAGATTTGTTACCTACTTATAGTGGCTGAGAACAAAACAAAACAAAACACAACACTTTTCTTAAAGATTGTGATATCTGCCCAACGGTTCAATGAACTGAACTTGGCTCTGAGGACAGAACCCAGGGACAGAAGCCCAAGGCCCGAGCACTGGTGCTGTCCACCCACTGCAATGGCACCGTCGGTACAGACAGCGGAACTGAAGGTGGTGGGTGCTCACTGCCTCACACACCTGTCACACAAAGACCCAGGACAATGGCGGGCTCCAAACAGGAGCCAGGAGCCAGGGGCATTTCTCATAATTGCAGCAGGAAAAGAATTGGCGGAACACAGCCCTTTCAGCCACAGCGCGAATGGCGGTGGGAGTTGTCACGTCATTGTTCAAACAATAATAAGCATCTGGATTCAGAGTCTGCTAGGAAAAGATTAAGCTGAAAGAGGATAACATGCCTCAGTGTAGAGCACACATGTAGGGACACACGCACACACTTTGGTTCTGGAAAACATTGTTCCTTTAAAACATGAAAGGGTTTCACAGCATTATTTGTCAGTTTTAGCAGGAAACTGAACAAAGCGAAAAGACGACAGAGACCCAGAGCAGAATTCCTCGGGTCCCTCCCCTTGCTGTACCTGGGAGGAGGGGGTTCCTTGCACATAAGATGAAGGGTATCGGGCTTATCTGACCTGGTCTTGGCCCTAGCTATTTTCTGACTCGGTTAAACCTTATACATCAGAGCCCCTTCAGGGGATGAGCAAGACCAACTGACAAGATGAGGAGTAGACCAAAAGTTCAGACAGGAGCTGGAGGGAACAAGGCTGTTGGACGCTGGGCAACTGCTTCATTCTCATTAATCAATCATTCCCATCAGATGTGAAACAGCAACCCCCACACAGGGACTGGCCAGATAGACTGGGATCTTTTTGCAGAGCATACTGACACCAGAAATGAGTCTCCTCTCATGGAGGCTCACTTCCTTTTCCCAGCCTTTGGTTTGCTCATTTTTTTTTCAACCGAATTCACTCAGTTGTGCAGACTTTATATCAAAAATAAATGAATGTGGAGACTCACGGGCACCTGAGAACTGCTCAGAATTCAGACCGTGGCAACCACTGTCAGGAATCTCCCAAGGGAGCATGTTGGTTTCATCTGCCACCTCTGTTCCTTATTTCTTATTTACTTAGAATTGAAGGATGTTAAAGCTCATGGCATCTTAGAAATCTAGCTGGCTGGGACTTGCATCCAAGTTGATGGCACAGTCCCAAAAGGGATCCAAGTTCCCAAGCATAAACCTGGCCAACTAACAGGACAGCAGTGTAGATACCGGTCTCCTTGGGCAGGGCTCTAGTAAGGGCTCACGCCACCCTGGGAAACAACCCTGCCTCACTTTTCTGTTGCTATGGCAAAATGCCCCTGCCAAGGGAGCTTGCCAAAAAGAAGAGTTGTATGCTTCCTGGTGGGACTTCTCAGTGTGGGCGGACCTGCAGGTGGTTGCTGGCTTTGTGACTTATCCTAAATTCCTGTCCAGCAGGACAAACAGCAGCTGCTTCTTAGACAAGTCCTGACTGCCGTGTGGGACTTCTACCACATTTCCTCAAGCAGAAAGAACTCGGTAAGAAAGACATGGTGAGCTTCTCTCCAGAAAATGGCTGAGATGGGCGAGGGCAGGGATTGTTGGCAAGTGTGCCGGGGACCTGGAGTCCGATTCCAAGAAGACGTGGACTGTTCCCCAGGTTAGTACTCGGGTCATTCGGGGCTGTCGGCTCCCTCTCTCACCCACAGCCCCGTGCCTCCACTTCTCTCTGCTCTAGCCTCCTTGCTAGGATGGGAAATCCAGCTGCACACTGATGGCCTTTGAGCTTGCCTGCGGTCCCCAAACACTCCTAGGTCTCATTCCTGGACTCACAGTTCTACCTGTGAGCGTTGCCCCCATCTCCTCAACCCCATCATCTCCTGTGACCTTTTGGTCACAAGCTTCGCTTCAGCAGAGGGGGTGGTGACAATCCTCTCTTCAGCCTGCATCTCTTCACCCTTCCAGGAGGTGTGTAAGCATCATGTGGGCAAGACACGGCCTGTCTGTGCAGCGTCTGGCTCACAGGCAGTGCTCGGCACACGCTTGCTAGCATGCATTGAGCCCCTTTCATGCTTTTAAACTAGATTCGCTGGGGAGAACGTGGCTTCCAGGTGGACTGCACAGCCCAGCAGCCCCCTCCCCCAATGCCTTAGTGTCAGAACACACACACACACACACACCACTTTTCAGAAGTGACAACCGAGCCTGGGGTGCAGAGGAGGCTGGCAGGGGGCTGTGAACATGGAAGCTGCCATCTGCTCCCTTGGGGGTGGGGAGAGGTTGGAAGGTCAGAGGAATCCTTCCTTGAATCTCAAGAATCAGCTAGATTCCTGGGCATCTCCTTAGAGAAAAACCCAGATCCCGAGGCCTTCCAGATACAGCCAGCTTGACGGGGCAACATCCCAGGAGCTGGGAGTGAAGAGAAAAGCAAAGGCATAGGTGAACTTGTGGAAATGCACTTCCTCTTTCTGGTGCAACACCTTGAACTTGCAGTCAAAAGGAATCCAATCAAAGAGCAGCTCTCTCCTTTCCTAACTTGAGAACAGTGGGTCATATATCAGAAATGTACACTTCGGTGCTGTAGCAAAATTACAGTTATGAAGTAACAACAAAAATAATGTTATCATTGGGAGGGGCACCACAACATGGGGAACCGAATTAAAGGGCCACAGCGTCAGGAGGGTTGAGAAGCGCTGCCCTAGACTAAAACCAGCTGGGTACGTGGCTTAAATCATCGAGAAGTTGAGTCATGCAGCTAGCTGATGGCTCAACGTCAACAAAGGGCTGGTTTTTCTAAGTCTCTGAGAGGAAGTAGGCCTGGGTGAGCGTGGGATGGTAATGTCACAATGAAGCAAGCCTGTAATGCATTTCAAGTTTTGCTTTGCTACTTTTTAAAATTCCATGCCCAGTAATTGTGCTTGAGAGAATCAACTCTAAACAGGATGCTGTAAATCACGCAGTTATATGAAAAGATACTAATCTATGTACCACTTAAAACAGGAAGAAAAAAAAAACCTTGAAAACAAACCAAGTATCTAAAAATAGGGATGATGACATATGTAAAACTCTTAGCCCACTGCCTGGCCAGATAGCACATGTGCATTTTTGAATCATTAAACTGTGGGCCATTTTTACCACCATCTCTACCTGCATTTTCAGAAGCTCCCCACCAACATCCCCATCAATCCACCCCCCAACTAGTGTAACCTTTGCATCTGACAGTTGCACAAGAGCCCCGGACCAGCATTGGACCTATCTCTCTGCCCATCTACTGCAGGCTTTGTGAGTCTTCCCCATGAAAGACAAGGGGAAAAAAGGCCCAAATTTGCCTGGCATTTGTTTTTTGTTGTTGCTGTCATTTTAGCATCTGCAGTGTGTGTGTGTGTGTGTGTGTGTGTGTGTGTGTGTGTGTGTGTGCTTGCATGCATGTATATATGTATGTTTAGGTGATTGGGCTCATGAAGCTCTGGCAGACTAAAAGCGGCCTTAAACTTCTGAGCCTCCTGCCTCCACCTTCTTAGTGTGTGTGTGCGTGCGTGCGTGCGTGCGTGCGTGCGTGCATGTGAAATGTATCCCAATCTGTACGGAAGAGGCAAGGGACAGTTTCTCCTCTAGGAGGCACAGTGAGCTCAAGTATGAAACCAGGAACTATAGTCCCTACAAGGAAAAAAATCTATCCAGTGACAGTTAAAAAACAAATTCAACAGAAAACTAGGATTAGTTGGGATTCATCCCCTTTTCACTTACCTACCAACACACACACACACACACACACACACGCACTCCCTCTCTCTCTAACACAATACACACTGATACACAGTAGTCCATGCATAAATCCATGCACGCATGCTCTCCATCCCTTCTCCTTGTGCCCTTCTTTAATTTACCATTTGGTCCTTAGAACCCAGTGACAATACAGTGAACAAGAAGCTCCTTCTGATGGTGAGGTAGATATCCCCAAACAATCAAGTGATCCATGGTGCACAGTTGCCGGACTGGAATTTCAAGAGGGACAAGATGAGTCAGGCTCTGTGACACATGCCTTGAATATCAGGACTGGGGAGGAAAAGACAGATAAGTTCCTGTCAGTGTGAGGCCAGCCTGCTCTATGTAACAATCTCCAGGCTATCCAGGGCTACATAGTCAGACCCTATTTAAAAGAGAGAGATAGAGCAAGATTAAGAGAGAGGGTGACCCTGAAGATGCAGAATGGCATGGTCAAAAGGGACAAGAGACCACACGCCCTGACAAGGAGCAAACTGAGGCTCACTGGGCCATGGTTAGTGTCCCCAACTGCTCCGTTCCCTCCCCCGTCCACAGCCCAACTCATCCCTTTCCCTTCCCTACTTGCTCACAATTGATTTTCAGCTACGCCTCGAGGACACAGGAGCAGACAGACATTCCCCAAAAGCAGAGACGTCTGCGTCACTATGCCGCAACCCTTCAGAAGCACGTCACCAGATCTCAGAGATGGATGAGGAGAAAGAAGATGAAATGAAGAAGAAAGGAGGCCATGTTCTTTTGGACTTGGATCATTTCCATCTGTGTCAGAAGCCTGTGAAAACCCGGATACCAGGGACTGGTTTCTTTGTTAAACAACAGACTTTTCCTGGAGGCTGCAGAGAACCAGGGCAGGACATCTCAGCACCAAGCTTCTCTTAGTGAGAAGGAGGTGCCTGGTGGGTGATGGGGAAGCATCATGTGTGTAATGAGCAGGCTCATTGGAGACAATGCTTTTCAACCCGTGTACTATAACTGGCCATGTCACTTCAGGTACCCAACCTGGAGGTAGAAGAGTATAGTCAGCAAAAAACAAGCAAACAAACAAAAAAACATGATGTACATACAGCGCCATATGTTCAAGGGGCCTAGAGATACCCCTGCAGCCGGTTTACTGGACACTTAGTCAGCCAAGGGAAAATGAAAATCTTGTTTCCCTTATAAGATAAATGGTGGAAAGAACCCCGCGGGGCACTACATTTGAGGTTTTAAAGCATTTCTGACATAGAACCTGGTGTGGAGAAAATGACATGGAAATGAACCAGGGCTGGGTGTGGTTCAGTGGTAGAACACCTGTCCGGAATCCAGAGAGAGGCTGGGGGGAATGGCCACCATGGCAGGGTGCACAGCTCTCCAAACGGAGTGCTTGCCGAGCACGCACAAAGCCCAGGGTCCCACCACTAGCACTTCAACAAGCAAACAAAGAACCCAGAACCTGCCAAGACTGAAGTCCTATTGTCTGCTGAAATTCACGTAATGACATGGGCATGCAGAGAAGCAGAATACGCACTGACTGGTTTGGGTATTGAACAATGAAATAGATGGAAGACAGGCAGGCAGCAGCTAGCCACCTCCCATTGGTAACACATGTAAGAAAGTGGCCTGAGTAATCCAGGAAGCGGCATCCCTCCGGGGCCCTGTTTCAGTTCCTGCCTCCGGGTTCCCGTCTCGAGTTTCTGCCCTGACTTCCCTGGGTAATGGACTGTTATCTGCAAGTACAAGGGAAATAAACCCTTTCCTCCCTGAGGGGCTTTTGACCATGGTATTTTCCACAGCAATAGAAACCCTAAGACAGACTTTGTACCTTGCAGATACATTAAATCCAGATGGAAAGAAATGGCTCTTTGCTTTGATGTTGTTTTTTAATGCCTTATACATGCTGGACAGGCACTCTACCACAGAGCTACATCTCCAGCCCCTGAAGTAGCCTCTTCCTATCAGCCATGTTTGAGTTCTGAACATAACTTTCAGAATCAGAAAGTTAAAGGTCGGTCACTCCACTCTGGTCTTAAATGCTCATTAGGAGGTAAGGTCCTTTCTACACCTCTCAGGCTCACACTGACTGTCCCCTGCTCTGGTCCTACTGACTCTTTTCACAAGATGTGAGTTTCACTCAGTGCCATGCCCTGTGAGGACTTGGGGCCGGGGAGGAAGTGAGGAGGTTGTGTAGTAGGGCCTGGGAGAGTGCTACCTGAGGCCCTTATGGCCGGCAGTGGAAACACAAACTTGACATTTACGTTTTGCTAACTGTTGATCTCAGGCACCAGTGTGAATGCATGCTATCTGTTCATTTCTACCATCCTTCACACCTAGACTGCTAATGAAGGTTTCGAGCTAGAGTCTTCACCATGAAGCCAACATACAGCACCTCTCTAAGGAATCCCCAGAGCTCACCCAAGCCCTGGGAGGGGGGGGAGGATAAGGGGCTGGTAATGAAATACTGACTTCTCATTTTTAAAAATTATTTTCTGCATAAATGCATTATATCATTCATCATCTTTTTTATTCTATATTTGTCACTCTTTTGTGGGACTGTTCATGTATGTACACATGCAGTTGTGTGTTTGCACTTCAAATAATATGTTTTTATGACCTGCACTTCTGCAGCACATTTCCATCCCTCTCTAAACACCACAGCCTGCTATCTTCAGCAAGAGTTCCTGCTGGTCCTCCTTCAGGAGCAGGGGACTTGCTGATTATTCAGACATCCTAGTAACGAGGCCCATGATGTATCTTAAGATGATGGCTGCCAGTCTGCTTTTGCTCTGAACTGCTTAAAAAGCACATGTTGAACATCCATCCTCTTGGCACATGAGAAATGGCACCAAATGTTTTCACTGACACCAGAGTCCCTGAACATGCACACTAACTTGCTGGAAACTCAGATGAAGCCCTGAGAATGTGAGCCTGAGTCGTCGCTCTGTCTTTAAATGTTCCCTTTTCTGAGGATGGATCCCAGGGCCTCCCCCATGCTAGGTAAGCACTCATCCACCGAGCTACATGCTTCAGTCCCTCAAGCCATGTTCTCAAGCGAAGCAGTGCTCCAGGGAAGGGGCTCCCAAATGAAACAATAAGGAAAGAACCGCCCCCCTGAAAGACAAAAAGTAGGGTTCTTTCTCTTTCTCTCTAAGCCACTAGCAAGGCAAGGGGAAAGCGGGGAGGCGGGGGTGAGAAATGCAGGAAGGGGGAGCTGTGGCAGAGAAGGCTGCTTCGTGGGTTCTTTTCCATCAAGACAAGTTTTCATGAACTCACATAACCCTCAGCTTATTAATAGGTCCTAAAGATCACATGACCCCAATACACCTGCTAAGACGAAACATCAGAGAGTGGAAAGGCAAAGCAACCTACTTTGTTCCTCTCTGTACGAAGCTAACGTGTAACAGGAATGAGTACCAACTCCCATGCTGGGTCTTCTTCCTCCATCCACGTCATCTGTGATGTACTTCGAAGACCCAAACAATTGTCTTCTACAATAAGCAACAACCACAGTACCGATGCTGGCAATCAAGGGAGGCATCTCTCGGGTCACACGGTTTATGTACCAGCCTAGCCAGGTGAGTGACCCAGACTTCCTCCCACCTGAACACTCCCCAACCCCCAACCCCCTCTCACCCCAGGGCCTAGCTAGGGTTAAGCAGTTTGCAAGACCACCCAGCCACAGGTCCCTGCTTGCCTGCAGGGAGAGTCCTCACACTCCCAAAAGGCCTGGCTCAAATCACGCCCTGTTTCCCAGGGCTTCACCTACTAGGATGTCCCCACACCCTCAGGCCTAGCTAAGGCCACCAGACTTAAGCACCAGTCCAGCCAGGTGAATGCCTAGATCCCTGCCTGTGTGGTCCTTGTCCCCACACTCCCAGGCCCAACTGGGGTCATACAGTTCATACACTGACTGACCCAGCCAAGCGAGTGACTCAGATCCACCTGCCTGTATGGACCCTGCACTCCCAGAAGACCTCCCTCAGGTCTTCTGTGCCCCAACCCAGCCTGGTGAGTGACCCGGACCCCTGCCTACCTGAAACCTTCCTCACACTCAAAAGACCATGGCTCTCAAACTTCCTAATGCCTCAACCCTTTAATACAGTTCCTCATGTTGTAGTGACCCCAACCATAAAAGTATTTCATTACTATTTTGTAACTGTAGTTTTGCTACTGTAATGAATTATAACGTAAAGATCTCAGAGAGAGAGAGGTTTGCTCAAGGGGGTCGTGACCCACAGGTTGAGAAATACTGCCCTAAGTCCTAGCTGGGGACACAGCTTATGCACCTGGACTGCCAGGAATAGATTATCTAAACAAACAAACAAAAATCATAGAAAATAAGTGGATGGAGCTGGAAAATGTACACAGTGAGATGACACAACAAACAAGGCTGGATGTTCTCTCTTGTTTGTGGCTCCCAGCTCTGAACCTTTGGGTTTGTACGTATCCTGAGAAACTGCAAAAGCCAGAAAAGCAGAAAGGATGGTGGGAGCTGCTGGGAAGAAAGCAGCTCTGGAGATATGGATAGTATGGTGCGATGAAGGGGGAAGGGAAAAAACACAGGGAGGGGGTCGTTAAGTGGAAAAGTGGAGAGGGAAGGTAATATAGAAGAAGAGAGAGGAAGGAAAGATAAACAACACTAAGGATGTTTTTTTAAAAAAGCATTGGAAATACAGTATTTCAGAAGCTTACCTAAAAACACATAATAGGGTCCCTCCATGTAGTTCGGGGGAGACTGCTCTGGAACTTGCTATAGACCAGGATGACCTTGAACTCAGAGATCTACCCGCCTCTGCCTCCCAGTGCTGGATTTATAGGGTGCGCCACCACACCCCAATACCTGGGGTGAGCCTGGGACTCCCTAACTAAGCTAAGATGGTTGGAGAGCAAGTCCCAAAGACCTACCTGCCCCTATCTTGAGTTAGAATTTTAAGCACAGGCCACTATGACAGGCTTTAAAAAAAACAAAACAAAACATGAGTTCTGGGTATGGAACCCAGGTCCAACTGAACAATCTCCCGGCTCCCCGCAAACTGTATTCAAGAACCAAACTTCATTAACTATGAGAAAAGTCCCAAGGAAATAATCTTATGCCTCAATGCAAACTTGACAGACCATTTTCATTTGGCTCCTGGTTTGTCCTCAGGCGAGACCCACTGATGAAACTCCTCCCTCCAAAGTTCATCTGCTTTGAGAGAAACAGTTGCTTGCCTGTGGCATAACAGCACATTCCATTTAAAAAGCAACTCCCCTTTGGGGCTATTGTGAAGGGTGTTGTTTCCCTAATTTCTTTCTCAGCCCATTTGTCTTCTGTATACAGGAGGGCTACTGATATTTTTTGAGTTAATTTTTTATCCAGCCACTTTGCTGAAGGAGTTTATCAGCTGTAGGAGTTCCCTGGTAGAATTTTTGGGGTCACTCATGTATACTGTATCATCTGCAAATAGTGATACTTTGACTTCTTCCTTTCCAAACTGAATCCCCTTGATCTACTTATTGTCTTATTGCTCTAGCAAGGACTTCAAAAACTATTTTGAAGAGATATGGAGAGAGTGGGCAGCCTTGCCTTGTCCCTGATTTCAGTGGGATTGATTTAAGTTTCTGTTTAGTTTGATATTGGCTATATGCTTGTTGCATACTGCCTTTACTATGTTTAGGTATGTGCCTTGTATCCCTGATCTCTCCAGGACTTTAAACATAAACGAATGTTGGATTTTATCATTCAGCATCTAAGGAGATTATCATGTGTTTTTTTTTCTTTTAGTTTGTTTTTATGGTGGATTATATTGATGGATTTCAGTATATTGAACCACCCCTGCATACCTGAGATGAAGCCTACGTGGTCATAGTGGATGATATCTTTGATGTGTTCTTGGATTCAGTTGCAAGTATTTTGTCGAGTATTTTTGCATCAATGGTCAAAGGGAAATTGGCCTGAAATTCTCTTTAATTGCTGGGTCTTTGTGAAGTTTGGGTATCAAGGTGACTGTGGCTTCATAGAATGAGTTGGGCAATGTTCCTTCTATTTCTATTTTGTGGAATAGTTTGAAGAGTATTGGTGTTAGCTCTTCTTTGAAAGTCTGGTAGAATTCTACACTGAGACCATCTGGCCCTGGGCTATTTTTTTTTTTTTTTTTGGATGGGAAATTTTTGATGACAGCTTCTATTTCCTTAGGGGATATAGGATTATTTAATTTATTCACCTGGTCTTGATTCAGCATTGGTAAGTGGAATTGATCAAGAAAACTGTCCATTTCATTTAGATTTTCAAATTTTGTGGTGTATAGGCTTTTGAAG
>CM053760.1:63563486-63578462 GCA_028658305.1 Pachyuromys duprasi
AGGGAAATGCAAATCAAAATGACCCTGAGATTTCACCTTACACCCATCAGAATGGCCTAAGATAAAAAACTCAAGTGACAACACATGTTGGGGAGGAGGTGGAGAAAGGGGAACTTTCCTCCATTGCTCGTGGGAATGTATACTTACACAACCACTTTGGAAATCAATCTGGCGCTTTCTCAGACAATTAGAAAGAGTGCTACATCAAGATCGAGCTATACCACTCCTAGGCATATGCTCAAGTATACAACAAGGACATTTGCTCAACCATGTTCATAGCGGCTTTATTCCTAATAGCCAAAATCTGGAAAAAAACCAAGATGTCCCTCAATGGAAAAACGGATACAGAAATTGTGGTACATTTACACAATGGAATACTATTCAGCAATTAAAAACAAGGAAATCATGAAATTTGCAGGCAAATGGTGGAAATTAGAAAAGACCATCCTGAGTGAGGTATCCCAGAAGCAGAAAAACACACGGTATATACTCACTTATAAGTGGATATTAGACATATAATATAGGATAATCATAACAAAATCTGCACACCTAAAGAAGCTAAGCAAGAAGAAGAACCCTGGGTAAGATGCTCAATATTCATTCAGAAAGGCAAACAGGATAGACATTGGAAGAAGGTGAAAACAAGGAACAGGACAGGAGCCTACCATAGAGGGCCTCTGAAAGACTCTACCCAGCAAGATATTAAAGCAGATGCTGAGACTCATAGCCAAACTTTGGGCAGAGTGCAGGGAATCTTATGAAAGAAGGGAGAGGTAGAAAGACTTGGAGGGGACAGGAGCTCCACAAGGAGAACGGAACCAAAAAATCTGTGGCCAGGGCTCTTTTTCTGAGACTGATACTCCAACCAAGGACCATTTATAGATATAACCTAGAACCCCTGCACAGATGTAACCTGTGGCAGCTCAGTCTCCAAATGAGCATCCTAGTAAGGGGAACAGGGGCTGTCTCTGACATGAACTCAGGGGCTGGCTCTTTGATCACCTACCTCTGACAGGGTAGGGCAGTTTTACCAGGCCACAGAGGAAGACTATGAAAGACAATCCTAATGAGACTGTTCTGATGAGGTGAGGGTCAGATGGAAGGGGAGGAGGTCCTCCCCTATCAGTGGACTGGGGAAGGGGCATGGGAGATGAGGAAGGGAGGGTAGGATTGGGAGGGTACGAGGGTGGGGGCTACAGCTGGGATACAAAGTGGATAAATTGTAATAAATAAAAAATTATATTAAAAAAAAGTTAGAAACACGTCCAGCATCATCTACTGCAGGCTCACGTTTTGCCTTCATGCTGGAATGAGGGTCTGAGTGCACCCATGGCCCAATGAGCTGGGGACAGGCATTCTCCCTCACTGAGCTGCAAAATTCCCTCAGGGAAAGCCAGAGATGGGAAGGGCCCTTCTGAGTCGGTCACTAACACCCTGAGTGAGGCAAGCCTCCCTAACTAAAATGCACAGACACTGAGAAGTAGACAGTGGCATACACTCTCTTTCCCATCAGACGATCCTCTCACCTCAGCTGGGTTTCCCGTGCCCACTAGACTGGGATCCAGGAGAAAGACTACTCTTAATGGCCAGGAAGGAAAAGGGGGACAGTGTTTAGTGTTCATGCACACTGGACAACGATACTGCTGACAAAAGAAAGAACAAAGTCAGGGGCCAGATGAAGACAGACAAGTAAATGAACTTCCTCTCTGCCTATAGGGAACCAATACCTAAATGTTGACCGACCCCATCCACTCCAGCACAGAGGCAGCACTCGGGGAAGGGGGACAGTCAGCTAGCCCTGAATTTAATCCCAGCTCTGCCTCCTACTTCTGGGTGAATCTGAGCAAGTTCCTTAACTTTTCTCAGCTTCTGTTTCTTCATTTATAAAATGAAGGCACATACTTGATTGAACTGGTCAAGGACTCATTATGGTAAGATCTAGAAACTGCTCGATGTAGCATCTGGAAGCTAATAGGCCCTCAACAAACAGCAGCTGATTTTTTTTTTCAAAGCCTGAGATGATTTAGCTGCCTGAAAGACCTACAGGTTCCAGGGAAGTTGTGACTGGTATGTCCCTAAGAACAGACATTTTCCTGCAAAATGGTGCTTCTGGAATGTGGCTTTTTCAGCTGAAACCCAGACAACATGCAAGGATATTTTTTTCTCTTTCCCTCCCTTCTTTTTTTTTTCTCAAGCCCAGCACTCAATCACAGCCCCAGAGGGGTGGATCCGACAGCTCAGCACTGTGCCTGTACACAGGGATAGCTAGCTGCCTCCAACCCACAACTCCTGATGGGAAGGTCTCCGGAAAGCCCCAGACTCATAAACCCCACGAGGAAACAAACGAGGAGACAGAAAGGGCTCCCTGGAAACCACCCTCGAAGTCACTATCCCTGCAGTATCTAAGCATGAAGTTCCATTCTGGGAATGGACAGCTCAGACAGTCTGGTTTTCATTGTTTGGTCTTTTTTGTTTGGGGGGGGGGGTAGTGGTGGTTTTGTTTTGGTTGTTGTTGTTGCTTTGGGGTTTGTTTGTTTGTTTTTTTTAATTTTTGTTTTTTGGAGTTTGGGGCTCAAACCAAGGCCTTGAGCATGCGAAATAAACACTCTGCTGTTGATTTACAAAAAAAAACAAAAAACAAAAACAAAAACAAAAAAAGCAACTCGCCCTACTGCAATATTCAAAAGCACTGAGACAAGGCCATTCCCCTGGTAGCAAGGAAGGGTGGAGCTTCTTGGTCACTCATCCCCAGGCTGCCTGGCACTGCAAGGTGGTTTCTGACCCATCACACAGCTGGATGAGCGAAAGTCAAAACAATGAGCCCCAGGTGAACCACGTGGACCTGCCTAGAGACAGAAAACTACCATCATTGCCCAACCTGTCACCAGATCCCAGCCCTGGTTACATGGTGTCCTAAAGAGGTGAGTGCCAGAAAGAAAACAGAAGAGAGAGGCAAGAAGACAAACGAGCCATTGCCACATCAGCCAACGGTGACACTTCTGCTAATGTTGTATTTCAGGGATGGGAGAGAAAATAAAAGAAAAAAAGAGTGGGTCCATCTGGTCTCCTCACCTTCCTCTCACTGAGCATCCTTTCTGGTCCTGAGGTCTCCCTTAAGGCTCTCAGCCTGTCACATCCCACCATACCACCGTGGGTGTTGCTTGAGGGACCGCAACAGGAGGCCACAGCCTATCCTCACGCCCTGCTCTGTCATGGAAGCTTCTCTCACACTCTGACCACATCTTCCACCAAAGGGAGGCCACTTGGGGAGAGAAGGCAGACGGTGCAAATAAGGCGTCCTGCCCCCACCCACTTCCTCTCCCTGAGTCTGGTGTGCCGTTAGTCGCGCACAGGTATATGTTGGCTGCAAACATTCCACACAGACATAGAAAGCCCTGTCTACGTGGACCCTACAACACAGGCCTCTCATCAGCTGCATAGAGCAGCCCCGCTATGCGCCTAGGATGATGACCCTGGCCTGGGTTGCTTTTCAGGGATTGGAGGCCACAGACCAGGGGATGTCCAAAGGATGAGTGGAACAGGATGGAAAGGCCTCGAATCTGTTTTCAAACAGTGCATGCCTCCTTTTACAGACTTAACCACTGAACTAAAGATACCTACCAACCACCATGGCAGAAATGGCAGGCCATAAACAGGGAAAAATGAGGTACTGTATGCATTTGGGGAGATCTCCGCCTGCTTGCTGGAAGGGTTCAAAAACGATCCTCCTCTTTATTAGCCAATACCTCTGCCACTTACCCAACATCTGGCACAGCCCTGCTATAGATTTCAGAGGACTATTTGAGAGCGGAGTCTACTCTTCGGAAAAAAACTAAGCTCTTTTTCCTCCTGTCACCACGTCTCCTGAGTCATTAACTTTGTCAAACAGCAGCAGAATCGAACCCTTTTCTTCTTTCGTGGCTACCAAGATGAAGTAAGCCCTGCCGTGAAAAGCGCCAGGGCCGAGGAGAACAATAGTTACAGACAGTGTCACAGCCTGGCGCAGCAGAAGCTGAGCACAAGGCATCATGGGAAAAGGGGAATGAGACAGGAGGAAAAGCAGGTGCTCAGGCCAGATCTTTAAAAAGGCCACCAGGAAGCAGGGAGGAGATGGAGTAGGGTAGACAGTCCACGAAACAGGTTAAAGGAAGCACAGGGTGTTCTCAGAACAGCAGGTCAGCAGCCAGGAGGCAGCAGACCAGCCAAATCACTGTCAAGGCAAGATGTGGTGGGAAGGCCTGGCAGGTAGCTCAGTTGGTAGAGTGCTTGCCTGGCATATGTGAAGCCATGGGTTCAATTCCCAGCACCACATAAACTTGCTGTGGGATTCAGAGCTGTAATCCCAGCACTTGGGAGCTGGAGGCGGGAGAATAAGAAGTTCAAGGTGAATCCTCAGCCACATAGTGAGGCTGAAACCCTAGGATACAACTCTGGCCTATAGAACTGTCACACACGCTGCGGGAATCACCTCAGCAGAGCATTTGTTGCAGCAGATTGGCAGTCACTACATGCTCACCCAGCCGTAGGACACAGGCTCAACAGTTTTTCAAGACAGGGTTTCTCTGTGTAGCCCTGACTGTCCTAGAACTCACTCTGTAGACCAGGCTGGCCTCAAAGTCACAGAGATCCGCCTGCCTCTGCCTCCTGAATGTGCACCACCACTACCTGGCCAGAGCTGCCTCTTCCTTCTTTGCCTGGGCACCTCATTGTGCTCCATTCAAGACCACCTTCAGCTCTTCACGAAAAATAAAAGGTGCTTTGACTCTGCTTTTTTTCTTTCTTTTCTAACATTTATTTGTTTTTTTATTGTGTGCATACATACATGTGTGGTCACATGTGCCATGGCATACAAGGTCAGAGGATAGGCAGCAGTTCTTACTCATTGCTAAGCCTGAAGAGCCATCTGGAGGGAGAGTAATCCTAGCAAGGAAAGGTAGAGACAGGCAGATCCCCAAAGTTTGCCGGTCAGACAGACTAACAGCCTAGCTGATAGGGCAAGCTCCAAGCGTAACAAAGAGACTCTAGCTCAAAATAAGTAAGGTGCAGAGTAATAAAGGAAGTTGTCCAGTGCTGACCTCTGACCTCACAGGTACACGCAGAGATGTGTGTGCTGCTACATTCACATGAACACGTATATACCACAAACAAACCAATGAGTAGATAACTCAACGACCAGGCCTTGTGGCAAACGTCTGCCATCCCAGCTATGAGGATCACAAGTTCAAGGCCTGCCTGGGCTACAGAGTGATCCTCGGCAATTTAGTGAGACTTGTCTAAAGAAGGAAAATATGACTGGGTATACAGCTCTGCAGTCAGTAGTAGAATGTCATCTGGCATCCATGAGGCCCTGGGTTGAATCCCAGGAACTGAAGTTAAGCATCATCTACCTATTTGAAATTTCAGGTCTTAAGTGCCTTCGCTGCTGTCTTAGTTACGTTTCTATTGCTCTGACTACAAAAACAAACAAACAAACAAACACCAAAACACCATGACCAAGGCAACTAATAAAAGAAAGGGTTTAACTTGGAGCTTACAGTTGCAGAGGGTTAGAGTCGGTGACCACTGTGGCAGAGAGCATGGCAGCAAACATTCAGACATATTAGCCTATGGGGGCCATTCTTATTAAAAACAGCACAGACACCTTTCCGTGCCAATCTAAATTACCGTCTTCCGGCCTTTGTATTGTTATGTATTACTGTGACGCAGTTCACTTGATCCACCCTCCTACACAGAGACGCAGAGGGGATAACTGCTTCAATTATTCAGTCGTATCATAACCAACGTTGCAATAAACAATTGTGCCCGTGCAGCTAAGTAAATTCCCAGAAGTCGATTTGCAGTGGTGAAGGGTGGTACGATTTCCATCTCTGACAGCTATCGCCCACTTGCCAGGCATCTACTTTATTATTCTGTGGTTTTATTTCTTCCATTTGTAAATGAGGAGAAATATTGACAAGCTCTCCAGTTAACCCTATAAATGTCTAGTGAGCCTAAGAAATAGGAGAGAGATAGTCCTATGGGACACTGAGTCAACGATGTTGTGTTAGTGCGAAGCTCCTACTCAAGAGCCCTGCCCAGGTCAGCTCACCACTGAGGGCAGACTGCTGGCCCCTTGTCACTCTCGGAAGCTCTGGGTGTGCTGAGCCTGTGCCTCTAGCATTCTGGGGGACTCCATGCTTGACCCTTCCAGTTATCTTTAGAGAAAATCTGTGTTGTTGTGGGATGAGTGTGAGAAAAGGGACCAGTCCACCCCAAAGGTCAGGCGAAGGGCAGGCGGTAAGGAGAAGTCAAGAGCTCGAAGCCAGGTTCCAAGCTCATCTGCTGCTCTGCCCTGTTTTATCTTCACTGGCCTGCAGGACGGTCTGCAGACTGTCTGGAGCTGTTTTCTGTCCTCACACTCCCACATGAGAGCCTCCGGCTCACTTGACCACTGAGTCCTGGGGAGGCCACTGCTTGGAATGGGGCTGAGAAGCTGAGCCTTTCATCCCGTTTTAATTCATTAAGATGTAAATGACTATCTGTGGCTGGCAGTTCCCATCTGGCAGAGCAGTTCTACTGGTTCCTATAGTGTAGGTGACTTTTCAGTCCAAATAAATCAAGGTACCAGGAACTCAATTAGCACCCCTACCCTTCATTTGGTGCCAAGGTCTCTGCCCCAGGCTGTCCTTGAACTCACTAGCCCAGGATGCTCTTGAAATTCTGATCCCTCGCCTCTGCTGGGATTACATGCATGCACTACCACTCATGGTTCATGCCAGATGGGGACTGAACTCAGGTCCCCCCACTTGTAAGACAAGCGCTTTGTCAAGTGAACTATCTCTCCAGTCAGCATCTAGTTACTTTTCAAGTTTGTATTCATTTACTGATGATGGGGATTAAACCCAGGGCCTTCGTCATGCCATATCCCAAAATTCTGGCAGCAGAGATGGAGAAATCAGATAATAAACAGTTGAAAGTGAAAGAAGTGGCTAAGGAGGTAAAAAGCTTGCTGCGTAAGCATAAGGCCACGAGCTCAAACCCCAGAACCCACCTAAAAGCCAGAATGGGATCTGGAGAGCCAGCAAGCCTGAATTACTAAGTGGAGACAAAAGGAGACACATGCACTCCACCCTCACCCCACAGCCACCGCCACTGCCATCTTAAACATGGCGAAAGGCAAGGACGGACACCTGAAGCCGTCCTCTGACCTCCACATGTGTTTCATGAAATGTTCATGCCCTCAGTCACACATACATAATATACATGCCACACATACAGTCATAAAAGCACACATATCATGCACACAGAGATTAAAGAGAAAGAAACGAATGAATGAACAAACAAAGTGAACAAAGATCACCTGCCATTTCAAATAGACTCCTGTGTGCCTGCAGATCTGAGGAAGCCTGGAAGCGGCTGGATGGCTGTCCTGAGAAAGCCATGCCCATAGATGCTCAAGAATTCGGCTCTCTTATTCAACTTCCCTGCAACACCACTGAAGGCTTAGTTAGTGTCTGTCTGTCCGTCTGTCTGCTTGTCTGCCTCAAATAAGCCTGCATGCCTTCCCTTTAGCAGATATGAGAGACACCCTGTTTGTATTTCAGGAGTTTTATTTGACCTTCGGAGAGGCTGAGCTGGCGTAGACTGGCCTTTGCTCAGCACTTCGCATGAGCTGGGCTGCAGATGCAGCAGCACGCATGTAACGTCTCCTCCCGTCTTCACAGAACCATCTGTGTTAGCTAAGATTCCCTCTTTCCAGTGAGCACCGAGCTGCGCAGAGTCCCGATCTAAGTTAACCCTGGCCTCCCAAGGCATCTGCCCCACTCTCAGAGGTTCTTGTAAGTACCTGCTGCAGGGTGCAGACTGGGTAGCCATGGGTGCCCGAGCTCCCAGGGTGAGTGATCCTTGGGTTAATCAGTGCTGGAGGAAGGCCATGACTGAGCAACAACAACAGCAAAAGTCCTCAGCGCCAGACTGGTGTCAGAGTGTCCTCCAAACAGAAAGCAAAACAAACAAAAACCACACTGATCCTGGCTTGGTTCCACCCAAACACTGCGGCAGCAGAACGGTGAGGCCGAACAAACACGCCACAGCCCATACACCTCACAGCTGCCCTCATCTGCGTGGGGGGAGTTGCATGCTTAGAAACTACATAGACAGCGGCTTACCTAAAAACCGCCCAGGACCAAACACCAACCAGTGAGGGCGGCCTTTGTTTACCTGTCGGGAATTACTGCTGGAAAGTTAACACGAAGTGGCTCATCTAACCAAGCCATGGAGTCTCCCAAACTGGAGCTTTCCCATTCCCGCCCATTGCCATATGCCCACGACTTTCCTTGAACTATACTACATAAGCTGATTTTCTTTCTATTGTGGTTGGAGGGGTGAATTTTTTCACCAACCCGCTAGACTCCCTCTCCAGTCTGAATGATGCTCCAGCTTGCTTAGCCCTTGCAGGGGCATGGGTTCTACCCCAGCATGCAAACAAAAAGACTGAGAGCCACTCCACAGGATGCCATCTAGACAGCTGGTACTCTTTACACCCAGGCCTCTCCAGTCCAACCTGAGACCAGACGTGCTGAAAGGAAGAAGTCTGGGTTCTAGAAATCAATCGGAATAGTTCCAGGGAATGTAAGGCCAACTCTAGCACCTCAGGTTACATGACAGTCCTGTGCAGTTGAAGGCCTATTCTGCGCCACAGTTACCATAAGTCCTTTATTTCTAGAGTACCGTCCTCTTGGACCATCACCCCATGGATCCTGGATCACCACAGCCACCCATCACGGCTGCCCACAGGGCTCTCTGGCCAGTTTTCCTCATCTCCAGAAGACTGAGTTCAATTCCCTTCTCCTCCAGGGCTGGCCTGGTCTGCTGGAAGCAATTGCTAACAAATGTTTTCAGGAGTCAAAAGCAAATGTGTTTCCTCTTAAATCAGAGAACAGCGTTCCATGTAAACAGTGCTGAGGTTTTTATCCAAGCATCACTAGTTCATTTCAAGACATGCAAAGCCCTTGAAACACTTCAGAATAGATGCTTCTGCTGTCATCTTTCACCAGAATCACCCTAGTGTGTGTCTGTCCTGCCCTCAGTACAGTCTCCAGACTTCTGACCCTCCCCACGAACAGACAGGATCCCCTGTAATTCTGGATGGACAGGGGTGAAAAAGAAGAATTGGGGCCTGATACAGCTCAGCCGCTGATGTGAACGATGCTACAGTCCATACCTGCTTGAGCTAATTGTGGAAGCAGGAAACCTGATATTCTTGCAAATGACAGACCTCGTTCAAACGATGGGAAGTGTGCCTTACTGACCTGCCCCACAGATAAGCATCTATCTTGTAGAAAAGAAGGAAATATCTGAATTTACCGTTCTTTCCACTTTCATATAGAAAGTACATTATTTCATAAATGCTGCTAAAGGAGTTCTACAGAGAGAGAGAGAGAGAGAAAGAGAGAGAGAGCAAGCACTGAGGTAGAGTACAGCACATACGTTAATTAGCTTATGTTAACCATTCCACAGTGCATATATACTTCAAGCAGTAAGGTATGACCCAACAACCACCATTTCTAGTCACCAGGTTGAAGAGACATCTGCACTCTGCAATTCCCTTCATTTCAGCATCAGTCACAAAAGCCAAGACATGAAATCAGTGGGGTCATCAATGGGTAAATGAATAAAGAAAATGGAGTACAAATAATGGAATGCCATATAGTTTGCTTGTTTTTTGTTTTGTTTTGAAACTGGGTGTGGCAATGTAGCTCTGGCTGTCCTGGAACTATGTAGACCAGGCTAGCCTCAGACTCACAGAGATCTACCTGACTCTGCTCCCCACATGCTGGGATTACAGGTGAATATGCGCCACTTACCTGGCCCTACTAAAAGGACATTTTGGTGGAACTGGAAAGATGGCTCAGCAGTTAGGAGCACCTAATGCTCTTGTAGAGGACCCAAGTTTGGTCCCCAGGATCCACAATGAGGCAGTTCACAGCCACCTGTAACTCTAGCTCAAGAAGACCAGGTACCTTCCACAGGCACCTGTATTCACACACACACACACACACACACACACACACACACACACACAGAGAGAGACAGAGAGAGAGAGAGAGAGAGAGAGAGAGAGAGAGAGAGAGAGAGAGAGAACGCATATACCCATAATTTTAACAAATAAAAATAGTTTTTGAAAGGACCCAACACAATATGAGCGGACAAACTGGGGGACATAAAGCTGAGTGATACAAGCCAAACCCTGAATGACATGTATCATACTTACACAGGTGGGGTCAACACGTCAGTCTCTCAGAAAGAGCAGAAAGGCTGTTCCCAGACTAGGGGACAAGAAGAGGGATAGAACAAGTGGAGCATCTGCTCAAAGGAAGCAAAGTTCCCTCTAGACTGGAGGAGTAAGTAAGCTGTTGCTTGGAGAAGAGACTGTTTTTAACATTCTTGCCACAAAGATGTTTATCAAGCGAGAGAGACACTAATTAGCCTGATTGGCTTTTTCTATAATGTACACGAAGATCAAAACTTTGTACTGTAGCAATCAAATACAAAAAAAAAAATCACCTTAGAGATAACTTTGTCAGGAGGAAGAGGTGTTATAATACATATATTTAATATATATAACTTAATTATAATACAAATATCAATCCTGCTATGACAGTACTGCTGTCAGTTACTTGGTGACATGGGGATGCCTACATACATGAGCAGAGACTAATCACAGTAAAAGCAAGGGACTCAGCAGCTGGCACAGGTGAGTAGAGGGGACAGCAGCTAGCATTCCAATGTCTCTGCTTGGCAGCCGTCTGGTCTTTTGGACACTCAGCAGATCCTGTCTTCCTGGGAGGCAGATGCCCTGATGCTCTTGAATACCGTTTCTCCTCACATCTGAGTGAGGAAATCATATGCACCGAAATGAGATCTCCAAGCCACCCTGGCCATGATCTCCCTTTCCATCGTGGTAGTGATGTTCTGCACTTACATGGTGCCCTTCATCTGAAGGTTGAGGATTCTGCCCCATGCATCCTTATATCCAAACAGCCACAGAATTGAGACCGTATAAGTTGCTGCATCTGTCCCAGAGCTAAGCACATGTATCCTTTGGCAATGCCTGGCTTCTGCCCTCTCAAAGCCATAGCTCTGAAAAGAAAAAAGATTCTTCCAGCCAAGGAGTGGAAGGGAGAGGGAGCAGCGTCTGGACTCTCGCTAAAAGGTCTGCTTTAAAATAAACAGCACCATCTTTGTTTTTGCAGAATCAAGAGTTTTTGTCTACAGCAAGGAGACCTCCTGCCTCTGGACAACATCCTAAACACATGCCTAAGCTTAATGGGGCCGGCAATGTCAGACCACATGGGACACAGATTTGTCCATCGGAACCGTACCTGTATGCCCAGCCTTTCCTCGTTTGACCACTGGCCACTGTCACACTACCCATCCTCACCAGACTCTTCTCTGTCCACCTTCTAGCTGCTGTAGGTGGCAAAGGGATGGGTGGCAAGCATTTGCTTACTTAAAAGAGGATTTTTGGAAGCCATGTGCTAAAACTTTAAGCCTAGATGCTAAGGTAAGCAGTTTGCCGATTTCCCCGCCACTACAAAAGATCAAAGAAGATTCACAGTAGAAGGCGTGATTGCTGGCAAGGGCTGCTGGGACCAAGTACCACAGTCTCACAGTGCTAGATCCTGGAAATCCAAGAAGTGTGGGCCTGTCTCATTCCTCCCAGGAATGAGGAAAGGAGATCTATCCATGGGAAGTCCATCCCATGTCTCCCCAGCTTCAGGAAGGTTTTTCACTTTTTCTTTTTCTCCTGCAGAATTGAACTCAGGACTTAGTGTATACTGGGCAGATGCTCTACAACTAAGCCAAACTCCAGGTCAAATCATGTCTTTCTGTGCCAGCCCCATTTCATTAGTCCTACTGTCCTGCCTGCTGTCCATGTTGCCACACATGACAGGAATTTATTCTTCTTTATGGCTGAATGCATTCTAATCAGTATGTATGAGTTTTGAAAGACAAAGTCACTAAGGAAGAAATGCATTTGAGGCAATTACCACAGGCTAAGAACTATCCCCTGGTAGCTGGCTGAAGGAGCACAGAGGACCTGAGGCAGTGGGTGGCTGCACTCTGTCTTGAGGAGAAAGGAGATGCAGAAACCTGACAGGCCTCTCATCTGAACTGGGTTACTGCAGTTTCAATATTCATGGCTAACCACAGTCTGAAGATATTACATGGAAAATTCCAGAAATAAACAATTTGTGTGAGTTTGCAACTGTGTGCTGTAATGAACTCTCGCACCATCCCACTCCATCCCACCCAGGATATGACTCACGCCTTGGTCCAGCATATCCACACTGTCTTTGCCACCTGCACCTGTTAGTCACTTGTAGGAAGGGGGCACCTCAAGTTCCCACCCCCTCACTCTTTTTGCTCTTACTGGTCTTCCACCAAATAAGGATATTGAGAGCAACTCTAAAAAGGAAATGGAAGTTTCCAGATGCCATAGCAACATGCAGCCTTCCTCACAAGTGCCGAGAGAGGCCGTCTCTTGCTGCCTTCCCTATATGTTGCTCATAACCGCTTTGGCTGTGACACTTCCTTGTGGCACTTATAGGTAAAGCCAGTGACTTCTGCTACTAAACTGCCTTGGAATGTACAACCTGTCAGTACAATCTTGGGAGGGTGACACTTTTACCTGGGGTTGGGGGCGACAGCATGGCTGTCCTTCAGATAGGCTCTGTGGGTAAAGCTGACATCCAGCCCCACCTGAGGAGCCTGAGCCAAAGGCTCGCTACAACAGGGCTCATTCTAAATGCTGGGAATAGAAAGCCCGGTGGAATGACTCCTCCAGGCCTTGCACAGTCAAACATTAGGGCAACCAGGGGCAATTTGGACCAACTGTAAGCAAACAAAGGATTGTCTGAAGAATCAGCCACACATTCCTCAGCGTGCTTATGTCCTGCCCCACGACATCGCTATAAACAGAAAATAGCCTCAGTCCAAAAGTGCACCATTTAATATACCTGGCCTACTAAACACTCTATAGAATGTTGATGATCCTGTATCGTGTTGATCCTGGGGCTCACCAGGAGAGCTTTGTTTGCTACCAGGGCTCAGCACTGCAGGAGAGACCAGGAATGCTTATCCCTACCTAGGAAAGACCCCAAACCAAAACTCGAAGTATGCTTCTTACTAAACACATACTGCTTTCCCACCATAGTAAAGTATTTTTTTTTTTTAATTTTTTTCTATTGGGTGGAACCATTAAGTCAGACCGTCTCTCTGTATTGAGACTTGGTTTCTTTTGGTCCATAAAAGATAAGGGCTTGAATGGATCTTGTCACTCTAGGCACAAATCCTGCCCCTCCCCCAGCAGAACGCTCATGAGTCCCTAGAGCACTGAGGAACAGGTGTGTGATTTAGTTCAAAGTCATGGCCACTGCCTTAAGTATGCTTGATGGAGACACCCCACTTGTTCCCACGTGATCTTCCAGCAAGGATGCTTCCCGACTTACAAACATAAAGCTGGTCTCTGGAGCATGTACCGCCATGGAGCTGCTAAACAATCCTGGGGAGACTCGAAAGCCGCCAGCAGAGTGAAGCAGGAAAGAAGCAGGCAGACGTGCGTGCACATTACCACCCCCCCCCTACCCCCTCGGTCTACCCTATTCTGTCTACCCTATTCTGTTCCAGACTCACCACTCCATGTTTGAGAATGCTCAGCTGGGTCAGCAAGTTTCCTTGCTGATTTGCACCCAGTGTTTCCCCACCCAGTGTCAGGGAGTGCTGGGGATCAAACCCAGAGCACCATGAGGTGTAGGCAAGGACTCTAGCAATGGGGCTACACCAGCAGCCCTACGGTCACAATCCTTAACAGAGCTGACGCTCCAGTGATCCAGAATCCACTCCCAGCCACTCACGTGGGACAGCTCGGTTCTCCTGAGACCTCCATGTGACCAGGAGTGTGAAGGACCATCTACCCAGCATGCTTGTCACGAATCCAACTCTCCTGTCACAGACTTGCTTCCTGGGGTGGGTGGTCGAGGGTCTGCTCCGCTTGTACCATGCCTGGACTTCAGACTCCCAGATGGAAAGTGCCTGTCCGGCAGACCATTTAGCAAAAAGGGAGCTCTGCCTACTGCTTAGCAAAAGGGACTGTACACCGGTAGCCAGGCCTCACACCTACTAGCAGGCCTTTCTGGGTACAGTGTCTTGGCTACCTGACGAGCCAGGTGGGTGAAGCCCAAGCCTCAGGCCTCCTGATGCTCTTGCCACACCTTGACACTGTCGGGGCTCTCACCTGTGGCCGGGCTGTGATGCTCATGCTAGGGGACCACCTTTGGCAATCCTGGCCAGACAGCTCACAGGCATTAAAGTTTCTCCGTGCCAGGGACCCCAAAAGAAGTTCATGGTCATTCCCCTGGGAATGCAGAGAAGGAACAAAACCAGGTTAAGTCTAGTGTTGAACATCTCTCTCTTTTGCCAGATGCTCCTAGCCCTAGACATGGAAAGGGCTTTGTGTGTGCATGTTTGCCTATGTGTGCTGTATCTGTGTGTAAGCACATATGTGCACAGGTAGAGGCCAGGAGTTGAGTGAGAGTTTTTCGTTTATCACTCTCTACCTTATTCGTTGAGATAGAGTCACTTACTGACCCTGGAGCTCACTGTTCTGACTAGACTGACTGACCAGCACATTCAAGGATCCTCCAACTCAACCACTCTACCCCTGGAATCAAAGATGAATGTTGTCATGCCCAGCTTTTACGTGGGTACCTGGGATCTGAACTTGGGCTCCTGTGCTTGAGTGGCAAGCAATTTACTCACCAAGCCACTTCCCCAACCTTGGAAGGGATTCTGATGCTGACTGGGCCCTTAATCCATGGCCCTCAGCATGACCCACAGGTCCAGAAGGAAGGGAACTGATACAGTACAGGGGCCTGGCTGACAGAGTAGCCTGGCTAGACTCACTGGGCAAGGTGAGGTCAGGGAGAGGGGCTG
>CM053760.1:63578562-63635909 GCA_028658305.1 Pachyuromys duprasi
GGAGTTCTTCTCCAGTCTTGTGAGCATATGTTTGCATCAAAGGTACAGAAGGAAAAAATATTCCATTTCCAGGTGACTGCTATGTTTCTAAAATGCAGACTGAGGAGAAGGAACTGTATTTGCCCTCCCCCCAACCACCACACACACAAACACACACACACACACACACACACACACACACACGAGGTTGTTTCAAAGACTGCCTAGATTGATCCAGAGCCGTGGGGTGCAGACAGCCTCTCCCTTCTGTCACCGCCTCACAGTATGCCTACTCTCACTCAGCTTCATATATCTCAGACCCAGAGACGTTATCTTTGCTGTTTTGTAGTCACCTCAGCAGCAACCAAAGACCTTTGCACAGAGCAAAGCTTGAATAAATGTTTATTAGATGAATAGCGCAAGCTACAAAGGTAATTCTTTTCAATATTCAAAATACAATGGGTCCTTGCAGGCTCCCTGCAGGGACAATTATTGAATCATCTGGAGAGGCACAGATCTAGAAATATAGGCAACAGTGCCCTGGGTTCTTTCAAAGCATCTCTTCTTCAGGTTTCCTCAGTAATAATACATGTTTCTATAATTTCAAGTGAACACGAAAATTAGTAGGGATGGAAATAACAGCAGAAAACCAGGCCACGTGTTGCATGCCTGTAATCCGGCACAGGGTGACTGAAATAGGAGGATCCTGAGTTCAAAGCCAGCCTAAGTGCCTTGGTGAGAACCTATACCAGTGGTTAGCAACCTGTGGAATAACCCTATCACATATCAGATATCGTGCATATCACATAGTTACATTACAATTCAGAACAGTGGCAAATTTACAGTTATGAAGTAGCAGCAAAAATAATTTTATGGTTGGGGATCACCGCAATATGAGGAACTGCATTCAAGGGTCACAGCATTAGGAAGGTTGGGAACTATTGCCCTAGACCAAAGACTAAAAATAAAGTAGCTAAAGGAGCAACTTAGATTTAGGTAAGAGATATACTAAACCACATGTTAAAGAATAAACATACTCACACACACATACCACACATACGCATACATGCATGCATGCGCACACACACTTATCTGAACCTGTCAATCACTTTCTTTTTCATCTGCCCATTTGGTGCTATAGAAGCAAGGGAGGCACACTGCACAAAGACACACAGTCAGGCAGTGGCAGCCGTCCAAACCTGGCCATCAGACCCTACAACCTACATTTCCGTGGCTTTATGTAAGAAGAGAACAGCACTCTATCTGTCCTCGCTATGGGCTGAACTGCTGCCTCTCCAAAAACTACTGACATCTGTGAAGACTGCCTTATAAGAAACTAAAGGTGTCCCAGCCAGAATGGCTAACATCAGAATAACAAGGGACAACAAATGATGGTTGATGCTACAGGGTGCAAAATCGCATTCACTGCTGTTGGGAGGGCAAACTGGTACAATCGTTATGGAAATCAGTAAGGGGTTCCTCAAAAAACACAACTACTACATGTCCCTGCTAGACCACTCCTGGGCACAACCCAGAGGACTCTAAGTCAACCCAGCGCAGAGACACTTGGGTATCCATGTTTACTGTGCTCTAGTCACAATAATCAAGACATGGAACCACCCTGATCAAAGAGAGAAATGTGTAAAGAAAATGTGATATGCACATGTGCGTATTTGAATAAATAGCTAGATAGGTAATTAGGTAGACAGACAGACAGATAGATAGATAGATAGATAGATAGATAGATAGATAGATAGATAGATAGATAGATAGATAGATAGATAGAGAATTAATTTTAGGCATATATAATAAATGAAATAATTGCATTTGCAGAAAAATGGATGGTACTAGAAATTATTCGTTAACAAATTAAGCCAGACTCAGACAAATACTGCATATTTTCTCACATATGCAGATCCTAGATTTTAGTTGGGGGGAGAGGAAAGGGACCACCACCGAAGCACCTGGATCTCCCTGGCTCCTGCCTTACAAACGTAGAATGAACTCCTGCTGCTCACACACAAGCCAGGCCCTTCATAGTTAGTTACGTCAGCTCTCGGGAACGGAACACACGCCTCTCAGATGACTAAAGCCTCCAAGAACAACACAGTTCCATGGACGGCACATGCAGAGGGTCATACCAGCATCTCTGTCATCCTGAATCGAAAATAGGCCGGACTTTAACAGGGCTCTCCCCTGCCCTGTCCCCTCCTACTTCCTACTCTCTCTTTCAAGCTAAATCGAACAAAGACCCCACTGAGCAGGGCTGGTACAGACTTGTGGTCCTAGCCAAATCAAGAGGCTAAGACAGGAGGATTACATGTTCAAGGACAGCCTTGACCTGCTTAGTGAGACCCTGTCTTAATATGAAAAAAGTCAGAAGAGGGCCAAGGATAGGGCTAGTGGCAGAGCACAGGCCTAGTACAGGAGGCCACTACATGAAAACAAGGTTGGGGGAAGCGGGGAGCAAGCACCCACCAGTTTCTCTGAGTGAAAAGTACAGCCCTTCCCATCTGTCATCACACAGGTCCCCACACGCGCATGTCACCTACAGAGGAGACACTTCCCACTCTCCACAGGTCCACTAAGTGTTCTCCACTCTCCCACGTGCCACTCAGCATTTGGAAGGGACAGCTGGAAGCCAGAAATGGTTATCAACACCGGCCCGTCCTCTGTGGGCCGCAAAGGGGCAGGGAAGAGGGACAGCAGCTGACAAGGGACTCTAGGGGAAAACCCAAGGAAGCTCTTCAGACCCTGGGACCTTGGCTTCACCTCTGCTTGCCTTGATAGGAAAACCTTCAGATACACGATAAATGTATGCAGGTAAGGTTTTCCGCCATCTGATTCTGTGGCTCTCGCCGGAGTTTAGACTTTAGTCATCTGAGGCCCACAAACCTAGATCCCTCTGCGCATGCTCTGTACACGTGTGCGCTCGTGGTTCCCAGCTCTTGTCCCTGAAAGCATCTAGCAGCAGCGAGAGGGGGGGGGGGCGGAGGTCTGGGTCTGGGTCTGGGTCTGGGTCTGGGTCTGGGTCTGGGTCTGGGTCAGGTTTCTAACCCGATTGAACTGAGGGTGCACCCCTAATTGCTTCTCTCAGAACTCCCTATCACTGAATCACCTTAGTAATTCCAGACGCCGCCCTTCGCCCTTCGAGGGTTTGGTTTCCTGAAAGGGAAAGCCAACCCCAGGCTCTGAGAAACTCAGAAGCTCTTTGTGAGTGCTTTGCAGGTGCCAAGGACCGGAGCACCTGCTATTTTACAGAGCACACCCCGCCCTAGCTCACCGAGGCTTTGACAGTTTGATGGGGATGTCAGAGATGCAGGAACGGGTATCATTAAGCCATAACCACTGCAAACCCCACCTCCCGCCACTGCCTGTCAGCTGAGCCCATCCCAGCCCCTGACATCCTGTCTGAACTCAGGAAGCCCATTCAGAGGAGAAACAAACATCTCTGCCAAATTAAGCGCAGACGCCCACGCAGGGAGCTAGATACGAAAGGCTCAAAGGTCAAATCGTGATGTCAGCTGCCTACACTACCTGTCCCCACACCCACCCACTAAAATCTGCCCCACTCATCACCTCCTGCATCCCCAGCCATTCACCACAGCTTGGTCAGCCCTTTGGGGGCCATAGGAGAAGAGAGCCTGTCTGTCTGTCTGTCTGTCTGTCTGTCTGTCTGTCTCTCTCTCTCTCTCTCCAGACTTCCCCTTCCCACAACAGGTTTGTGTATAAGCAAGTCACAGCTGCAGCAGCAAACTCCAACGTAATTTCACTCTGACAGGATGAGCCTTGAATTGGTGATGGGTCCCATGAGTGGAGGGGTGAGCCCGTGGGCTGCCTCCACACCACATACAAACGCTTTTGATGCTAATTGCAAGCCCAGGCTATCCTGCCTGCCTCTGGCCCACCTGCTTTAAACCAGGCTCTGTAAAAAATAGCAATAATAAAACAAATAGTCGATGAAATGGCTTAATGGTAGGGTGTGCACACAGCCCTGGGTTCATTTAACAAACAAACAAACAAACAAACCCAATAAATGAATAAATGAATGAATTATTCCTGATTCTATATCCAAGCATGACAGTACACATCATCGGGAAGAGAGAGGGGGACAGAAAGCAGGATTGCAGGTATGTTTAAGTCCAGCCTGAGCAGTATAGGGCCAGTGTGGCTCAAAATTAATTATTTAAGCCAGGATTAGTTAATTAATTAAACCAAGGTTCCCGTCACCTCCTCCTCTGGTTCAATTAATTTGCTTGTACGGTTCACAGAACCCTGGGAAATACATCTACTGGTTTATCAGAGAGGATTGTGGGGCTGGGTGACAAAGCACTTGTCTCATGTGAATGAGGCCCTAAATTCAATTCCCAACACGCACACACAAAGAAATTACAAAGGACACTAATCCTTTTTTGGGGGGGGGGACTTGGAGCACCCCCACCTCCTCTCTGGAAATGCCACTCCCTCCGTGTGTTCTGCTGCCCAGAAGAATGGGGGTTTACAGACACTTTCCTTAAGAAGACCTGGTGATGAAAGCGACAGCCAACCTGACCTTCACCCTTTCTCTCTTCCCGGAGGCAGTGGGTTGATCGGAGCACCTCCCCTCTGCAACTCTGCCAGTCTTTCCTGTCGCAGTCCTCGGCCTGCAGCTACGAAGGGGCTGCCAGCCTTCAGCCCATTCATTAGCTTGCGAGCGCCACTCAGCACTGTGAGATCTAAGGATTTTAGGATGTGCGCCAGGAAAAAAAGGAAGGAAGATCAGATATCTCCGATCTACACTGCCCCTGCCTCCTTCAGCAGCACTTCCAAACAGGACGGGACTTGGCTCAGTCACTCTCCTAGCTTGACTACTGTTTGGATTCGTGAGTATCTATCGCTGGACCCGATCTGGGCACAGCTGCTGTACTCTCAGCCTGGCTCCCACCCAGGTCAGTCCTCAGCTCAGCGCTGCTCATCCCAGGACGGATGTGGGGTGCAGGGTAACACACAGAGCAGTGACTCTGCCTTACAGTGAGATCTCACAGGGTTAAAAGCAGTGTGAGGTTTCTGGGGTGAGTGTGTAGCTCAGTGGTCATTCACTTGATTAGCATGCACAAGGCTCTATCCCTAGTACACACACACACACACACACACACACGTTTTAGCTGGACGTGGTGGTGCACACCTTTAATTCCAGCACTCAGGAAGCCGAACTAAGGGTCTCTGAGTTCAAGACCACCCTGGCCTACAGAGCAGAGTGAGTTCTATACAAAACAACCCTGTTGCAAAAAAAAAAAAAAGGGAAGAAGAGGAGGAGAAGAAAAAATAAAAAATGGAATTTTTAGACAATACTGCACCTTTTTATTTTAAAAATATATACATGTGAAGCCAAATGTGGTTGTACATACCTGCCATCCCAGCATTTAGGATACTTGAGTAGGAGGGGACACACACACACACACACACACACACACGCACGGGAGGGGGAAAAGAGGGAGAGAGAGTCCCTGTCTTGCTTCCCCCCAAAGCCCTCCATGAAATTTTGTTTATCTATATTGTCACGGATACTGACCCAGGGGCAGGCATGTTCCATTTGCTTCTTGTCCACTGGATACAGGTTAACTTTCTAACTACCTGCTGAAGCCAGAATCAAAGCATACATATAGGCAGACCTTGATTGTTCTTTTGCTACAGATTAATACTGAGCAGATGTTGTCTCTTGACCTATGACCTCAAGAGCTAGGCTTTGTCCACTCCTGAATAGGCCTCACAAGCCTACTGGGGTAAAAGCTGTCTTAGTCAGTCCCCCATGAATTGTACAGTAGAAAAAAAAACATTTCCAGGTAAAATCAGGAGATTTCAAAGAGAGAGCCTAAGCATGCAGGAAGCTGAGCTACGGGGATCCAAGAGCAGGGAACTGCGGAGCCCACCCAAAGCATTCACTCTGATGAAATATGGGGGACACTTCCGCTCCTCCCTGTGTCCACTAACTAGCAGGTAGGTTAGGGGGCACGGATAATGAAAGCTGGAGCTGTTCTGTCATAATATGAAATACTAATGCACAGCCAGGGCTCTGCTGTGCACAGCTCTGCAGAGCCCAGCCACATGGCCCAGCTTAGGAAGCAGGGAAGACAGCAAGGACGGCACAACCTTCCCAGTCACATTCCCTCCTGTGCATCCTGACTCAGACTTTGCCAGAAGCAAATGGGCACCTGCCAGGGATCTGAGCCATGACCTGGAATTTTCCATGGCCCGAACCAGAAGAACCATGGCTAGAAGGACCCATATCCCCCAGAACTATATTTCTGCAGATAGCAGCTGCTTAACTATGTGTTAGCCCTTCATGAGCAAAGAGCCAACCAGAGGGCTTGGCTGTTCAGTTGCCAGGAGCCCCTGATATTCTGGTGGATGGATGGTCACCATTGTACCATCAGCCTAGGTCCTCTGGGGTGCACTTTGAGAAGCACCTGGGTATCAGGGAGCCTGGTGTGGACAAATGCTTGGTGTCTCTTCTGTAACCAAAAACACGACCAATTACTGATGGGGTCCAGGCAACAGAGCCATGTGTACCCAGCAACTGAATGTGACTCAGAGCACCAAGCCAGTCTCCATGCATAAACAACCCCACGACTGATGTTCTCCGCAAGTCGGGGAGAGCCAGTTCTTGCAAGAAAAGATGAAGCTGGGGTCTTCCACTGGCTTGGCTCTGGGTGACCTCCATCATTTACTTGGCTTCTGGAAGGATGGCCAAGCTCAACTCTGGGTACCTCTCATCCTTTCCCTGAACGCTTCTTCGTTTTATTAACTCCCATAACTCCCATGCTTAAACTGTTATGGTTGAACTTCATTCGGGCTCATCCTGAAACTTTTCTGCAGAGAAGCCAAGACTCTTCGGACAAGGACTCTTCAGTGTGGAACTGACACAAGCCCATCCCTCATACCCACTCCAGGCTCAGCTCTTCTCAGAAAACGGACAAGCCAGGCTCTGCCTTCACCAAGCAAGCCACAGCTCAGAGGACCGTCCCACATCTCCGAACGATGGCTACTGTGACTGTCACACGCACTGGGTGTGACAGGGACAGTGAATCAGTTCGTTGGTGCCCTAGGCAGGCCTCAGAGTGTTGAGAAAGACAACATTTCAAAATCCTCAACAAACGGGTTTGAATTCCAACCACACTGGGGTCTAGAACACCAGCTGTTCTGGTTTGCTTTAGGATGGTGATAAAACTCTGACCAAAAGCAACTTGGGGAGAAAAGGTTTAGTTAGACTGCCACATCACAGCCCACCACTGAGGGAAATCAGGGTAGGAACTCAAGCAGAAGCCAAGCTTTCTGGGCTATGTGTCTAACTCCCCACAGTACGCTGGGCCCTCCCACATCAATCAGCAATGGCTGCAGGCAAATCTGATAAAGGTAGTTTCTCAGATGAAGTGCTACCCTCCCAGGTAAGCTTGAGTCTGGGTAACAAAAAATAAATAAACAGCACTAAAGGTAAAATACTAGCAGATGCACACACACACACACACACACACACCCCAGGCCATCAATGTCTCCTGCAGGTTCCAGTCTGATTAGCAAAGTGACAATAGGTAGATTAGCAGGAGAAAGGACAGATTCATGAGCATGTGTGGGGACACCACCAAGATGACAGCCCTCAGAAACATGCCACCCTTGCTCATAGGCTGGGGGGAGGGGGGCGGGAGGGGTGTGAGACATCCTTCCTCAGAGCCAAATGTGGCATTCCAAGTCACTTTGGGGCTTGTTGAACTCTATGGCTTCACATCACTTATCAACTCACCGTCACTCAGGCCAAAGGTGAGGCTCTGAAAAGCCAAGTCCACCAAACTGCAAGCAAGCTCTGCCAAACCAAGCCTTGGTCGAGGTACACAGGAACACTTTTTTAAATGGAGAAGATCCTCCCATCCCTAATTTCCTCCAGCAGGCTTCTAATATCAATGGAAAACCATTTCTAAAAGCTGGGATTTAAATAAACTCATATTCAAACTGAATCAACAGGTGGTTAACCCAGGCGCCCGGTTCCCACCCTCATCCTCCTCTGGGCCATCCCCAATCTGGCTTGTTCTTCTAGATCAGAAAGCAAATGATAGGGCTGGAGGTGTGGCTCCGTGGGAGGGTGGAGTGCTTGTCTAACAAGGGGAAAAGAGGGCTTTCACATAAGCTAGGTGAAATGCCAGGCATGCTCATATGTGTGTGTGCCCGTGTGCGCACCGGAAGGCAAAAACAGAAGCATCAGACATTCAAAGCCATTCTCAGCTACATAGTGCGTATGAAGCCAGCCTGGGCTATGTGAGACCTCAGCACAAAAACAGCAACCCATCAGAGCAAAACATCTCCAACATCTCCCACCCCTTAAAAAAGCCGCCATCTCAGAGCTCAGCAAGCCAGCCCACAGGGGCTTCCAAAGCCAGCCACAGGGGCTTCCGGGCTGTTGTCACATAGAGAACACCCATCTTTTCACGCACAGTATCACAGGCGCGCGATTAAGCACCACAGAGGAAGGGTTTAAGGGGCACGTAAAAAACGCGAAGCACAGTGACCTGCAACACCGCCCAGTACACTTCATTAGCTGTCTCCCTGCACCGGCATCCCCAGCCTGGCTTTCCCGGACACCCGGAAGGCAGAAAGGGGAACCCTGCAGAGAGTTTGCTTAGAGATTTTTGTAAGGACTTGGGCAGTATTGCCGTTTTGCTAGGCAATAACGTCTTTTCCATTTCGGAAGCCACAGATCAGTTTAAGTGAAGCTAAATTTAAATTTAAATAATTTAAATGAGCTAAGACTTAAGGTTAAATGAACTGAACCGTAAATCCAGTCCATCATTACTGGAGACAAACTACTGTTGCACTGACTACAATGGGGGAGGAAACTGGGGGAGGGAGGTAAGAGGAGGGGATCCCTTCCCTGGACAGAAGAACTGCCCCACCTCAGGACGAGGCTCTCTTATTTCTCAGTAGGTACCCACCTACCTAGCACTGTGAAAATGGCTCAACAGGTCACAGCCAGCCACTCTCTTTAGAGTAAAATGGAAAAACTAGAACATGCCACTCGTCCGTGCAAGAAGGCTGTTACGTCATGAAACCTAGATTCCTCCTTATTTACATACTAGATACATGTATTCTATAGATCGTCTACACATGTGTGTATCTGAAATGTAAACACCCTCCCCACAGCACCATGCTGCTTGTGCGCTGGTGTCTGCACGAGCTCATGCCTACTCAGTTTCCCCTTTCCATATGACTGATCCCAAGCAGATGAGGCACGAGGCCTGCTGCACATGAGTTCTCCTCCATAACTGATTTTCCATGTGCTTCCCCTAGAATCTACTTCCTCTGGGCACAGACCCAGGCAGCTGGGCAGCTTCATATAACCATCAGGGGTCCCACGTCCACAGATGGGAGGTGACCAGACACACCTCAGCTGAGTCCATGTCCATTCTGGGGCCTGTAAGGACAGCCTCTTTTGTAGGTATGTAACAGAAGGAAGGCTTGCCATGACAGCAATGGCAAAGACTAAAAGGTGTCCATAAATCATTCCTGCTCCCCTAGACCACAAGGCCCTCCCTTGCCGGCTATGGTTCTGTGGTACTGTAGTACACACAAACAAAACCCTAGAGCCCTCACTGATGATGAACAGACCACCATATTCATACAGTCAAACCTATTCCTAAGTGTTTCGCTGTGTGTGTTTTCTGTGAGACTTGTGTTTAAATCACCAGACCGAATAAAACAGATGCTCTGAGCCCCATGGGTCGGCCTCACCCAATTCTCTACTTAGAATGTTTTAAAAAGGTTGACCCCTGAAGAGAAATTCTGTCAGTGACAGCCTACGGACCAAGCAGCAGGGTGAATCTTCCCCAGGCTCCTGCCTAGTGGTCACGTATCAGATCCTGCAGATCAGATACTAACATCATGATTCACTACAGTAGCGAAATTACAGTTATGAAGTTAGCAACAAAATAAAATTATGGTGGGCGATCACCACGACATGAAAGACTATCTTAAAGGGTCACACCGTCGGGAGGGTTGAGAACCACCGCTCTAGCCCATTTCCCTCAAAGGCCGCTCACTGGTGTCCTCTCTCCTCCCCAGCCTCTCATTTTCCTAACTTTGACTCTCTTTCTCTGGAGAACCCAGGTTTCCTCCACTTTCTTCCTCATCATTCAGTGCTCTCTCAAATGCCTCCTCCTCTTGGTGAGTACCCTGATTTCCTCTGCCAGAAATAAGCGCTCTTTCTCCCCGAGTCATTCCTGGAACACACTCTCTGGATTCCTTCTGTGCATACTTGTGTGTGTGTGCATGCCTATACACAGTGTACATGTGTGACGCTGGTGATTGAACCAGGCCCTCAGGCATGCTAGGCTGGCAATTTACCACCTTGCTGTACCTGCAGCCCCTACGTCACAGTTTCACAAACACCATTGTGTCTCGAGCTACCATTAACAGACCCTCTATGTCAATTTTAAAGCCTATTCTTCAAAGCTTGGTCCGTGAATGGGCAGCATCAGTTGTCATAATGAAGGATCTTGGGCCACCACGGACCTGCAGAGCTAGAACCCACGGCGAACACCTTTGCACAGCAACATACGGCATGTACCGCTTGCAAGTGAGTGGTCCTCGGGCCTTCAACCCTATCCTGGAAGACTGAAATGTCCGGTCTGAAGGGCATCGGGATATCTGGAAACATTTTTACTCGGCAACTAGTTTTAGTGCCACCATAGATGGACCCCTTGCTTTCTAAGAGGAACGGAGGCCAGGAAGTCCTCAGAGTGGACTTCTATGACGTCACACAGGATCAGAAAAACAAAACAAAACACAAACACCTCATTCCTACCAAGGTTACCTGACTTCCTGAAAATGCTTTAAGGAATGAGGAAAACACCCAGTTAAAATGAAACCTGGAATCACAAGTTCAAGGCCACCCTTGAACTTAGTAACACCCTATCTCAATATAAAAGGAGGTTAGGGGAGACGAGGAGGTATTAGCCTACAATTCAATGATAGATAGGGTTAGAATGCTTACCTAACATGTAAATAGCCCTGAGTTCAAATCCCAGTAAAGCACTCATACTTGTGAACATACACAATACATACATACAAATGCACACATACACACGCACACCCCTGGGCCACCAACCCCCAGCTGGGATGGGTCACCATGAATCACACCGAGTATCTCACAGGTCAAGAAGAACCACCGAGGATCCCCTAACATAAAAAGAATGACTCCATTTAAGTTGGGTCCTAGGAAGCCTGGCCACATATAATAACTGCCAAGTGCTGAAACAATGTGTAAAATGAGACCTGGGAAAGATGTGTGCCACCACCCCTTGTGGAGAACGACCCAAATGTGACCTGCGGGGCAACAGATGAGCTTCCATTGGCTCCTTGGCTCTCTGCTGAGCCTCATGACTCACTGTTACATAATTTTTTTGGAAGCTACAAGGCAACACTGTGCCTTCTGTGGGTGGCCATATGGCCTGGGTTTTCAACTCAGTTAGGAGAAGGCAGAAAGGAAAAAAAAAAAAAAACCAGTGACATAAACCTGATTTCTTTCCCTTTCTTTTTTTTTTTTGGAGGGGGGCAGGGTGTCCTGAATCAGAAAACAGGCTTCTCATCCCAGAGGTGAAGATGGTCTCTGGCTGCAGCAGATGACACAGTGACAGCTCCTACTGGCTGCCATGACTTCAGGGTGGTGTTCTCCCACACCTCTGTGACTGGAGCCTTTACCAAGTGTGCGGCCTGGGCAGGGCTGCAACCCGTAACCCTCATCCACTCAGGTCTGCTTTGTTAGAAGCACATGGTTCCTCAATGCAGGCTTGACAAGGATCTGACAGAGGATGCTGCTAGCACACCCCCAACGCCCGCTGTGATGATCCATTTGTGCCCAGAAACCGTACAGAATCCCGCCGAACTGCCGGCTTGACAGTTGGTGCGAGCAGCGCGGGTATGTGTACACATGCATGCACACACACACATAGGCACAGGGCACATGCACACACATGCATAGGCAAGCACAGATGGATGCTGGCATATGTACACACAAATACTAGCAAGCGGCCTTTCCACTAAGCCTCCCCATCAGCCCCGTGACTTTGCCCTAGGAATTCATCTCCTCCTCTGCAGAGAGAGGGCAGGTCGCTTCCCCGTTAGGAGCAGAGCTGTTGTGTCTTCCTCTATAAAGGATTGAAACAGAAGCAGCAGCCAAACTAACCGAGTGCATGACAGCCACAGCAGTGAGACTGCCCCCCAAAATAGCTACAGCACCAAATAATTTGGTCCATTGGTGCAAGTTATCCAAATTGATATTCAAAGTGGGAACTAGAGAGAGAGTTAAAATCCACTCCAATACCTGACTTTTACAGGAAAAAGGTTTGGGGAAGGCCACCTGCCCAAGGTCTACAGCTATTCCACTGTGAGGTTTAGACTACAACCACACTTCCAGGATCCCACACCAACACCCTTTCGGCTCTCGGCTCACTATAACACGACTGTCTCGGTCTCAAGGTTCTCATTATATGGTTTTTTTTTTTTATCCTTATTGTTGTTTTTATTTTAATTTTTTAAAATTGTTTGACTGGCTTGCACATTTATACAGTAAGCTGCAGTCATTTCCACCATGCTCTCCTCTCTCACCCCCCATCTTCTCCCACTGGAATTCTTACTCTTGATTTCCTTCTGTCTTCCTTTTGCGTGCGGGTGGCCCACCGAGTTTAGTGAGAGTACCTACCCAAGTGTGGGTGGGAGGCGATTTAGCGGATCAAGGGCGGGTTAGCTGTGGCTAAACCAGTGCAGAAACTGGCAGCTCCCCCCAAGAACCAGTAACTGCCAACAGTCTCCCCAGGAGCAATGTAGCGCCCCCCCCATTACCCTCCCCCACCTCAATGATGCAACTGTGACCCAGTCCTGGCAATTGATGCCCTGCTGGGGTTTTTGTTTGTTTCTTTGTTTTGTTTTGTCAGTGACACCAAACTTGCTGTGCGGCCGAGGGTGGTCCTGATCTCCTGAGGCTCTTGCCTCCACCCCCTCCGTGCTGAGATTACGGGGGTACACCATGCCCCAATGTCAACCCTCTCAGCCCCGTATCTTTTGAAGGGAGAGGCTAATAAATCCTTCATTTTTCACACAGGTTCAAGTTCAAGCAACAAAAAAGAAGAGACAAGAACAGATCAACTCCCTCCAGCTGTGCTTGGGTTTGGGCCACACAAAGGTAGGGTTATAAATAGTCACCCTTCAGCCAGGAGCCTAAGCTTCTCCCCCAGAGTGAGAGTCAGGTTCATTTCACTTACCTACACACCAGAGGCTCCTACTTACTGATTCATCCCCTTGTGCCTCTACAAGCCTGTCTTTTCCTTCAACCAATACTGGATTCATTTCCCCAAACATATATGTGTGGGGTCAACCAACTGTCCCAGGCTCAGAGGGTTATAGAATCAAAGAACTAGTAGTCATTCATTCATCGCCCATCCCCCAGTTTCTCTGCTTTGTTTTGTGGTACTGGAAGCACTAAGCAACATCCCCTGGCTCGTCACTCCCTGGGAAGATGTATTTTTCCCATTATTTCTGTCCTACTTAGGGTTCCACTGCTGTGATGAACTCCATGATGAGAGGTAACTTGGGGAGGAAAGGGTTTACTTGGTTTACACTTCCGGATCACAGTCCATCGCTGAGGGAAGCAGGGCAGGACCCCAGAGGTAGGACTGAAGCAGAGGCCATGGAGGAGCACTACTTACTGGGTTGCTCCCATGGATTGCTCAGCTGCTTTCTCTCAGGACCTCCTGCCCAGGGGTGGCACCACACACAGTGAGCTGGGCCCTTCTACAACAGTCATCCATCAAGAAGTTGTCCCACAGGCAAGAGAGATGGCACAGTGGTTAAGAGCATTGGCTACTCTTCCAGAGGTCATGAGTTCCATTCCTAGCACCTAGATGGTAGCTCACAACCATCTGTAAAGGGGATCTGATGCCCCTTCTTCAAGTCATGCAGACATACATGCAAATAGAGTACTCATGTACATAAAATTCATGAATAGGTAAACATTTGCTCAACCATGTTCATAGCAGCTTTATTCATAATAGCCAGAATATGGAAAAAACCCAGATGTCCCTCAATGGAAGAACGGATACAGATATTGTGGTACATTTACACAATAGAATACTACCCAGCAATTAAAAACAAGGAAATCATGAAATTTGCAGGCAAATGGTGGAAATTAGAAAAGACCATCCTGAGTGAGGTATCCCAGAAGCAGAAAGACACACATAATATATACTCACTTATAAGTGGATATTACACATATAATATACGATAATCATGCTAAAATTAATACACCTAAAGAAGCTAAGCAAGAGTGAGGACCCTGAGTAAGATGCTCAATCCTCATTCAGAAAGGCAAATGGGATAGACATCAAAAGAGGGAGAAAACAGGGAACAGGACAGGAGCCTACCACAGAGGGCCTCTGAAAGACTCTACCCAGCAGGATATTAAAACAGATGCTGAGACTCATAGCCAAATTTTGGGCAGAGTGCAGAGAATCTTATGAAAGAAGGGAGAGATAGAAAGACCTTGAGGGTACAGGAACTCCACAAGGAGACCAACAGAACCAAAAAAAAAATCTGGGCTCAGGGGTCTTTTCTGAGACTGATATTCCAACCAAGGACCATTCATGGAGATAACCTAGAACCCCTGCACAGATGTAGCCCATGGCAGCTCAGTCTCCAAGTGGGTACCCTCGTAAGGGGAACAGGGGCTGTCTCTGACATGAACTCAGTGGCTGACTCTTTGATCACCGCCCCCTGAGGAGGAGGGGCAACTTTACCACGCCACAGAGGAAGACAGTGTAGACAGTCCTGATGAGACCTGATGGCCTTGGGTCAGATGGAAGGGGAGGAGGTCCTCCCCAATCAGTGAACTGGGAGAGGAGCATGGGAAAAGAAGAGGGAGGGAGGGCAGGATTGGGAAGCGACAGGGTGGGGGCTACAGGTGTGATACAAAGTGAATAAATTGTAATAAATAAATAAATAAATTTAACAACAACAACAAAAAGGACTTCCACAAGCTAATCTGATAGGAGTGTTTTCTTAATTGAGGTTCCTTCTTCCCAGAAGTTAACAAAGAGCTAAGCAGGACAATGGCCATGTTTTTATAAATTCAAAATCTAGGAAAATAATCCATAGTCTTACTACTTTACAAACCATCATGAGAGCTGGGCACGGTGGCACAAGACTGTAATCTCAGCACTCAGAGAGGCAGAGGCAGGCAAATCTCTGTGTGTTTAAGGCCAGCCTGGTCTACAAAGTGAGTCCAGGACAGCCAAGGCTATGCAGAGAAACCCTATCTTGGAAAACAAAACAAAACAAAACTGAAAACAACAACAACAAAACATCATGAGGAATTGGGCTTATCAGCAACCAGGCTTTCATTATTTGGTTGGGCGGGGGGGATTAAACAAGCTCCATTTCTCCAATTCCAATGGCTGTGGTGCCTAGTAGCATACCAAGGCTCATGCTGGCCTCCAGGCTCGACAAGGGCACAAGAACATGTTACACATTTCCAACTTCATGCTAGCTTCCTAAACTCCCCCAAGCCCTGTCCTTATTTTCCTCATAACCCTGCTATTTCTCCATATCCCTCTCTGCTCTCCCTCTCCCTATATGTTCCTTGAATCTCTCTGCTCTGGTATTGCTTCTCTCCTGGTTGTGTTCAGTCTACTACTTTCTCTATCTGCTCTAGACTCTTCCAGATGCCCCTGGCTTTTCTCATGCTCTCTCTCTTTCTCTCTCTCTAGCTCATCTACAATAAAAACTTTCCCCATTAACAATACCATAGTGGTCAAGTCAATTTATATAATCATCAGTATACACATATATATCTGTATCCTCCCCCTCCATAATTATAATAAAGTTTCCATTTTTGCTGCCATCTTCCTAATACAGAATTCCAATGGCTCCTAGCTAATCAGTGCATTTCCCCAGGTTTAAATAAGTGAGCCCCACCATGAACACTAAGTTTCTAGAGCTTTGCTAATTATAAACAAGACTTTGCTGAACACCACTGGGTGAGCAGATGTCTTTGTTACTGTTATTTTATTTCCTTGGGAGAGCTTCCTAGAAGTCAGATCCTCATTTTCCTCCCTGTTAGAGAAACACACGTGCCAACTGACAAACTAATCCCAGAGCATATGAGATTCCTCTAGGGAGACGTGGGTTTGGTCCTGATGTGGTTGTTAGTGATTAGGTCTAAGAACATTCACAAGCCACTCTCAGCTCTTTGGAGACTTGGTTTCCTGAGGCGTTAGTTAGGAGACAGGTGTGACCGCACCCCCCCCCCCCGCCCCCAGGATCTGCCTGAGGTATCTGCCGCCAGCAGGATTCTCTTCCCACTATTCCACAGGGCCTCCTGTCTGAAGCGTCAGATCTCCTACCCAGTCTCTCCTCGTCTCTGCTTTTAGCTGTCTAGGAAAAGGACTAAGTTAAAGCTCACTGTAGGACTTAAAACAGGGATCTGCAAAATCAAGTCAGTGGTGTACAAAGCCCAGCAGTGGGCTGGCTGTTCTTCCTCCTACAGCGACCTCACTGCTGCTTCCTTAATCTAGGTCAGCTGTGGATGTCCGAGGGCTTCCGGATGTCCGCAGGCGGTGGCCACGGGGCACTGCGGCAATAATAAACATCTCCAGGCCTGCACTGGGGAACTTCCCAGAATTCAGCATCTAAAGAAGGAGTTGCCTGTACCTCTTCTCATGGCCACGTGCCCCATAGCTCTGTGTTCCACTGTGGTCCTCAGCGACAGTAAATACCCCTAAAAAACCCAACAAACAGAGCCAGCAGACTTTCCCCCAGAACCCAGTGCAGACGGAGGCAAGCACCAAGTGCAAAATGTTGGCCATTTAATTGGCTTTCTTTAAAAGGGGACCTGGGCTCAGTTCCCAGCACCCCCATCCTCAGCTCCTGACTGCCTATGACTCTCTAGCTTCACGAGATCCAATGCCCTCTTCAGGCCTCCACAGGCACCTGCACATACCCATAGAAACACATGCACCCACACAATTAAAAATAAAGAATAAACAAATCTATAAGCTGACACATATCAAAGCCAGGAACCAGGAAATTCAATGCAGGTCTCCTCAGGACCTGAAAGAGTCAGTATAATCCTACCAGAGCCCAAGAGGCTGCAATACACAGGATTCTGGAATCCCCCATGTCCTGAGCTGTGGATGGAGGCAGCTGCATTCAGTCAAGAAGGAGTGGCTAAGCCTCACTTCCACAGACAAACATAGCATTGTGGTACCCATGGGCCTTAGGGGAAAGCCAGGCTCTCTGTACTCTAGATGTGAATAGCCGTGCATATTAAATCAGACAAGCGCATCCCTTAGGGCTCCACACTTGTCTCCCAGGACTCTCAGCAAGCAACACCATCATGGGGTGTAAACACTTGTCCCTCACAGTGGGGCTGCAGGAAACAAGAAGCATTTGCAAACAAAGTATGTGGCCTCTCCTTCTTCTATCTTTATGGCTGCTGCTCTTTTCTCCACTGATGCCCTGGCTCTAAGAAAACAGAGGAGACGAGCAGAGGAGTACAGCTCATCTTCTCCCACCGGTCACTCACATCCATGTAGGAGACGAGCAGAGTTCCCTGAGACATCTCCAAATACTGAGCAGTCCAGCCCGAGAACTGTGTACTCTGCTTCGGCGGAGAGTCACTCTGCAGACACACAACTCTGCCGTGTGAGTTCACACACGCGAATGCATGCTTCCCTCTGCAAACTCCGAATGTGTGTGTGTGCGAACACACACTCACACACAAACACACTCTCCTCTCCACCCTTCTCCCAGATCCCCCCTCCAAGCTCTGACAAGCTGGGATGCAACAGTCCATGTTCCCTAAGGAATGTTCACACCGACGGATATTGCTGCCTCGGCATTAATGGAGCTCAAAGCCATAATAATCAGCAAAGCGGTAATGACCCTTGCACTGAGTCTTTGTGCTTTAGATTGTTAGTGCCCCAATCCACTCCCTCAGACGAAAGGAATGGGGGAGATGGAGAGTGGAAGAATGAAGCCTTGCTTTCCCTGGCATGCTGGCAGGAAGTAGGAATGGCATCACTGTGAGGTCCAATTTTCCTCAGGTCCTAGGACCTGGCTGCCAAGCGTGCTCTCGGGTTTTTGCAGGATCCAGAGACCTGGCTCTGGCTGGGCACGCCTTTAATGCCTGCACTCTAGAAGCAGAGGCAGGCATTAATTAGTGTACAGAGCAAGTTCTGGGTCAGCCAGGGCTACCCAGAGAAACCCTGTCTCAAAACAAACAAAAACAAAAACAAAACAGCAAAGAGAGGCTTGGCAGTGAGCTGCGGAAATGGCCAAGTTAATTAAACACTTGCTGTGCAAGCCAGAGCACCCAAGTTCGTCCCTCAGAGCCCACTTAATCAGCCACATACCATGGTGCACTTGTAACCCCAAGGGGAGGTGATGATGGTCAGGCCTCTGGGTGGTGGCAGCACTGGAAGTGAACGCCTTTAATCCCAGCACTTGGGGGGCAGAGGCAGGCGGATCTCTGTAAATCCAAGGCCAGTATGGTCTAGAGAGTAAGCTCCAGAATGGCCAAGGCTACGAGAAACCCTGTCTCAAAAAACCAACCAACCGAACAACAACAAAAACCCCCATAAGGTGGGTACTGGAGCTCTGCCCTCCGTGTACACACTGTGTCAGGCTGGTAGCTGCCCTTCTGCAGGTGAAGCCCCTCTGTTTCTTTGCTTCTATCTCTCCAGTGACTGGAAAGCCCACTCCTTACAGAGTTGGTGCTCAGGGAGGGCGGAGGCATCTATTTTCATGCTCACTCCCAACTTCTCAGGGCGAATTTAGGAAACTCTCCGTAGCACATTTCCTTCTGATTAATAATAGAGTCCTTACTAATATAAACCGAGAGGGCTGGTTAGACTCTGTGGAACCTCCACTAATTAGTTCTGAGACACCAACACCCCAATGTGTAGTATGCTCCATATCACTCCATTCCTGGAAGAAAGTGAAACACACACGAATGGATTAATCTTGTAGGAAGGCAGAGCCCCGTAAAGGTTCCACATGGTCCCACTTCTTAATCTCTTATCATGGAGATAAAATTTCAAGGTGCGTTCCCAAGGAGACAAACCATAGCAAAGTCTGACACAGCAGCACGCCAGGCTGGACCCCTCCACAGTGCCCTCTCTTTCCCCTTCTCCACCCCACACGGAGCACTGTCTTTAAATGTTTCAGGATGAATTCATTTTTGCAGGGCTTTTTTTTTTTACACTCAATGAGGCAGCCGTTTGGGCGCCTCTCAACCTGGTTTCTTCCAGCACACCTGCAAAGCTACCTCCTTTGCTGACCCCAGAGATCTGTCACCTGTCACCATCACTAATTGGAGCCTGAGGAGAGAGATTGATGTAAGGAGTACTGACAGCTCAAATATATATATGATATATAGCTCATATGTGTATGTGTGTGTGTATATATATATATATATATTGTGTATATCATATATATTGGACATTCTTTAAAATTTTGTGACTGGCATGTGACATGAATACTTAGAGACTATAGAGTGATAATTTGAGATGCAGGTCTGCATGTGTGATGATCAAATCAGGGTAATTAGCATTTCCACAGCTTCAATTCTTATCCATTCTCTGTGCAGGGAACCTTCAAACTCTTTGCTTCTGATTATTTTGAAATCTATAATGGACTGTTGACAAAGCTGGACATTCCCAGTCTACTTGTCCTAAGGCGGTCACTGTGGGAACCAAGCATAGAAAACTCAGCAGTGCTGGTCAGAGCTGGGTGGTTCCTTGGGTGATTCCACTCCTAGCGCTTTCTCTTTCTTAAAATGTATTTATGATTTTCGTTATTTATTTACTCACTTCTTTAATGTATACAAGTGTTTTTCTCTTTGTATGCCTGTGTATCACACGAATACTGTGCTTGCAATGCTGTGTGATGCCAGAAGAAAGCATTAGGGACCCTGGAAGAAGAGGTAAAGGTAGATGTGAGTTGCACGTAGGTGCTAGGAACTAGGTCTTCAGAAAGAGCCGTAAGTATTAGATTTCTCCACTGATGTAATAAGCCAATACAAGCCAAATTAAAAGTGTAAAAGCAGGTTTATTTGGGAACAGTTCCCTGGCAAGTTCGCCAGTCTCAGGAGAATAGGCCAGGGAAGTTGCCATGCAGACAGGAAGACACAGAGAGAGAGAGAACACAGAGAGGGGCTCAAGGATAGGTAACCAAAATGTCTGAATTATATAGGGGAGACCTCTGCCTGGAAAGCTCGGAGTAGGGGTGTGGCATGTGAGAGAGGCTGGGAGAACGTGGAGGGCAGGTTTGTTTTGATATGTTGAATAGGCACCTCAGCCATGTGTCCTGGGTTTGACACATAACAGTGGGTACTGCAACCAAGGAGCCATCTATCCATCCCCTGGTGTGTAAACTTATTCATTCAGAGACAGATTATTGTGAAAACCAGCAGCTTCCAAACTCCTTTGGGTGACAAATGACCCTTATCCAGGCATAGCCTAAGACCATCAGAAAATACAAATATTTATAATTCATAACAGTAGCAAAGTTACAGTTATGCAGGAGCAATGAGATAATTTTATGGTTGGGGGTCACCACAACATGAGGAACTGAGCCAAAGGGTCACAGCGTTAGGAAGGTTAAGAAGCACTGGTGTAGAGCAATCTGCTTTTGATCCTCTTGCTGTGGCCCCCCAAATCCTAGAATCACAGGCCAACACTACTGGGCCCGACTCACACCTTCCTTCTCAGTTATTTTCAGTCTCACCTTGGTGATGAATTTGAAAGCCAAATTCATCCCAAGCCCCACCAAGCAAGGCTCAGCCATCCACTCTGTACTCCAGTTAGAGAGATAAGCGGTGGTGAAAAGCAGGGGTTTAGGAGCTGGAGAGAGACTGGCAGATCAGAGCACTAGCTGCTCTTGCAAAGGGTTCAGTTCTCAGCACCCACAGAGGGGTTCACAGACACATGGTAGCTCCAGGTCCTGGGGACCCAACGTCTTCTTCTGGTTTCTGTGGGTACCAGGAACATATTAGTGTACATACATACACGTAGGCACACCCTCATACACATAAAATAAACCTTTCAAGAGAGGAGAGAGAGAGAGCTATTCACTGTAGCCCTGTTGGAAAGAACAAAAGGAGGTGGATTGACACCCACCCCACCCTGCACGGCCATGTTCCAGGCTCTGACTGGAGGATTAGATTGAAATACAAAGCAAGAGGCACATATAACTAAGCAGACCTGGCTAAGGTGTGGTCCTGTCCATCACTAACAAGTCATCGTCTGGCTCCAGTTTCTCTTGTGAGGTGGTCAGACAGGTTTTCACAGCTGTGTGAACTCTTTTCCTGGGAGACAAGTTCCCAGCCCTGGCTGGCATCTGACGGCAGCCTTTTCCTCCTTCCAAAGTGAATTCCTGGAGAAACTCTGCCTCACTGAGGGCCGTGGTTTGGATGCACTGAAAGCTGAAGGCCTAGGTGTCTTCCTTTAGATCAGCACCCCTCCCCCACCCCCAGGACAGGTACACTAGAGTGCTTGCCTTGAATGCTCAAAGCCCTGGGTTTCATCCAGCACAGTATATATGTAAGTGCCTGTGTGTGCATGTATAAACATATATGTGATCTTGTATTTAATAATAAGATTGCTCTCACTGGATCTCACCTACATTATTTCTTTTCACCTTTTTGTCATAGTCGGTTAGGAAGACAGGAAGGTTGAAAGCACGGGCTGCTCTTGCAGGGGACCCAGATTCTGTCCTTAGCACCCACATGGAGGCTCGCACCATCCCAAACTCCAGTTTCAGGTAATGACTTCTTTGGGCACATAAATTCACACAGGCAAAAACAAACAAACAACACAACACAAAAACTCACATCCATAAAATAAATAAATCTTTTAAAATTAAAGAAACAGATACATTCGTGCAAATGCCAACCAAGTCTGTGTTCTTCTAATCAGCATAAGATTGAGCTTTCACTAAGAATAACCACCCTTGGTCCCTCAACTGAGTGATCCTAACACACTTTTGCTCTATCCAAACACTGCAGGTAACCATAGAAATGACAGCCAGGAGACAGCACCAGACAGAAGCAGAGACACCTGGGAAGTGGGGAGGGGTTGCACTTTCCACGCACATAGCAGGAAGCTGCAGACAGCGTCTGTCTGCCACATTGGAAGCAGAGAAGGCTGGTGTGACGGCAGACGGGTGACAGTTGTTGACATACAGAGAAAAACACAACCAACTCTAAGAAAGTGTAGTTCAGCTACTCAAGACCAGCTCCTGGGTTCCATGAGGTGCCCCACACCCCTGTAACAAATGGTCAGTGGTCTCAGGAGCACAGTGAGGACCTGATGATAACTTCCATGCCTTCTGCTGATCACACATCAATAAAGCTACCTCGGCCGTCGCCCGGTATCCTCAGCACTGGTTCTACTGTCCTGGAGGATACCAAAATCTTGGGTGCTCAAACCCCTTTTGTAAAAAGAGGCAGTGTTTGCACAGAACCTACACACATTACATGTGCACTTTAAGTCCCATCTAGATGGAAGCCCTGGGTAAACCACTGTCCTACTGCATTGGCTAGGGGATAGTGACAAGAAACGGTGTGCGTGTGTTCAGTGCCGTTGCAGTTTCTTTTTATGGATAATTTCAACCTGTCATTTATTGATCTGAGCGTGTGGAATCCATAGACCTTGAAGGCTGGCTGTACTGAGTTTGCAGCAAATATGAAGTGAAGAGCTTGGCTTAGGTAACCTCTTTGCGGGAAGAAGGAAAGAAGAAAGGAGGGAGGCAAGAAAGAAGGGGAGGGAGGAAGGAAGGGAGGAAGGAAAAGAAGAAAACTTTCAAATGTTATTTTCTAAATCTGGCAGAAAATATGAAAAACATTTCAAAAGCACTTTGCTTGCCTGGCATTTCACAAAGACCTTCGTTCCATTCCAGCTTTGCATAAAATCAGGCATGGTGGAACCTGCCTGTAATCCCAGTTCAGAAGGCAGAGACAAGAGATCTGAAGTTCAAAGTTAGAGAATTGAACACATGAGAGACAACGAGAAATGATAGTTTACTGAGCCAATACATATACTGAGTGGGACAACAGACCAGGTTTAGGCATAATCTTTCTCACTTTAACTGTCGCACATGGTAGTATGTTTGCTCCATTTCACCAGTGAGATAACTAAGGGCCAAGAACAGTGGGTACTGGGGGAAAAAGTGCTTACTGCCAAACCTAGAGACCCAAGTTCAATTCCTAGAACCCACTTAACAGTAGAAAGGGAGACCAGGTCCATATAAAGCTGTCCTCTGACCTACACACACACACACACACACTGCAATAACAATTATTTTGAAAATTTCAGTAATAATTTTAAAAATGAACACCCCTCCCAATGTTCACTGGTTGGTTTAACCCCGCACAGTGTTTTATATGACAATGCTCCATCCTAGGTCACAGCTAACAAATGTGTCACAATTCGCCTGTGTGTTGAGCATGCTTCCTACTTCCTCTTCCATTGTTACTCTCCCAGTTCAGATATCAAAATGCCCGACTTCAGTTACATTCTCCCTCCAAGCTGAACTTCTCAGAATTATCCGTTTCCGAAGCCCGACACACCCAGCAAAAGACCACTGAAGTGCACCTAATATCAGTTAGCTGCAATGAGCCTGGTCATGCTTCGGTTTTCCTAACCATAAACAGAGTAATTTCTCCCATTTGCATAATGCCCAAGGGCTTCCTCATTTCTACACCTAACTGGTAGACCGAAAATCATTTCCTGTAGCGCACAGGGGAAGGAACCCAGAGAATACGATCACTTTTTTTCTGTAGTGTTAAGATAGGAAGAGATCCAAAAGAAACTCCGGGGAAGAACTGGAAATGCAGGGTCTGGGAGGCTTTCAGAATGCCTTCCCTCAAGTGCAAATACGTCCTTGTCATTATCTGTAGCCCATACGACCTCTGGCCGGGCAACAATAGCGTGAGACGTCATCTCTCACCTCTATCACAGTGGCCCTCCTCAGTGCCAAAGCAGCCGCCGCTGCCAGGAAAGGGCGGACTACTCCAGGTCCTTAGTTAATGATGCCAAATGCCGAACAAGTTGGGACAGGATTCGTGCACGGCAAGATCAGAGCTCAGGGAAAGCCTGCAGCCTCGCTCACCGCCCACGGGTGATTGAGGCTTCCATTCCCACTGGTCTTCAAGGCCATGCCCAAACGCAAGGACAGGGGAGCATGATGGCAGGTGTCATCAAGTTCCACACCAGGCGGCAGGCATTTTTGGCACAATTCAGATGGAGGGAGGCCCCCGCTGTTTCCAAAGGTGGAATGCTGTCCTAGTCATAATTCCAGTGCCTAGATGGGCCAGTGTTGCAGCCACGAGCTAGATAGAGACTGTGTATTTCTGATACCGCCTGGGAATCTGTATTTTAAAATGGCTCCCCACATACTACCAATCCTATACACAGTAAAGTCAGAAGATGGGCAGAATGCGCGCTGTCCCTACCCTGTGATTCATACGAGTGTTCACATGACCAAACGGTGCTCAAAATTCACTGGTCACTCAACAGGTCATTTGCAGCCTGTTAGATGACTAGCACTGTCTAGGGGGTAAAGAGTTATGCAGGGAGCAAGACAGACTAAAGCTTGGCCCTCAAAGAGCTGCCTTCCAACAGAGAGGCAACGAGCAGTTATGATAACAGCCATGAGACTTAGCGGCTGTGAGGGCGTCACAAGAACACAAAGGAGACAGCGGAGACACAGAAAGACCCAGAGCTGGAAGAGAAATGTTTTTGATGGAAGGCTCCAGAAAAGTCACTCTCTCAAAATAACCCTTGAGCTAGGCCTGTAGAGAAAGAGTTAGGCATTCAAAGGGAAGAGAGAGAAAGAGGGCAGTCCATCTATTTAAAAGGAGGACAGAGAGAGCAGTCCAGCCATTCAAAGGCAGGGGAGAGAGTAGCCTAGATAACAGTCCAGAGCACCAGTGCACAGAGCTAAAGAGTCAGATAAGTGGCTGGGGAATTCCAGGGATGTAACAGAGGCCTTAGTATTGGAGAGTGATGCATCCAAGAGAGAGCCCAATTGCCCAAGAAGTGAGAGGCATAGCAGAGGCAGGACGACACGAAGCCAAGGACCTCCTCTAAGCAGGGGTGTTAGTCCAGCTCCCTTGGGAACCACTGAAGTGCCATTGCAGGTGCTGCTTCTGAGAGACTCCCACACACTCACCTTTCCCATAGCACGGAGAATAGACAGGGCCTAGGTGAGCAGCCAGACAGCTTACTGTCTAACCTGAGGGGAGAGGGCTGCACAAGAGGACAAGGTTTCAGCGGGTTCTGACTGACCCAAGGCTAGCTGGGAAGTGACACTCGCCTGAGCTGCACTAACAACCTCTGAGCACCTGTAGTTCAGGGCCTTGATGGAAACAGCTCCGAAGGAAATGAACCAAATGTGGGGTGTCAGGTGCCAGCTCATCTGTAAATAAAATAAGAATGTGCCCCCCCAACCAGCTCTCAGTTTACAAATTTATGCTCTAAATACACTAGTTGTGTACAAAATGGCAGCGCCTCAAGATGACTCCATGTTTGCGTAAGACGGGAAACAACCTACTCGTTGACTAACAGGGAAAGGGTCAAATACACTTTAATTTCACCCATACAACAAAATCCTATATAGCAGAAAACATACTAAGGATATCTCCACATTCTAAATATATGTACATATGTGAGCCTGCAGTGTATCTATTTGTGTATAACAAATACATTACACATACATACATATACATTCAGTTATCCTTATCTGCAGGTGATTGATCCCAGAATCCCCATAGGTACAAAGACTCACAGATACTCAAGTCCCTTATATAAAACAGCTGAGCATTTGTGTGTAGCCTACATTCTCTTCCCAGCTCTTAGTTATCTGAATAACTAACAGGCTAGAACGGCTGTGTGTGGTTGGCTTACTATATTGTTAAGGAGTGATGTCTAGAAAAACATTTGTATTTGTTCAGTGCAGATTCAATTTCTTTTCTTTGTTTTTCAAGCATTTTTGATTCATTGTTGGTTGTATTCAGCAATGCAGAACTCACAAACATGGAAAGCCAACCAAATATGTTGCTACATAATACATTGAAATTTTACATCATATTAAATGCTCTCTCTATATATATTACATGATATATATAACTACTGTCAAACGATAGTGGATTTCCAGTAGCATGAGTGGGACTTTACCAATCACCCAAAAGAGGACATGAAAATTCTTACATGTAGCCTGGTGGTAGTGACACACACCTTTAATCCCAGCACTAGAGAGGCAGAGGTTCAAGGCCAGCCTGGTCTACAGAGTTCTAGGACAGTCAGGCTCCTTACACAGAGAAACCCTGTTTCAAAAAAACATAACAAAACAAACAAAAAATTCTTATATGTCTATTTACTACTGTATCCAGGAAAATCTTGAGTAGAAGATATTGAAAAAAATTAGCAAGGTTGATTGCCTAAGAATAGGGTACATTTACTCTGGTACACCCTGCTGTTTGAAATTTGTACCATGTAAATATATAATCTATTCAGACTGAGTGCAATTTGCATTGTAAACAAACACATTCAAATTGTTTCTAAAAAGTACAAAGGTTCATGGTCCTGAGAGCCTAAGGGTACATGGGGGGAAGGGGTAGGGTTGAGAAGTGAAGATCTAGGAGGTGCCGACCGATGATCGGTTCTGAAGGCTGCACAGCTGTCAGTCTGACGACAGGGACAGTGGTGCTCCTCACAGGGGCAGGAACATAAGAACCAAGAGTCTCTCCAAGAAATCCCCACTGGTATCTTCTCTGTACCCACTGAGCCACCTCAAGGGCCCAAGCTCGCACATGCCTTGCAGGACATGAGGCTGGGCAGGCTCATGAGAGGCCAGTTCTCGCCTGTCACGCCATCAAGCTAAGGCTTTTCCTGAAAGCAGAGACAATGGAGCAGTGTCTATGGTCTGTTGGGGGTTGGTCTGATGCTTGTATTTTGATGCTAATTACTGGCCCTCTAGATCTGGTAACTGCCCAGGATACACCTATCCTTGCAGTGTAAACCTGCCTAAGACATTATACCTGATTGATTGATTAAAAGGCCTAAAACCTGGGCAGAGCAGAATGGGGTAGGTGTGGCTAAGGTTCCCAGGCTTTGAGAGCAGGAGAATCACGGGAAACAGACAGGATGACTTCCACAATGGGTTATCATGGAGAAGGAACCATGTGGGCTGGGAGGAAGGACTCCAATAATGGCGTGGAAAGGCCCAGATAAATAATACAAGCAAGCATTTATAAGATTATGGATGCAAGGTAGCCCAGATAAGAACGGCTAAGGCGGATGGCATTGGATAGGGGCTGGGAGGTGTATGGCACAAGGTTCTTGAGACATCGTAGGTGAAATACCTGTCCAACCAAAGGTAAATAATGCAATTATAAAATTTAACAGGTGTCTGTGTCTTATTGTGATAGCAGGTTAAAAATACTGCCATTGTCAAATAATCAACAGTATTTAGCCCGACACCATTTCATTTACAACAACAACGGCTCCCTACTATAACTTGAAGCACTGTGAAGGGTGAGCCAACAGGGGTGAGCCAGGACAGTCTGAAAAACTCAGAAACTAGGTGAGGACCTAGATGTAGTGGGTAGCATCTCCCAAGAAAGGGTTAACAAAGGCAGAAAGACTACATCACGTGGGGAACTGATTCCACTGGTGGGGTAGAAAGCAACACGGGACCCCACCCGCAGCCATCTGACTGAAGGAAAGGAAGCAGTAGTAATGGAACAGGCTCAGGAGTTAGCAGAAGAAAGGACTGGAGAGGCCGTCTGGTGAGCGAAGTCTCCTCTGGGCTGTATGGTCATGGGGAGCTCAAACTCAGCTGTCTGAATCTAGGCAGCCTCATTTGTAAAGTCAGCCAGATGTCTACCTTAGAGACTTGTTTGCATCACATTAAATGCTTTGTATATAACAAACGACCACACTGGCGAACCTGCCAGAGGTTTTCGGTCATAGTGTACCAATTGTGTGTGTGGCAGAACTATCTCCACGGCAGAAACGCTGCGTAACTGGCCTGAGAAGAACGAAGACATTCTACAGAAACATCCCTCACGCAGGCTATTAAAACAATGGACTCCAAGAAACTGGATTTCCCCCAGGAACCTCATGCTGGTAGAAGAGAGAGCATACAGCCCAGATCAGCCAGAGGGGAAACTTTTCTCCAGGAAAGCAATTTGCAATTTGTCATTCCACCGGGCAGGAGGGGGCCGAAAGAGTGATGGGTGGGCTGCGCCTGGCCAGCCACTGCTCAGCCACTCATAATTCCGGCCCTCTATTTAAACCAAAACCTCACTTCAAGACCTTGAAAATGGATGTGGAGAGCTCACTGGGTCTTTGCTGTCCTTCTTCCCAGTGTTAAATAAATCTCCTTTTTCTGCCATTAATTTGGCTGTTTTAATTGGCATATGGAGGGCAGGTGACTGAAGCTGGCTTTCTGGAGCACAGACTGTGACCCAAAGTCTGGTAGCAGTAGGGCTTTAAAGGAAGGTTCTGGAAAAGAGGATATTCGTGGTGTCACCTGTTCAATCTCACTCACCTGGTGCCCTCAGGCCGTGTCATGGACTGAGCCACAGGCCGATCACTCTCAACTACAGTGGGGGAAAGTCGGACAACTCACCAGGACCCATTGGTGGCTCATCTCAGTCCCAGGTAAACATTCATATGTGCAAACCCCCCAACGGCCAAGGCCGGCCTGCTAACTGTTTGGGGTTTTCCACTTCCTGTGTTGTGTGTGCATAGAACCTCTTAACCATGACTGTGAGTGAGGCCAGTCAAGAGTGGCCTCGGGAGGTACAACGGAAAGAAGCCTCCTAGGGCTTCTAGGGAGGAAGTCCAACACCTGCACTGCCTCTTCTAAATTCAGTTCGGTGCATTTTCCATAATCATGGGCTAGCCTGAAACACTGGCAAAAGACCTTAAAGAGAGAATCAAGAAAGCCTCCAGCCCATCACAAAAGCATGAGCCCCTAGCTATCCCTTTGTCACACTTAGTAAACTCAGTTAATACAGCCTCCGATGCTTCCTCCCGGGCAGGAACACAGGGCAGTCCTGTTGATAGATAACAAACACTTCCACGGGTTCCTTTCTCCAGTGCCGAGAGTTGAATGAAACCTAATGCCTGTGTATACCAGACAGGTGTTCTACCCCGGTGCAACACCCCCAGTCCTAAGTATAATAATAATAATAATGATAATAATAATAATAAACACAGAGGTATCCAGCAAAGTCTTACGTGGACCACATCAGTATGAGAGAACGGCTGGAGGTGTATTGTGAGTGAAGTACTTGCCTAGCATGCAAGAAGTGATCTCCAGAACCAAATAAACTGGGAATGGAATCTGGGCTCTCAGGAGGTGGAGTCAGGAGGGGTCAGAAGTTCAAGGTCATCCTCCAGCTAAACAGGGAGACCAGCCTAGGATACATGACACCTTGCCTCAAACAGCAATAATAATAAGTACCAGAGGCCATCAGAACATAAGAACATTCTTGTTCTATAAATTGGCACTCCCCTGGTCTTGGGTTGTCCCACGGATCTGCCGGGCAGATCAATGCTACCAACAGGGCAGGGCAGGAGAATGCTTCAGCAAGGTTTTATATAGGACCAGTGCTGAGCCTCTAGTATAGATAAGGCAATTTAGATAAAATGGGTTCCTCTTGAACCGCAAAAGATTTTATATTATAGGTTGTCTATCATTTACTTGGCACACAAATCCAGTGTAAATAAGGGAGGTAGCTACCCAGCGTAAACCTGCCATAAGACAGAATACAAACGTTAACCATAAGTCGTTGGAATTCAGTTCAAACCTAAAGAAACCAAAGCTTAATGCAATTATGACTAAAGGAAAACCTTTTACACCTCCAGTTTAGGATTTCTCCAGCTTAGTTTGTCAGGAGCCTTTGCTCTCCAACAGTAAGACCCTGACCCCCAAGAGTGGGCAGTTAAGCGTCTGGGAATAGCAGAGTGGGGTTGTTTTGGGTGTGGAAGAGAGCTGCTGACGGGGAGACCCACTCAAGAGTCTGAGAAGAGCAGAACCCTCCCCTCCCCCAGCCTGCTTGTAAACACGGCGTGTCTTGGGAATATTCCTGAAGCAAACTATGGAGGTGCCATTGGCCGTTTGTTTGCAAAGGGAACCGCAGCGTCTGGCCTTTTCCCCCCACACAAAGCATCCTTGCCTCTGAAACCACAATGCCCATCTCCTAAGAATACAAGTTATATTACTCCCAGTTGGAGTACAAGACCACTCCTGGGAAACTGTGCCCAAAGGTTAAATTGCAATCTTTACTAAGCTCCGACACATCAAAGAATGTTCTAATAGACCCGCCCACTCTCACTTCCAGCGTTTTTCCTTGTTTGCTTCCAGGGCAAAAGAGATAATTCCAAACAGCTGTCACGTCTCTATTCTCACACTAAACAGTGGAGGGAAACAAACCACTTAAACAGGGTGTCACAGTTGCTCACAACAGGTACACACGAGAAAAACCCTGCCACGTGTGCGGCCCTTTATTCAAGGGTTCTGGTCATGCGCTCGCCTCTCCAAGACGCACACGCACCTACACACAGGAGCATTAACTAACGCCTACAGCTGGGGACCGAGTTTCCTCTCTCGCAACAGCAGCCCATCTTCAGATCTCCGCATCTGACCCACCTGGTTCCTATCCCTATCCCAGCCTCCCCGCCACACACGTGGGGATGCGTTTCCAGCTGGTGCCCGGAGCGAAGCGTGGAGGCGGGGAAGGCTACCGACTGGGAAGGGAAAAGCTGGGAGTAACGAGCTTGGGTCTGGGATCCCTCGGGCGCACCCTTCTGCGACTGGGGAGGGCGCGAAGCAAAGACCCCGGCTAAAGAGGAGAAGACGGGGGTAGGTGGGGGAGGAGTGGCTCACCCAGGGTTTTGACAGCGATCTGCCTGGTGAGAGGCGGCGGCAGGTTGATGCACACCAAGTCCACATCTTGGTGCAGCAGCACCTCATCGATGCGGCTAGTGTAGAAAGGAACGCTCATCTCCTTGGCCAGCTCCTCGGCTTCTTCCTGCGTGCGGCCCCACAGCGCCTTCACCGCGAAGCCCTCATCTTTCAGCAACGGGATGATGACACGGGCCGTGAGGCTGGTGCCGAACACGCCCACCCCGGGGAGCATGGCTGCTCAGGTCCGCCGGGTCCTGCTTCTGCCGGGATCTCCAGTCGAACACCGGCGCGCGCACCTCTCCGGCCAGTCCCACAGTCCCCGGCTCTTACAACCGACCGCGCCGCGCTGCGCCAGCCGCCGAGCCCCGGGCAAGGCGCCCGCGTGCGGCGGCGTGACAGCGCACGGAGCCACAGACCCTGCAGGCTCCGGGAGCCTCAGCGCCGTGGCTGCTGCAGCGCCCGCCACGCGGGGCTCGTGTCCTTCCCGGAGACAGCGGAGGGGACTCCGCCAGGACGCACGAGGCCCCGAAGCCCCGTGGAGCCCGGGCTCAGGCGGCGCTCCAGCCGCAGTGCCGCCCGGCTCCGTGCGCCCCTCCGAGGCCGCCACATGGCCAGCACATCCCCGCAGAATCTTTCTCCCGGATCGCGCTCCCGCTTCACCGCCCTCTCTGGGCTACGGATCTCTTCTCTCCGCGGTCCTTGGTGCCGAATGAAATCACCCGAAGGCCGACTAAGGATGCGGCTCGCGGTGTGCCAGGCGCCGATCGCGGGCTGCGGCACTGCAGCGGCGGCCACCACCCAGCGCCAGGCTCCTCATTCTGCTGCCATATTCGCTCGCTCGCAGCGCGCCTAAGGCGGCCTCGGCCCCGCTCGGGCTCGGGCTCGGGGCTCCCGCGGGTACGAGGGCGGAGTTGGCGACTTTGACTGTCAGCGGCCGGGGTTCCTGCGCCGCCCTTGCGGTAGCGCCGCGCGCCATTGGCCGCCAAGCGTCTCCCCCGCCCCTGTCTCCGCCGCCCAAGGCTCTAGCTGCTCTCAGCGCCCGGCCCCTAGAACCGGGTCTGACTCCTCCCCGGCCCCGCCTGACTCGCCTGCTGCCCCCGGGTGGCTTCCCTTTCTCTGCGCTCTCGCCTCCTCCTCTGCCGCCGCCGCCTCCTTGTTGTGCTCCAAGCTCCGCCCAAGCAAGCGAATAAATCTATCAAAGCGAGGCGCGCCCATAATGGGTTAGGACCGGGTCCCCAGGAAGAGACTGGCGGACGCTGGGACCCCGGGGAGGCCGGAGGACACCACGAGGTGTGAGCGGCGTGGGTCACCGCCTCCTCTCCCGACTGTGCCGGCTACTGCGCTGGGGAAGCTTTCCAGGCACTTAACCCTGGGGTTATTGGAAGCCCATTCAGTAGATGGGGAAAGTGAGCTCCGGAAAGTTTAAGGTGACACACTTAAACAACAGTCCCAAGATCGGAATGCAGACACCAGCGTCTCGACGCTGAACCCCTAGAGTTTTGACTCCCAAGTGTGCCCGGCCCAACCCTAAGCCAATTCTGCGCAGACGCCTACGGTTACACACCCCATGCCTGTCCCCAGTGTGGCACGGGCAACCTCACCCAGACTAGGGGCTTCCCAGTGACTGTCTTGAGTCTGGTGTTCCAGACGAGTGTGTATCTCTCGACCTACCACTCCTGACCGCTGCCCTCTGCTTCGGTTCCCAGACAGCCCAGCGCTTCTCTCTGCCTTTACGGCACCTGGGGCCAGGAGGATGCTGGGGGTCCTCAGTCACAGATGTGTAGAAAGCTCTAATCAGAGGCTCACTCAGTCACCACCACGAGCCTCGGATTTCACACTATGTCCTCAGCACTTATCACATAACCTAACTGGTAGCTAGCTAGTGGGTGGTCAACTAAAAAACAAAACAAAAAACAAAGATGAACGCGTATTCACCCACCTGTCACTTTGTGCCCACTTAGTCTGGGAGGAAGGAGTCAAAGCTAAAGGTCAAGGGGACCTGCCCTCTAGCTCAGTGTTTCTGGAAAGGTCAAGTTACTACTGTTCAGCCCTGGCCTTCAGCACTCAGCTGAAGAGGCACGTGGTTCTGCTTCAACATAAGCGTGGAAAACATGATACACCGGAGCGTTTAAAGCAACTTGTAACAACTGGCAGCGAGGCGGGGCTCCTGGAGAGAGCTGGACACCAAAAAAAGCTCGTGTCGGGTAATGAGAGCAGGCAAGGCTGACCTCAGGGCGTTAGAAGAAAGGACAAAGTGCTCTGGGGCTGGCAACAGTCTGAGCAGGGTCGAGACAAGATCGGCCCGCCGACGGCTGCAGTCTGAGCAGGGTCGAGACAAGATCGGCCCGCCGACGGCTGCAGTCTGAGCAGGGTCGAGACAAGATCGGCCCGCCGACGGCTGCAGTCTGAGCAGGGTCGAGACAAGATCGGCCCGCCGACGGCTGGCTGCGAAGCGCTACAAAGTACCACCATCGCTGCCAGGCTGCCGCTTTGGAGCTGAGCAAGAACCACGGTGTGCTACCTGCTGGCCAGGAGCTCCTCAGACGTATTGTCAGTGAGGACGCTCCCTAGAAACGCTGTGTCATACATATGCCCTCTATTTAGTATTTATTTCTATTTACTACATAGGTCCTATTTCAAAGCAAATGTTAGCCAGTGCACATAGCCTGTGTGAATCTGCTTGTTGTTTGGGTCTGTTTGTCGGTTTGCCTTTCTTTCTTTCATTTTGTTTATATGTATGAGCGGATCTGCTAGAGCAACAGGTATTTGTGAACCACCTTATAGCAGTGTCAGGAACAGAACTCGGGGCCTTTGGAAGGACAGTGAGCACTTTCAACTGCTGAGAGATCTTCCGGACCTCTTGTTTGGTTTTTGTTGCTGTTGTTCTGTTCTGTTTTGGGTTCTGTTTGTTTGTTTGTTTGTTTGTTTTTGAGATAGAGGGTTTCATGTAGCCCAGGCTGGCATCCAATTCACTATCTAGGGGAGGATGACCTTGATTGAATACTGATTCCCCCACCCCGTCTCCGCCTCCCAAGGTGTGTGTGTACCTTCTCAGTCCCCGGTTACATCATCATTCCCAGTTATCCACAAAGGAGATAGGAGGGACTTTCATTTGTTTATTTATTTCAAAGGGAGGCTCCCACGTGCAGGCCCCTGGTGGGGCACTCAAGTCGGGGTTGTCGGGGTTATCAGTAGCTGGACACTGTCCTTGCCCAGCCTGCCTGCTTTCACTCCATATTCTCCGCTCAGCAGCGGGAGTGAGCTAAGTGATCTTTCCAAACATGAGTCACCCCAGACTCCATACCTACAATGGAGTCCAGTCACACTGAAATTCCAAAGTCCTTAGGGAACCTGAACAGCCCTACCCAACAGAACTTGACCTCACTCTAATCTTTCATACCTCAGTACTTACCACTTCTGGCTATGAACTCTATTCCAGCATGTTGACCTCCTAGCTATGCACTATGCAAGCAGAGCTTGCTCTTGTCTCAAGGCCTCTGACTCACACACACACACACACACACACAGAAAGAGAGAGAGAGAGACAGAGACAGAGACAGAGAGAGAGACCTACTGCTCACTTTACCCCAGCTTGTGCTCAGATGTCCTCTCTCCCTATATCAGGCCTTGCCTGATGGCCTCACCTGAAATGACCTCCTTGTCACACTTCATCCTTTATCACTGTTTCCCGCCATGCCACCTGTTTATCATCCAGTTGCCTAACAGATGGCAGACTCACTGAGATGGGAAGTGTGCATGTCTCCTTCACTTCTGAATGCCGGGTACTTGTAGACATTCAATATACAAAGTGTGGGTTTCAGGGGGTTATTAGGGTTTGATAATATCATCAGGATGGAACTCCATGATTGAATTCTGGAAGCTTCATAGATGGAGAGGCCAGAAGAGGCAGAAATGTGTGTTGTCTGTCTCTTTCCAATAAGGCCTGGTACCACTCTAGGACATTGCTAACAGGCTGGCATTCGTGACTATGACCCTTGCCCTTGGACCAAACCCTGAGCCACAACAAATCTCTTTTCTTTCTGCTTAACTGTTATATGTCGTTGTGTTATAAGGCCTTTATAATGAGGCCAAACGTGCACAAGAGTGATTAGGGCACTGGAAATGCCAGATCACCTCCCCCTTGGGTGCTAAAATTGGGAGACCTGTTGGTTTAGGACATAAATCATGACAACCTAGCCAAGACAGCAGGGGCTCATGTCGGGGTAGGTGAGGCCTTCGAAGTTGAAAAGGAAAGCCTGTGAGCATGTGCAGGGAGAAAAGAGAGCTGGACCAGGGTTCCAGGAGGTGTGCCATGAGTTCGAAGGCTGATGGAGGCTACCCTCAAGGTGGAGGAGGAGCCTGAGGAGGTGGCCAGAGAACGACCTGGAACTGCTGCAAGATTTAAAGCACATCCGTTAGCCTCAGGTATGGAGGGTAGCTTGTGTGGGACTTGAGACTCAGCCCCAAGAGAGACCCTGCAGTCACCCAGGATGGAAGGAGGAAAAAGGCCTGGCAGGCAGAGGGACATGCTGAGAGTGAAAATAGGTAAGCCGGCTCCTCAGAAGCAGTGGCTGTCATCTGGGTGTTCACTTGTGTCCTACTGGTTTGGTAGGTCTTGCCTCATCCATCCCAGGGGATAGGATGACTCTCAGTGTGCTTTGAACGGTCAGCGCTAGGACACCCGAAGTTTCTGTCTTCGTTTTTGATTATCTATGCTTATGTGAAAGCCGGCCCTGGGATTCTACCTAGCACAACCTGACCTTTAGACACTTTAAAACAGTGCTGCCAGGGGCTGGACAATGTCCCCAGGGTGAAGATCTTGCACTCATCTTGTAAATGACTTGAGTTCGGTTCCCAGTGTCCCTATCAGGTGGCTCACAAAACACACGTCGCTCCAGCTCCAGTGCCTCCCAGTACATACTAGTGTACATGCATGTACAAGGAAATTGTATGTATGTATGACTAATTTCAAAAACAGTGTTGAAAGCAAGGCCAAGATTTCCTTTCCCCTTTCGCTGTAATCTGGATGTTGAATGTCCTCCCGTGCACTCAAGTCACGGTCCCCAGAGTGGCACTGTGGGGAAACACTGGAACCTTTAGGAGCTGAGGCTTAAAGAGAGGTCCTTAAGCCACTGGGACCATGCTCTTAGAGGGAGGGGACTGTCCTGGCTGGTGTGTCAACTTGACACAAGCTAGAGTCAGCAGAGAGGAAGGAGCCTCGGTTGTGGAAAGGCCTCCAGCCATAAGGCTTTTTCTCAACTAGTGATCAGTGGGGGAGGACACAGGCCATGGTGGGTGGGGCCGTCCCTGAGCTGGTGATGGTCCTGGGTTCTGTAAGAAAGCAGGCTGAGCAAGCCATGAGGAGCAAGCCAGTAAGCAGCGCACACACACACACACACCCCGCCATGGACCTTTGCGTCAGTTCCTGCCCTGCTTGAGTTCCTGCCCTAACTTCCTTTGGTGATGAGCAGTGATGTGGAGGTGCAAGCTGAGTAAACCCTTTCCTCCCCAGCTTGCCTTTGGGTCATGGTGTTTCATCACAACAGCAGAAACCCTAACTGAGACAGGGACTATGGAACCCTGGCCTCTCTCTCCCTCTCTATTTTGCTTCGTGGTCATAAGATGACCATTTCTGCTTCATGACATTTTCACATGGCACTCCACCAGGGGCCAAAGTAACAGATCTACTTGACCATGGACTGCAGTCTCCGGAACCAAGAGCCCAAATCAATCTTTTTTTCTTGACTAATTACCTCAGGTGTCCTAATATAGCACAACAAACAACAACAAAAAAAACCCTGACTAACCCCCCCCTCCACATCCATGATTTAGCTACCGATCTCTGCCACTTTCATTTGGGTGAAGAGTTTAGCCCCTTTTGAGTGTAACTAAAATAATGTTGGGTTGGGAGATGCTTCTCACACAAGCGTGGGGACCAGCGTTCAGATTAAAACCGGCCGCACTGGTGTATGTCTCACTACTCGCCAAGGGTAGGGAGAAGTAGACAGAGGGTCCCTGGGACTAGCCAGCCAACCAGGCTAGCCCAACTGATGAGCCAGCCTGGCGGCTCAGTGAGGAGCGGGCCGGCAGCGAGGGCCCGGTGAATAAGAGCACTTACTGTTCTTCCAGAAGACCTAGTTCGGTTCTTAGCGCACACACACACCCAGGAACTTACAACCACCTGTAACTCCAGTTCCAGGGGATCTGACGCCCCCTCCTGGTCTGTGCAGGTACTACACATACCCATACACAGAAAAGCTTAGTCTAAAACTAGGATTCATTTCCAGCCTTCTAGAAGGATGCTGACTTGGAATTTCTTCTCCTGTTAAAATAGTTCGGTAATAATTGAACATACTTTTCAATGTAAAAAAGAAGCATTTGTAAGTAGTGTGGACATTTCAGAAAAGGACATGATAAGGGCAGGTGACATACACCAAGAAAGCAGGACGGTCACAGTTCAAAATTAGCACAAGGAACGCGGTGAGGTCTTGTCTCAAAGTCAAACACAAAACCAGCCCCCCCAAAAGACAGGAAATGGGATATGTCACCCCACACTGACAGAGCCCCGATAGACAACTGGGTTTCTGTGCTTGATGGTCTTAGCAGATATGTTAGTGTTTTAGTAAAATACAGAAGAATGTCTCGCTGTTAGATACGGGTTTTGTTCCTGTTTGACACAGAATGGGAGCAGGCTTTGGTTATTTTTAACCGAGTGGACACAAATAGGCAATAACCTTATAAATAATATCTGCCACATGGCAAGCTTTTGGCCTTTTTGGGACTCAATCTGTATAAAGCTGAAGAGTGGGAATAAGTTGTGATGCTAGAAGCCGTTCAGCAGGTCTAGCAAGCAGTTTTGCCAACCAGGCTGAGTGCTAACCTGGCTTGCAGTGGTTGAGGGGTTTGGGGTTTTTCGGTTGTTGTAAGTAGCCACTCATCTTCAACCTTCAACTCTTTTCCCCCTACATTCAATACAGCTGCCTTTGCTGAGTGCTTGCCATATGTGGGGCACTAAGTTCAGGTAGAAGGTTTTATTCCTCCTGGCTCCTTCAGGCAGGCGTAGCTATCTCCATCATTACACCTGAGAAACTGACCTTGAGGCTTGAGTAACTTGGGGCTGGCAATGCAGCTCAGCTGCTTCACTTGCCTAGGATGCGCGAAGACATGGCTTCCATTCCCAGCTCTGCAGAAAGCCTGGAAGGGTTGCAACCCTCACACCTGCAATCCCATCACATAGCAGGAGGACCAGAAGTTCAAGATCATCCTCACTCTTGGCTATGTAGTGAGTTGAAGGCTTGGACTACATGAGAACACACACACACTCATACACATACACTCATACAAATATACACAAATACACACACACATACACAATTGGACTTTAGTCTCTTGATTCCATATTCAGGAAATACGTGGCCCATGACTACACCAGACGCTAAGCCTCTATCCACCTCCTCACCTCCCCCAAGAGAAGGGAAGCACACTTCATTCTCCTGAGGAGGGTCACAAGAGCGGCCACCCTAGGTCTATAAAAGGAGAACTCTGTTGCCCATGTTCCTTGGGGACAGGAGCCTAGGTAGCGACCATCTTCCCTACCCTGGACTGCTCACAGGAAAGCCCTTCATGTTTTTACTTCTACAATTGATAGGAAATCTGAGAGCTTTACAAAGCATCAGGTAGTCACTGACAGGCCTAAAACCTACTTTCCCAGTTGCAATCCATCTAATCCCTCAACAGATGGCACGGGCTCTGTGCGCTGCTCCACTGCTATGATCAATACAAAAAGCTTTTGACCCGATGTCCCTTCTGTTCTGGTCATATTAGCACCCTGTTGGTCCCCCGGGCTTACCTGATTCCTTCCTACCTCAGGACCTTTGTAGCTCTGCTCCCTACTCTAGGATTCCTCTTCCGTCCACCCTTCATCTTCAGAGCTGGTTCACTTTTGGCCACAGGACTTAGCTCAGGATTTCCCCACCCACTGGATGAACCAGGCTGCTGTCGGTTGAATGTGAAACGTTCCCCACAGGTTCCAAGGTTTGAACACCTGGTGGCCAGTGGGTACTGCAGTCTTGGAAGGTTGTAGAACATTTGGGAGGTAGAGACTTCCTGGACAAAGTGGATCACCGGGGGGGGGAGGGGGCTTCAGGTTTATTAGCATGTTTCTACTTATTGCCTCTTCTCTGGTTTCTTTCTTTTCTTTTAGGTTGGAAGTTGATGGTGCATTCAGAAACATGAACCAAAACCAGGGCCTTTCCCGAGGACCGTCAGGTCTAAGCAGGCACCACTATACACCCCTCCTTATAGACAGAGAAATGTCCTCAGTCGATCTGTCCTTTTTTGTGTGTGAAGCCACTTCTTAATTGGTTCATTAATGTCTCCACAAGGGCCAAAGAGTACCTAAAAATAACCTCAGGATGAGTAGGGCTGGTCAAAGTCAGGAAACAACACAGCATCTAGGGAAATGGGCCTGGACTCTGTAGAGGTCTTGAATCCAGGACTGGCCTGGGATGCAGGTGTGCTCTGAGCATCATCTCCGTGAGGCAGCTACAGCTGTGATGGGAGCTTGAGCTGCAGCTGGACCCATGAAGTAGGCGGGGCTACCAGAGCTCATCGCTGTTGCTGAGTCTTCAGTGCCTTCAGATGCCAGACTGAACTGAGTCTATGGCCTTCGTTGATGGAAATGGGCCACTGGTTGCTGCAGCCCTGGCTTGGCCAGCCAGCAGCACACCCTTAACTTACCCCAGGCCTGATCAAGACTGGAGAAGAGCTGGGAAGATGCTATAAGGAGCTCGGTGGAGGAAGTAGGCCAACATCTGATAAGTCTGGGAACACAGAACCATGAGATGCAAGAGCATTGACAAGGACACGATCACTTCTTGTGGTGGTTTGAATTAAAATGTGGCTCCATAGGCTCACAGCACTGACACTATTGGGAGGTGTGGCCTTTCTGGAGTAGGTATGGCATTGTTTTGGCAGGTGTGACATTGTTGGAGGAAGTGTGCCACAAGAGGTGGGCTTTAAGGTCTCCAAAGCTCAAGCCAGGCCTAGTGGTTCACTGTATCTTCCTGCTGCCTGCAGATCCAGATGTAGGACTCTCAGCTACTCCAGCGCCGTGTCTGGCTACATGTCACCATGCTCCCTCTGTGACGATAATGGACTAAAGCTCTGAACTGTAGGCCAGCCCCAACTAAATGTTTTCCCTTATAAGAGCTGCCATGGGTTACCAGGCAGTGGTGGCTCATGCTATTAATCCCAGCACTCAGGAGGCAGAGGCAGGCGGATCCAGCCTGGTCTACAGAGTGAGTTCTAGGACAGCCAGGGCTATACAGAGAAACCCTGTCTTGAAAAACAAAAACAAAACATGAAGAATTGCCCTGTCATGGTATCTTTTCACAGCAACAAAACTCTACCTAGGACCGTTGGGCTGCGGCACTGAGTGGGGGCTTCTCCATCTTGCTTTCCCGGGGTTTCTAGGTGTTCCGAGAGAATCTGGCCGACCTGTTCTTATACCATACTCTGGAATCTGGCACTCCTTCAAGTGAATCCTTTGCGCCAGCTCCACACGTGGCTTGAAGGTCGGATACTTGCACATTCTAGAAGATGCTTCCAGTTCGTGCCTTTGCTCCTTGGTGTACTCGGTGCACTCTCTCTGCGCCTTGCTTGGAGTCTTGAGGGGCATTTGTGGCCCCTGTAGTACTTCGAGACCCAGAACCGAGAGACCACGGTGCATCTGAGGGATATGGGTAAACCTGAAAGCCTGGGTTCACTGGGGGTCCAGGAGGCATTTGTAGCCCTGCAGGGGCATTTGGAGACAATGGGGCCCTAGGGAGTCTGCAGGCATTTGGAGAGCTGGGGTCAGTGGAGGTCCTGAGTGCTTACAAACACTGCGGGGAGTCTCGTGCATTGGGAAGCCTGGGAAATCAGTAGGATCCTGCATCTTGGCACATTCTGTCCTGGGGTTTGAGCCTTCTGTCACAGGACTCGGGCTTAAATCACCTCTGGGTGTTGGAAACACAACCCTCCGAAGCTTCTCCAGCCTGCAGTCCCTGCCACCTGTGGTCTGCTTTCTGACTGTGAATGCACTGTGACCTTCTGCCTTCCCCTCCATGGTGAGCCTAAGCTGTAATCAAATCCCTCCTTCCTTCCTTAAACTGCCTCCTGTCTGGTATTTGGCCACAGCCAGTAATTAGTGCATAGTCCTTCCCAAACCCCAACAGGTGCTCTCCAGCCACACCCTGCTTAGTTCCATTGGCAGCACTTGCCACCGTCTTTGGTTTGCCACATTGATGGCTTGCATGGCGCTCCCTGGGGTAGAATGCAAGCACCTTCCAGCAAGAACTCAAACTGGTTCACTGATGGCTATTTCCCAGAGCCTGAGCCAGTCCTTCCTGCTTCACTAGCAGACAGCAACAGAAGCTGTTGAATAAATGATTTGGCCATGGAGGCACGAAGGCTTATGGGAGTTTCTTCTCTTCTCCCACCACATGGACCTTGAGTATTAAACTCAGGACACCAGGCTCAGCTGCAAGCTCCTTTACACACTGAGCCATCCTGCTGGACCTCTTTCTTTCCTTTCATTTACTATTTTTTTTTTGACAGTACACAAAACACTGTGTTTCCTCATGACATTTTCCTGCATGGATGTCATTGTAGCCCTCTGGTGTTCACTGCTTTCCCGATTCCCTCCCCCACTCACCGGGTTCTCTTGTTCTCTCCAGATAATCTCCCTTTTACTTTCATGCCACATGTATACAGTTATGCTACATATATGTATTCACACACACGTACATACATTTAACCCTGGATTATGCTTGTGAGAGAGAATATGAGATTTGTCTTTCCGAGTCTGGCTGCTTTTACCAAACATGATAAACTCCAGTCCCATTCATTTTTCTGCAAATTTCATTCTTTATGGATGAATAAACTCAAAGAATAAATAGATAAATAAACAAATAAATGTGCAGCAAGGTGGCTTAGTAAGTAAAAGTGCTTAGTTACATGAGCCTGATAACCTGAGTAGAATCCCAGGAACCCAAGATGGAGAGAGAGAACTGACTCCTCAAAGCTGTCCTCTGACCTCCACACACGAAATGGCACAACAGTGAAGACACACACACACTAATAAATAAATAAATTAACTAGGTAAAAATAATAATAAAAGCATTCCATTGTAGCCCCTTGTTTGCTTTTAGAGGTTACTGCTGTTACCCATGCTCTGTGTTGTGTTGGCCACACAGGGAAACAGAATAAACAAAAAGGTAGCATCCACCTGTGTGTATTTCCCTTTCCGCCTTTGAAGAAAAAGCATTTGCATGTGTCCATGGCTTCCCTGGCCCTGCAGTAGAAGCCTTTTGGCTCTGTTCCCAACTCAGGCCCTGAATCTGGATACATCATGGGAGGAGTCTCTGGGTGTCCTGTTGTGTCCTGCTGGTCACAGGAAGTGTATGGGTGTTACTCTCTAGCCCAAGAGGGGAGTCACTTTGGGCTCTGGGAGGGTGAGAATGAGTTTAAAGTACAGCAGAAGCCCATCCGTGGTGGCCTAGGGAGGCCTCAAAGCTGGGCCGATGCTCAGCTCCACTTGTTCTTTTTTTCCTATGCTGTACAAGCATACTCACCAGGAAATAACCTTATGCTGGGCCCATGAGCAATAACTAATGAAAACAATAATGATTATAATAATATGCCATAATACACGTTTCTTAAAATTTATGAACTGAGCCAGGCATGATGGCACATAATCCTAGCACTGGGGAGGCAGAGGCAGGTGGCTCTCTGATTTCAACGACAGTCTGGTCTACAAAGTGAGTTTTAGGACAGCCAGGACCTGTCTTGAAAGCCAAGTAAAAAACAAACAAACAACAACAAAACAACCAAAAACAAAAACTAATTTATGAACTGTTTTTTTCTGGTATTTTCCGTTCAGTATTTTCAGGCAGAGCTTGAGCCTGGATAAGTGAAGCTACAGGAGGGGAAATGTGGATACGGGAAGCCCCTGTGAACGCACAAGAATATCCTGCAGCTTCTGTGAAAAAAATTCAGAACTTTTCATACTGAGGTGTGAATGTCCTCAGCACCCTCAGCACTTTCCAGTGTGTGATTTCTCTGCACTAATGCTGTCTTTTAACTCTTTCTGCCTTAGTCTGCCAGGGAGGGGGACAGCACGATGGCTATGTAAGTAAACAGGAAGCAAGTGTGGAGTGTCATCTGTGCAGATCAGTAAGCACTGACAAAAGCTGCTTAGCAGATCACTACCATGTGGGAGGAGGAGGGAGAACAGAGACATGTGTATATGTATCCATACATACATACAGATAGATAGATAGATAGATAGATAGATAGATAGATAGATAGATGATAGACAGATAGATGATAGATAGATACATAGATAGATAGATAGATAGATAGATAGATAGATAGATAGATGATAGACAGATAGATGATAGATAGATACATAGATAGATTGATAGATAGATAGATGACAGATAGATGATAGATAGATAGATAGATAGATAGATAGATAGATAGATAGATAGATAGATAGGGATTGATTGATTGACATTTTCACTCTGTAGACTCTCTGGAATTAACTGTGCTGACCAGGCTGGCTTCGAACTCACAGAGATCCACCTGTCTTTGTCCCACAGTGTTGGAATCAAGGCACTTATCACCATGTCCAGCTGTTTAGTTTTTAACTTTCAACTTAAAGAAATCAACATGGTCTTTGCAATCAAGTTAAGAGCATCTTCTGGGGCTGGACAGATGGCTCAGCATTTAAGAGGACTGTCTGTTTTTCCAGAGGTCCTGAGTTCAATTCCCAGCAGCCACATGGTGGGCTCACAACTATCTATAATGTGATCTGGTGCCCTCTTCTGACATGCAGGTGTACATGCAGATAAAGCACTCATATAAAATAAATAGATCTTTTAAAAAGGACATCTCATCACATTGTACCTCACACATATATAATTATTATGTGACAAAAATGAAAATATGTTATAAAAACAAATTAAGGGGCTATAGACGTGGCGAGGTTGCTCACTGGGAGCAACAGGTTTCCTGGTGTTCCTTATGGAGCTCATAGCTCCTTCCGTCTAGCAAACACATCATTGCAATACAGGGCCAAAAGGCCAAAGCAAACTGGGCATACTAGTACATTCCTATAATCCCAGTGCTCAGGAAGCAGAGTCAAGAAGATCATGAGTTCAAGTCTGCGCCTTCCTCTGACCCTGCAAGGCAACTACAGTCACATGCACATACAAACAAACACATGCTCTCTCTCGCTCTCTCTCTCTCTCTCTCTCACACACACACACAATATTTTAAAGATTTGTTTATTTATTATTTGTATAGCATTCTGCCTGCATGTGTGCCTGTATACCAGAAGAGAGCACCAGATCTCAGTATGGATAGGTGTGGGCCACCATGTGGTTGCTGGGAATTGAACTCAGGACCTGTGGAAGAACAGCCAGTGTTCTTAACCTCCAAGCCATCTCTCCAGCCCCCCTCCTAACAATTTAAAAAAATTAAAAATATTTTTAAAGACCCTAACTGATTTGTGTTATATTCAGGCAACACCTCATCCCATAAGATAGAATTTGCTGCACTAAGTCAGGCTCTACAGACAGAAGAGGGTAGAAAAGGGAGAAGAAGACATGAAAAGCAGCTCGATACTTGAAAGCTGTTTTCCTTGTAACATTAAAGCAGAGAGGTGTTCATCATCCTCCTCCCGCTGGCAAGTCTCAGGAGGACACATAAACACCCTAGTTTAGACATGCTGGGAACTTTGCTATGTTGAGCCCAGGCAGAAGCTAAGACCCAACCAATCGCTCCTGTCAATTGTCTGGGAGGATGGTGTGTGAAGTAGAGTGACTAAAGGAAGCTACAGTTTTATGGGAGTCTGTCTCTCGGTTTCATAGCCTCAGATGTCCCTCACCCAGACAGAAGGACCATGCTCCCTGGACCAGTGCTCTAAGCTGCCCAGACAGATTATCCTTCAGGCTCCAACTCTGCAAGCCTTTTTCCTCTCCTGATAAGGCCAGGCTCCTAAAAGCTACATTCTAGTGCTTTCTTTTTCCAAACAACAGTACTGTTGATTATGAAACCATGGATTTTAAAAAGGATGTTCCCAAAGCAAATAAGCAAAAACACCTTTGGGGGACTAAGAGTTAGACAATTCCTGGCAGGCAGGCAGATAGGGAGAGGGGCCAGGACTCTGTAATAAAGATAATGAACTTCCAAGATGGCTGGTTTCTTCCTCCCCCATCTCCCCCTCCCAGACCTGAGACAAAAGCCTGGCAGCTAAAAACTTGAAGGTTCTTCCTCCTGTCAGCAGGCACCCTGCAAATGCACTGGCTCAACATAGTCAAGACCAGATCCTGTCTTTCTTCAACCTGATCAACCTTAAATTAGAGAGATACCCTTCAGAGACTCTAAAAACCCAGGACCCTGAATTCAGACTGGATTTTTCACTTCCCAAGTCCCTATTCTGCTTTGAGGGTCTTTATCTTGTTGTATCTGCTTTGTGTGTTTGTCTACATGTATGTGTTTTCTCACCTCCAATAAAAGCCTTTCTTCAATTGCTGATTCTGTTCTGCTGTGTTCTTGGTTTTTCTGCTGCTACCTGTTAAGCACAAGATTTTTCCCTAACCCTTTAGTTCTTTAACTGGCAGAGAAAATGAACCTGATTAAGACTTCTAGACTGTAACACCTTTTTCTAAATTGTTCCTGGCCATTGAATTCAGGATCTTGCACCCTGCTTTAAACTCAACCCCAGCCTTGGAGAATACACAACCCAGAACATTAATACACTTGGTCATTTATCGGACCACAAAGGAAATCACAAGACATTCCAACGAAATGATGTCATTGATTCGTGTTCTTTTACCACAATACACTAGAAATAGAAACCAAGAATAGAAATGCATTCTTCTATCCCATAACTCTGCCAATTAAAAATACCTCCAAAATACTCTCTATACTTAAAAAGAAACTACGATGAAAAAGAAATATTTAGAATGGAATGCAATGAAATCATGCCTTACAAAAATATACAGGAGAAAGCTAAAAATTGTACCTAATGAGAAATTTAGATCTTAAATATTCTTTAGATACAAAATACACTTTAAATTTATTGTTAAACATTCATGTAACTCAGAAGGAGAAAATGACACCCCCCCAAAAAATATAGACTAGAGAAATAAATGTAAATACAAAAAGGAATAGAATAAAAACCAAGAATATAAAAATTATCAATATTGTTAAAATATTGATTGGTGCTAGTAAAGAAACTCAGTGGATAGAAGTGATTGATGGTCAAGGTGCGCCATCTGTGTTGATCCTCTGCATTCACATGAATACAGGAGAGAATGGACCCCACAAACTTGTCCTCTGACCTACACACACACACACACACACACACATGCGCAGTAATGATACACAAGACTAAATTTAAAATAAAATAAATTGCTGTTAATTAAAATAGACAAATCACCAGAGAAAAGGCATAACAGCATCAGGAATGAAAGATGGTAAATAAAGTCTAGCCTATAATTTTGAAACTTTAATTAAATAGACTTTTTAGGACTACATAAATTATGTTGACCCCAAGAAAAAGCAGAAAGTCTGTATGTGACAGTGATGGTTATTAAAATAATAGAATGGCCACTCAAACCTCTCTAAGAAAGGAAAACAGGTTTTACAAATCTGCCTCTCCCCTTTCCCCCGCAAGACAGGGTTTCTCTGTGTAGCCATGGCTGTCCTGGATCTTGCTCTGTAGACCAGAGTGGCCTTGAACTCAGAGATTTGCCAGATGGTGGTCCACAGCAGTCTGTAACTCCAGTTCCAGGGGTTATAACCACCTCTTCTGGCCTCCATAGACACCAGGCATGCATATGGTAAACACACACACACACACACACACACACAAATCTTTACAAAAAATAACCCATACGACAAGTCTGAAATAGAAAGCCTAACTTGACAACGATATCTGAAACTCCATAACTACCAACAAAAGTGCAAACACATTGTATTAAATCAGGGTACAAACAGTCAGTCTGGCCACCTGTTAGCTCCCAGGTCCCACTGTCTCACTAGTCAGCTGACACTCCTGCCCCTGAGGAATCAGAGGAAATCAGACTGCAAGCACACAGTGTGGGTCTTAGACCTACTTTACCACCAGAAGCTTTCCAGAGTGGACGTCTTACTTTCCTCGCTGATAAAGAAATCTCTCTCTCTCTCCAAAGCCTTACACTATTTCAGCTTTAACAACCCCCTTACTAAAGCTCTGACCCAGAGGACAATTTCTCTGAGTATGTCTCTATTGGATCTGTCTCCCTTCCTCTCCATCCCCAAAAGCTAATAATACTCAACATTGTCCTGTAATTTGAGGCCATCACAGTCTACATAGTACATTCCAGGTCAGCCAGGGCTACCTAGTAAGACCTTCTCTCTCTCTCTCTCTCTCTCTCTCTCTCTCTCTCTCTCTCTCTCTCTCTCTCTCTCTCTCTCTCTCACACACACACACACACACACACACACACACACACACACGCACACGCACACGCACACGCACAAGCACAAGCACATGCACACACACAAAAGCAACAGTGGAGGAGGAAGAGGATGAAGAGGGAAGAAATAAAGAAGGAAGAGGAGGAGGTGGTGATGAGATGGCTCAGTGGTTAAGAACACCGGTTTTTAAGACTGGGTTCAATTCCTAGCAATCGCATGGTGGCTCACAACCACTCATAACTGCATTCCCACAGGATCCACCATGCTTTTCTGGCCCCCTTGGGTACAGCACTCGCATTGTGCACAGGCATACATGCAGGCGAAACATCCCATGGGTGAAATAAATCAAAATAAATGTTTTAAAAAAGGAAATGGCAGTCTGTGTTAGTAAGAAGAGGGTGGGCTTTGAGAGCAAAGGGAGTAGGGATGGGATACATCACTTCCTACCAATGGTGGATTCTAACCGTCACAGCTCTTTGATAATCACCCCTCCCTTTAAGATGTGGCATGGGTTTCCCCACCCACTGAGCATGGCTAGACTTGGTGACTCACGAAGTGAGTGGAAGTGACAGCGTGTGACTTTGGAAGCTACGTCATAAAAGGAACTGTAGCTTCCTGCTCAATCACCCTTACTCTCGTCTTGAATCAGGAAACCACCAGCTAAGTCATGAGGACTCCCGGTAGCCTAGAAAGGGGGGACCCTGGGGAAAGGGGGAGACTTGGAGCCAACAGTCTTAGGAGTGCACCTTCTTGGAAGCAGACCTCCTGTGGACTTCAGATGAGTCTCAGTCCGCGTGATCTGCTAAAGAAAACGCCACAGCCCAGATGGTTAAACACCATGCCCTTCTCAGAGCTCTGGAGAGGGAAGGTCCAGGATCAAAAGAGCTGGTGGACCCAGTGTCTGCTGAGGACCCACTCTTCTGACATGGCCTGTGGGGGAGGTGGTCTCTTCCTGTTCATCTGAGGGTAGACCCATCACATGGCTCAATCCCATGACCTCATCGACGCCTAAATACTTCCCAAAGATCCTACTCCCAAACACCATCACTTTTCAGATTAGATCTTCAACAACCACCAGCCACCCCCCTCCCATGGCCACTCCCATGGGGGCATTTAGTCTATAGAGGATCGTTGTCACGAGAAACTTTTAGCTGTGGGAACGAAGCTAAGCTGCCTCCAGATTCCTGACCCCCAAAACCTATGGGGTAATAAAGGTGGCTCTAAGCTGCTAAATTTGGGGGCTAAGTTTTGTGCAGCAGTAGGGAACTGATATATTACCTCATACCTCAATGAAGAAAAAAAAAGAATGGGTTCTCTCTATATGCTTCATAGGCAGAACTTTAGGTCTTTTTGAGAGATAAAATGAGCAAACATCCATAGTCATAAAAAGTCTTAAACTTGACACAGACATATTTTATTAGATGTTTGTTGTTGTGACAAAATACTTGCACGAACCAGCTTAAGTGCAGAAAGATGCATTTGGCTTAAAGCTTCAGAGCCTTTGGTTGATGGTGCCTTGGTCTAATTGCTTTGGGCTTGAACTGGGGGTATGTCTCAGGGTAGGGGCTGTGTAGCAGAGCAAAGATGGTTATCTCCTAGCGGACAGGAAAGAGAGAGAAGAGAAGGCTCAGGACAAACTATACTCTTCAGAGACGCACTCCCAGGGACCTCCTTCCTTCAGTTAGGGCCCACTGCTGGAGGGCACGTTAGGGCATGAGCTTATCAGTGTGCTAGAACAACAGTGGTTGGATCTGGATCATGAAGGCTCAGTCGATGGATTCTTGTCACTGGACCCTTCCGCACACACACTCTGAAGTTTGTTACTGGATGCTTCTAGGGTCTAACACATGAATCCAGGGTGGGAGCATCCCATAGCCAACCCATAATACACAGACAAACAATAAGTATAAGTAATCCAGTTGAGGGGTATCTTAGCTAGGGTTTCTATTGCTGTGAAGAGACACCATGACCATGGCAACTTTTAGAAAGGAAAACGTTGAACTGAGGCTGGCTTATAGATTCAAAGGTTTAGTCCATGTCACCAGGGCAGAAGACATAGTGGCGTGCAGGCAGACATGGTCCTGGAGAAGGAGCCGAGAGTTCTGCAGAGTTCCATCGGCAGCAGAAGGAGACTGTGTGCCACACTGGGTGTAGCTTGAGCATATATAAAGCCACGTTCGTAGTGACACACTTCCTCCAACAAGGCCACACCTCCCAATAGTGCCACTCCCTATGGACCAAGCATTCAAACACACAAGGGGGCCCTTCCTATTCAACCCATCTCAAGGGGGCTACAGAGACGGCTCTGCGGTTAAAAGCGCTTGCTGCTCTTGCAGAAGACCTGGGTTTAAGTCCCAGCAACTGTGTCACAACTACTTGTAACTCCCGTTTTTGGGGGATCTGCTGCTCACTCCTGGCCTCCATGGGCACCAGCACACACATGTGCATGCTCACACAGAGACACATAATTACACATAAAATCATTTTTAAAAAAATTAACAGATCTAAAACTATCAAGGGCTGATCAGGATGTGAGCAAAAGGAAGCTCTCAAACATTGCAGGTGGAAATTCAAACTGTGACGAGCAGTGTGTAAGCAATTTAGTAGGATGTGGTGAAGCTGGACGCTGTGCATTCTCTGTAGGTGGACAGTCCTACTTTGAGTAGTGTCTGCTGTCCCTCTGTTTTTACAAGAGAAGGCCCACCTCAGCCAAACAGACCGAGGCAGAGAAATGCCAAAGGACCATCAGTAAAATGAACTAACAAAAGACGCTGTGCTTAAGCCAATTTTACACCAGAGCAAAGGAATAAAGTGCAACTTTGCACATCAAGATGGACTGGAAACTTATTGAGGTTTATAACTGATGAATAAAAATGCAAATGATATTAAAATTAAAAATATGATTACTTTTATGTTGATTTTAAAACTATATGCCGCCGCGTTTGGTGGCGTATGCCTTTAACCCCAGCACTCTGAAGGCAGAGTCAGGCAGATCTCTTAGTTTTGAGGCCAGCTTGATCTACAAGGCAAGTTCCAGGATAGCCAGGGCTACACAGAGAACCCCTGTCTTGAAAATCCAAAACCAAAATACAAAAACCACAATATGCAAACAATTCTGTGTTCTTTTGTATATGTAATCTGTGTGTGTTTGAAAAGACTGAAAGAATTCTCAGGCCTGTGCATTTGAAACTCCGTAACTTGCTGGGCCCAGGAGGGTCTGTGGTCCCAGATACTCTGGGGGATGATATGGGAGGATCCAGTGACTCTAGGTGTTTGAAATCAGCGCTGGGCTGGGCCACAGGGTGACTAGGTATCTGGTCGAGCATTCCAGTCATTTCTTTGAGGGTCACCTCGGGATCCACAAGCTGCATTCAGATTGTTCTGTCTAATGACAGTAGGCCTAATCCTGCCAGTTGAAGACCTGGCTAGAAAGTAAAAGGCTGGCCTCCCAGAGTAAGAGGAGACTCTTCCTGCCAAGCTTCCAACTCGCCTTGAACCAGATCTAAGCCATCATTCTTCCCAGGTCTCAACTCTGCCACCTTCTGGCTCCCTTGTTCCCCAGGCCTACAGACTGGAGTCACACTCAGACTGGTGGCTCGCACCATCCAGGTTCCTGGGGCCCCAGCCTGCTGATCAGTCTAGGCTCTTGGACCTGCCCACCTCCATAATCATAGTGGCCACCTCTCTGGGAGAAACCTCTTCCTATCCATGTATGCATGAAGTACATGTGAAGTCATCCATCAGTATCTAAGGTGACTGACTGGTTTCAGGACCTCCCAGGGATTTAAATACACTTGGCTGTTCATGATCCCTCACCAAATGATGCAGCGTTTTCACAAAACCTGCACACATCCTCCTGGGATGTAAACCTTCTCTAGATTACTCTTGATCCATAATACAATACAAGTGCTGTGTATGTAAGTCTAAGCCTGCACAGATTAGGGCATAATGACCAAAAAAGCCAACCTGAGGATGTTCAGTATAGACATAAATTTTTACAAAATACAGTAGTGTGTGTGTGTGTGTGTGTGTGTGTGTGTGTGTGTGTGTGTGTGTTCCCAGCATTGGGATGACAGGCTTGCTCCACAGCATGCAGCTTTGTTCAATTTTTGTTTGTTTGTTTTATGTATATCCATATTTCACCTGCACGTACATCTGTGAAACACTTTGTGTGCCTAAAGAGGACAAAAAGGGGCATCAGATCTTCTGCAACTGGAACTACGGACAGCTGTGAGCTGCCGTGTAGGTGCTGGGACCAAACTGAGCAAGTATTCTTCGCTTGCTTCTCTCCAGCCTCCACATGCACTGTAGTTACGATGGATCTGTGGCTGGTGATCAGGTGAGCCATCTCCCCGGGCTCTGAAACTCAGGGTTCTTCATTCACAGATGGCTGGAACCCTAGATACAAACAACCAGACATAGATGTGTCTCTATATCCCTTATTGGTCCTGTTTCTCAGGAAATACAGAGAACATATATCACAGGTGTGATGGCGATGGGCTCTTCAGATAGAGGGGGTTAGGAGCAGCAACTTGAACTTTGAATTTTTTAATTAAAAATGGTCTGAAGCAGGTGTGACAAACCTTTGCCACTCATCATTTCTGGCTTGTGGTTATGTGTTTGCTGTGTTATTATTCATAGTTTAAAATATATATATATCCCCAAACTGTGTCCACGATACAAAATTCAGGGAGTGAAGTACAAAGAAGAAAATAAATATGCCTCATGGGTTCCACAATAACTGACATTTTGATGTACCTGTTTCTAAACTGTTCTTCTAGATGCACGAAATCATACTGTTCACACACATGCTTCCCCCTGACCCCCCTTTCTCTCCCTCTCTCTCTTTCTGAGACAGCATCTCAACATGTACCCCAGGCTGGCCTCAAACTCATGATCCTCTGCTCCTCCGAGCTAGGATTACCGTTATGTACCATCACATCCAGCAACTCTCAGCACTTTATAACCATAAATCCACTCTGGCTTTTGGGGGGAGAGTGACGTGGAGGCGGGTTTTATTTTATAGATCAGGTTGGCCTGGATCTTGCTCTGTAGGCCAGGTCAATCTCAACCTCATAATTCTCCTGCCTTGGCTTACCAAGTGCAGCAATTGTAGGCATGCACCACCACAGCTAGCTTCATCTTGCTTTTTCTTGGGATATTTTGTTGATGTTATTGAGACAGAGCCTTGTGTAGGTGTAGCACAGGCTAGCCTTGAACTTGCTTTTGTCTGAGGATGGCCCTGAATTTTGGATCCCCATGTCTCCAACTCCATGTGCTGGGATCACAGCTGTGTGTCACCACAGTTTACACAGCGCTGTTGATTAAACTCAGGACTTCATGGTGGCTAGGGAAGCTCTTACCAACTGAGGTAGCCTTGGCTCCATTCTCATGATGATTTTAAGAGGCATCTATCCAAATCAACATCACTCCAGACTAATGTTTCAGAAAATGTTTTGAGTTAAATACATTTAACAAATCCTTATTTTTAATTTAAATATTTATTTTATTATTAATTGTGGGGGGACGTATGGGGGATAGGTATATGTACAGGAATGTGAGTATCCTTAGAAGCTAGAAAAGGGACATCACATGTGGCTCTGGGAGACCCAACTCTGGTTCTCTGCAAGAGTAGTCAATGCCATTAACCCCTGAGGTATCTCTGCAGGCCTGGGCAACCCCTTGTTCCTATGACTGTAAGATGTTTCCTGCTTTGTTAGTTTGGCTTTTAATAAACAGACACTGCTGCTTGGCAGAGAAAAATGGACCTCTGTGTGTTCAAGACCAGCCTGGTTTATGTAGTGAGTGAGGCAATAAGACCCTGTCTGAAATATTTTTTTAAACCCCACAAACATTGTCATAATGAAAAATGTTCTACATACGTATTTATCTTTGTATTGCTTTCTGAAGTGCAATCGCTTGCTCCAGGAATAGCTCCGTTTTGATAACTTTTGCAATGCCCCGCCAGCACCCCTCCCCACTGGGCAAGTTGTGTTGGTTTACACTTCCATTCCTCTCAGCAACACAGACAACCAGACCCTTCCGACGCCTTGACCAACAACTTCTCCATGAGTTTTTCATCACCTCCACAAAGGGTTCTGCTTCCTAGAAACCCCAAAGTCTTTAGCCAATAACATAGACTTTCATTTATTTAATTTATTCATTCAATTTTTATGTGCAGATCTGGGATTTGTGACCAGCAAGTGTTCCAATACTGTGCTCTGTTCCCAGACCAACATATTTTTTTTATTTATACCAACACCAAGTTAAAAAAAAAACACACGAATATGTGTTGTACCATATTTCAACATTGAATGGATATGTGTTTAGTTAATGTTGTGTTTATTTATAGGTGTTCTAAGTCATTTCCCTTTGATGAATGAATTGTCCTTCTCTTCAGAAGCCATGTATTTTCATTTCGCATCTTCTCCGAAGGTACTCAGCATTGCTCAGCATTGCTCAGCATACTCACAGGCTCCGTTCTGAGACAAGACTGGAATTCCAGAAGGATGCAGCATATCCAAAGTGTCCTGTGTTTACCTGGGCACTCCTCTACGTCTGTGGACCAGTGATCTCTTAGCACTGATATAGTAAAGGCAAGGGATTGTCCAGGATACCATTGCCTCACTGTGGGCTGCAGAAACAGAAGGACCTGTCTCATCATTGGTTAACTGGTCCTTCAGTGGCCCAGGATTCCTACCTTCTCCTGACAAGTTTTGGTCATTTTCAGTCTTGGAGTCCTGAGCAGGCAGCCTAGCTCTTTTCTAGTCACAGAAATATAAACCAAGCTGTGTTTTTGTTGCACGGGCCAAGAAGGGTAAGTAGAATGCGTGTTAATCCCAGCACTGGAGTGTGGGCATAAGGTTATTGTGTAATTCAAATGCTGACTTCTGTACCCCCTCCATCCAGTTCCATCTTAATGTTGAGTAAATACTACTCCCCAATTGTCCTCTGATATGCCAATAAAGAAGCTTACAGCCAATCACTGAGCAGGGGAGAAAATAGGGCTGGAATTTCTGGCAGCCAGGGGTGGAGGAGTTAGAGGAGGAAGTAGGGAGAAGTCCAAGAGACATTAGGAGAGAAAGCTGGAGCAAGAAAGCTACAAAGTGCAGGAATCTCAGAGATGTATGCTGGGAGGAAGCCAAATTAGCATAGAGCATTAAGAACAGAGTGATAGCTGCTCAGTTCTTGTTCTGTGAAGCTTGTTAAAATAATATACTAGAAAAAAAAACCAATATACTAGAGTCTAAAGTATTTTGTGTGATAGCCGGGTTAGGAGAGAAAATGAGAAACAAACACAGTTTTATAAAGTTAAGTGTAACACTGGGGAGAAGACAGAAGACTCCTGGGCTCACTGACTGTACAGCCTAGACCTTGTCTCATAAAAATGAGATGGAAGCCTGGGGAAATGACTCAGTCAATAAAGTGCATCACGGGCATGAGGACCTACTATTGTACCTACAAAGTCCACGTGAAAAGTCAGGCATGGCAGTGCATACTTGAAATCCCGCCATTAGGGGGACAAAGACAGGAAGATCCTTGGGGCTCACTAGACACCAGTCTGGATTTAGTGAGATCCAGGTTCTGTGAGAAACCCTGTCTCTGAAAAATAAGGTGGACAACAATCAAGGAAGCGCTGATATCAACTTCTAGTCCCCAAGGGCACATATACACACAAGCATACGTGTGTGTGTGTGTGTGTGTGTGTGTGCGCACACACACATGATGGCTTTTGAGAAATGATACCCAAGATTGTCTTCTGGCCTCACCACAAAGGTGCACCGACCCACACAGATGTGCACACACTCATACATACACACACACATAAACACTTAGTACAAGACTTTTATTTGCAACATTGTAAATTGTGATGTCTGAGGAAAACTTTGAGAGTGGAAGAGAGAGAGGCTTCTAGAGGCATTTTCTTTGTGTAGAACTGGGCAGTGGTAACAAGGATGAAAAGGCCTGGGCTGCGGCCTCAGATGCCCACTGAGAACTGTGCTGGGCGCTGTACTCAGTGCCAAAGGAGACAAATCCTGATCGTGGGACCAGCTTCCCTACCCAGCGCAACAGCCATCAGCCCTACTCCACCATTAAGAAGGCGGAAGCTGATCAGCCATAGAAGGATGCAGAATGTTCTGCCCATCTCTGTGGCCAATTACTGTTGGGTATCCTGGCCTGGCAGAGGAGGGAGCTGTGCTCATGCGTGTCCACTCAGAGAGCATTCAGGAACTAGTAACTATTATGCCACCAGCAAGAACACTTTCCTGGCATTGCGCTGGACCATTCTGCAACATCAAGTGTTTTGGGAGAAGAGAGAAACAGTGAAAGTCACCGAATCAATCAATTAAAAAAAAAACATTTACATGCTTTGTGTGTGTGTGTGAACATGTGTGTGGAGTTCAGAAGACAGCTCATCAAAGTTGGTTCTCTCTTTTCAGCAGGTAGGTTCTGAGGATGAAACAGGCCATTAAGCTTGGTGGCGACCACCTTTACATTCTGAGGCATCTCAACTGCCCTGGATTTAAAAAACAAAAAACACTGCACATTAAAGCATAGTCCGTGTAGATGTCCAGACGGGTCCAGACCTCTGTGGAGAAGACACAAGGCTGCTGTTCTGTTTGTTCCCTGTGGTTCCGTCTGCCATCAGATCTTTGTAACACCTGTGTGTACACAGATTTGTGGCTCAGTGAACCATGCCTTGACAGCTGGCTCCCCAAGCACTGCAACCACATATTTTCCTCTGAGAACAATGGAAGCCCTTATTACCATGCCCACCGAGGAGAGAACCAACCACCCAAATACTCTACAACCAGACACAGTGCCAACATCATTAGCATAGGCTCTTCAAAAGATTCCCAAACTTTGAAGAAAGACTCAAGTGGTTGGTTTTAACCCTCAAGAACTCAATACAGAGTCACTCTGAGCAGGAGTGTGGCTCATCAGTAAGCAACTGTCAGGCACAGAGTTCAAACACAATCTCCCTACGCAATCTCCAGCCCCCACTGCACCCCACCCCAGATATCAAAACCTGCGGATGCTCAAGTTCTTTGCATAAGATTTATTTTCTAAATACATGTGTGTGGGAGGGGTGTGTGCACACAAGCACGGGTGCTCATGGAGGCCAAAGCATAAGATCTACTGAGGCTGGAATTACAAGGAGCTCAAGGAGTTACGAATACACGGATACATGGCGGCAGTAAGTGTTCTTACTCAGGGAGCCATGGCCCCAGCCCCTCAAGTCCTCTGTCCAAAATGCCATGGGGTGGGGCTACAGAGGTGGTTCAATGGTTAAAACACTTGCTGCCCTTGCAGAGTACCTGGGTTCACTTGCCCCTATCCGCATGGTGGTTCACAGCTCTCTGCTGCCTGTAATTCCAGTTCTCAGAGGTTTGTTCTCTTCGGGCACCAAGCCATGCACGCAGTGCACATGCACACACACGTGCAGGAAACACTCAAACCCACAAAATAAAAAAATAAATAAATCTTTTTAAAAATGGCATGGTGTTTGCATTGAGCCCCACACTCCCCATAGACTCAAGTCATCTCTGGGTTACTGAAGATTCTTCATCCAGTGGAAATGCTATGCGAACTGCCTTGCTCAAGAAATCATGAAAAGGAAAACATTCATTCAGTAAAAATACAAACACCAACCATTGTAGGTCTAACCATACAGTGTAGGGCTGAGAGCTGAGAAAATGTTCAAACACCTGCAGAAGTGGGGTGTGGATTTGGGAAACGTGGGAGATGACTTCCAGGCATTCCTCCTTGTCACCTCATGTTTGTGGGTTCAGAGCTGTGCTCAGAGAACATTAAATTTAAGCTTTACTTTTGGGGACTTGCTGAATCTCTTCTTTCAA
>CM053760.1:63636409-63874909 GCA_028658305.1 Pachyuromys duprasi
GCAATACTCCATCCTATGGTTTATTCATTCACTCTGCTGTTCACAGAGATCTGGTTTGTTTGCAGTTCGAGATTGGTGTGGTTCTCGCTTGTAGGAAGATTCTAGTAGTTTGTTGTCCAGCTCTGCACCTACTTCTGTGAAGGGTATATATACACTGTGGCATGAAATGGCAGGGTCATGGGCTACACAAATGTTTGATTTTGAGAAGTAACACCAATTTTACAAAGTGGTTGTAAAGCTTCATTTATTCCTGGCGGTCATTTTCTGTTTCTGGCAAAGGTAAGCAGGGTGATTTTTTTCTTACAGGTTTCTTAGAAGTTTCTTTTCCACAAACACCATTTGAATGAAAGAAGATGAAAATCAGCCAACGGGCCTAGGATGAAATTTCTTTCCAAACAACAGACTTGAAGAAAACAAAACAAAACAAAACAAAAACCAACCCCAGAAGTGTGAAAGTGCTCTGGGCAAAATCCACTGGGGATTTCCTTGTTGCCAAAATATCTGAGAAGTAATTCCAGATGGTCAGCTCAGAAAACAGACAGTGAGCTGGCCAGCCTGGGTCTAATCTCCTGGGGTTTTCAATAGAACACACAAAATACACAGGGAGGCTCTAATCACCAGTACCACAGCAATGCCACTCACAGACACCTAAGCAAATGAGCAGCCCTCGGTATAACCACAGTTGCACCAAGAAGTGGAACAGGTTTGAGAGGGAGGGAGAGAGAGAATCAGGCTTTGGGTGAAGCTCAAGACTAGAGCATTTTCCTAGCACTCGACTTCCACACCCACCACTAAAGCCAACACAGATACCAGACTGGGAGCTTTGGTCTCTTTGTTCTCAAATAACTGTTGAAAGATGGAAAGTGAAGAAATCTTCCACGGAACACAAACACACCCATTACAGTGGCCCAGGAAGAACATGGCATCTGCCTTACTCCAAAGAAACTTTGAAGTCGGTCTTTTGCAGGACTGAGCAAGAACGAGCTCCCCAGCGCCCCCTAGGCTCTTCAACAGATTTCCTGCCAAGGTTAGTAAGATCTCCATATTAACCAATTAATTTTTTTAATGGAAGATGATATTAAAGCTAATAGCTATTCGAGAAAATTGTCAAGATGTCCTAGTTTAAAAAGTAAATAACTGCCAGGCTTGGTGGTACAAGCCTTTAATCCGAGCACTCTAGAGTTGAAGGCAGGCAGGTCTCCATGAGTGTGACGCCAACCTGGTCTATATAGCGAGTTCCAGGCCATCCAGGGCCACATAGTGAGAGGCAGTCTCCCTCTCACACACACATAAAAGCAAATAACTTTTTAGGAGTTTACAATAAAGAAACCATTTATTTGTAAATGTAAATACTTGCAAATAAATCAATGTGTTTACACAATAGAATAATAAGTACCAACAAGAATAAATGTACTACTACTATCTGCGATGATATGGGCAAATCTCAAAATGAATGAAAGAAGTGAGACACGTTGTCAGTCTCTATCTTATGTATTTTTTTTTATTTAAATTGCGGAAGGTACTGGGGTAGAATCTAGGACCTTGCATAGACTGGTTATTGAATGACATCCTTAGCTCTGGGCTATCTCTAGTTGTGGGTTTTTAGTTTTGTTTTTTTACTCTGGTAATGTGATATAACCAACCCTTGCTCTGGAAATCTGCCCTTGAGTTTTGGTAATAATGACCATTTTTATGAAACTGGAGACTTAAGAACCAGTTGTAGGAACATGAATCTATAATACCAGCTTCTAACAGGCAGAAACAGGAAAGGTTTCAAAGTCTGGGGCTAGCCTCTGCTAAATAACAAGTTCCAGGCCAATTTGAGATACACAGTGAGACCCTGTCTGGTATTTATCTTTATTTTAGATCTTAAATTCTATCCATCCAATATATCCACTTTTCAGATTTATTTTATTTGTATGCATGTATACCACATGAATGCAGGAGAGTTATGGTTTATTGTGAGCCACCATGTGAGTACTGGGAATCAACCCTAGGCCTTCTGCAAGAGCCATAAGTTCTCTCAACTGCTTCCCCATCTCTCAAGACCCTAGATCCAGCATTTAAAGCAGACATTCAAAAGAGACAATGTTGTCCCCATTTTGGACAGCAAAACAGTGTACTAATATGTCTAGCCATTTGCATTGAAGTCAAGGTCCTTCTTTAAACATGTGTCCCACAAATCTCCCCACTGGGCAGCCGTCCCACCTGCTTGCCACTGTTGAGGAACCTGGGTGGGCTCAGATTCCATAGGCCACACAGAGGAAGCCACTACTCAGTCTGACACACGGAGGCTCCATGTGCGTCCCCTGGAGCCCCAGGCTGCCAAACTCCTGAGTGCTGAGATTCTTTTTCTCCAGCCCAAAACGTATTACTTTGTTCTTCATCACCCTCCAGCCATTAAAGTCGTCCTTGGGGAGGCAGAGTGGTCCACAAGTGGGCTTCAAAGATGGGATAGAACATATGATTTAGAAACTTAGAAGAAAAGGAGGAAATCGGGGTGACTGGGAAGTTTGGGGACAGTCTCCAGGTGCCTAGTTTTAACATTTCAGTTTTCTCATCCATATCTGAGTGTCTTTCTCTGTTCTGGGATATGTCCCATGGATATGCCAAGAGCTATGTCCCACCAAACCATGCTGGGCTCCCTGACAACAGCATCCTCCAGATGCATGGAAACCAAGTTACAGATGCATAGTAGCTGGCAGGTGTCGTCATCAAATGAGAAATGAAAAGAATCCTGTCCATACTCTCAGCATTTCGGGGATTGAAGCAGGGAGACTGTTTTGAGTTCTACATCAGCCTGGGCTACAAAATGACACAGACAGACAGATAGATAGAGCAACAGACAGACACACACACACACAGAATATACCTAGAAGGAGTGAGTCAGTCAACGGGCTATCTCAAAAAAAGGAAAGGAAGGAAAAAGAAGAAGGAAGGTAGCATTGGGCGGAGGGACTGGAGAGTCGGCCCCGTGGTTAAGAACATGTAGGTAATGTTTTTGCAGAGGATCCAGGTTTGGTTCCCAGCACCCTTGTCACACAGCTCACAACCATCTATAATTCTCAGGAGATCCAGTGCTCTCTGCTGGCTCACAAGAACACTGCACTCATACGCAACACATCTACACATAGGTGCATACAATCAAAAATAAAAATAAGCCAGGGGTAGTGGTGTACACCTTTAATCTCAGCACTCAAGAGGCAGAGGCAGGTAGATCTCCTGGTCCAAGGTCAGCCTGGTCTACAAAATGAGTCCTGGGATAGCCAGAGCTACTCAGAGTAAACCAAAACCAACCAACCAACCAAACAAATATAAAATCTTAAAAAGAAAGAAAGAACAAAGGGGGGGGGGGACATCTGGAAAGGGAGAATGAATCAGTCAATGAGCTACAGAAAGTGGCCCTGTCTCAAAAAGAAATTTGAAAGAGAGATAGGGAAAAAAAAGTATAAATATTCTGGAAAAGGGAGAATGCATCAGTCACATGCCTTCTAAAAATATTTAGGCAGGGACATAGAATCCTTCTGTCATCCCATGGCAAGAGGAGATGCACACACACAAAGAATACACTAGAGGAGGAAGAACCAACAAGGAAGCAAATATATATTTGGGTCACTCAAATGCAGGCATAATAGCCCTGAGGAGACAGAGCAGGCAGAGTCTTATAAGTGCCTTTGGCCCCTTGCCAACCATAGTATTTGTCCCAGGCCACACACTAGGAAGTCAGCAAAATCACAGAGATGCTGAGGCAGCAGAACCGTCCTGAAATCTTCCTGAGAGGATGACCCAGACTCTCTGTACCAGCCATGCCTGTGGGAAAAGGATCACCTGGGGACAAGGAGCCTGCCTGTCCTCCCCACTTAGGAGGAAATGCAAGCACCGGTCACGTGGGGAAGGGCCTTAGACCCCCATATGGTCCTGAGTTCTACTTAGGCCAAATCTACCCGTGAACTGCTGCTCTGGGACCTTCAGCTAACCAGAACGACCTCTGTAGCCTCTTCTAACTCCCTATCCAACCTTGCTGTGCTGTGCTCTCTCCCTCCTCACCACCAAACAGTAAAGCTCTGCTCTGGGCCTGCTGTTCCTGGTCCTTGTTGCAGACAAAGCCAGGGAGTGCCAGCTTCAGGCTGGTAAGGAACAAGGAACCTTGGGAAAGCTGCCAGAACAGCAGCACCTTACTTGCCATTCCCTCCGTCCCCAACACAGGCTTCCCTCCCAACATAACCACCACCCTGTTTTATTCCCCTCCTTGGGCTGGCCAAGGAGAATCCTGAGCAAACAGACACCCACTTATAGCAAGAAGGAATCTGTGGCCGTGTGCAGGCAGGCTGCCTTTTATTTGCACAGGGCTTTAGCGTCGACAAACATCTCACACGTTACCACATTTTTTTTGTCTGACAACTGATAAGCGAGCCAAGTGGTGTTAACCCCACCCTAAGAATGGAGAGACTTAAACTTGAACGAGTTTATGCAATAGCCCTAAAGTCAAACAACTACTTGGAACCAAAGCTGGAATGCAAACCCTGTCATTTAACCCCAAGTAAAATCTGTCTCTGATAAAATAATAAATTGAACACTTACTATCAGGACTGTGTTCCTGGATTCGCATGCTAAATTTAGGTAGCCTTCATGTAAACCCTATCAGATAGAATAACTCTATTATGTCAATTTAGGTGTGAAGAAAACTGAGGCTCGAAGAGATTAAGCAGTTGCCTACATCAGTCACATAGCGACACTATTCTACTGCTACATAGATTTCTTTTTCCTTACGCATTTCATGGCAAATCATGACCTCAGCCAGGAAGCAAAGTAATAAACAGATGAGAATCCCAAGAGAAAGTTTGGAAAGTACAGAACTAATGGTTAGCAAAGAGATCTAGGAGCACAGGCCGGTAATCCCTGCTGCTCAGAATGTTGAGCCGGGAGGATGTGGAGGTCAAGGCCCGCCTGCACTACAGTGTGAGTTGGTAAGAGATTGTTCAAAATAAGACACACAAAGGGGCAAAGGAGAGGACTGGGGAGAGAGCTCGGGTGGCAAAGCGCCTGCTGGGTAAGCTGAGGGTCTGAGCTCAGCCCCCAGAACCCATACAAACAAGCCAGATTTGGAGGAGCCGCTTGAAATCCCAGCGACGGGGGCAGAGATAGGAGGATCTCTGGAGCTTGCTGAAATCAATGGGTTCCAGGAGGGTGAGAGATCCGGTTTGAACTAAAACAAAACAAAGCTGACGGCTCTTGAGGAATGACTCCTTAAGTTTGACCTCTGGCTAGTGCGCATGTGCAAGCTCGTGCGTGCCTGCGAACCTTGTCACAGGGTCTTTTCTCAAACACGAAGACTTAAGCACGAAACTGCAGGTTTCAGCAGTTAAATCTGTAGACAGGCCTCCCCAGGTTACTGTAAGCCTGAATGAAAAGAAGCGTGGTGACAATAGCAACCAGAGCTGACAGGAAACACGGGGAATATTTCAAAGCGTTTAAACTGCAAAGAAAAAAAATAAAAAGATAACGAAACAGTTACATATGAAGTGTGGGCAGGGCCGGAGGAAGCTAGAAGGGGGTAGGTGGATCCAGAGACTGTAGAAGCTGGGAATCGCTGCCTCTTTCAGGTCTGAAGGGATCTGGGAGCCAATTCAACCCCGCCACAAACTAACTGACGCCATCACTTTATAAGAAGGAAAGGGTGTTCAGCCCATGGTGAAACCAGAACACCACACCAGGAAGTATGTGGCGGAGCCTAGCTGTTCCCACATAGCAGCTGGGAAGAGCTATGTGCCCAATAAACCAAAACCTCCCACTGAGCCTCACCTTCTGAACCACCCTCCAACCCGCCCCCACCTCCCAGCAGCACCAAGCCGAGAGACCAATTTACATGGGCCTCTGAGGGTGGACATTTCAGACCAAACTACAGCAGGGCAAAGGACAGATGTGTGTTACTGGGGGACCAGTGACTGCTGGAACTGGAGGGGGACATCTTCCCAGCCATTTCTGGTGCTGCTCTTTTACCCTTCAGTCCCTAGACAGAAGTCTCCATCCGCAGGAAGCTCCAGGAAGGCCATGGGTAGTGAGTAATCCAGGAAAGCAGCTACACAAATCTTTGGTCCTTTTCCCAGGGGTCCAGCCAGAGGGGGAATGAAAAGCACCAAGTCATCACACAGACAAGAGTGAATGCAATCTGAGGGCAAATGGCTATATTCCCGGGAGAGAGAGAAAGTAATATAACTTTGGTGGACGGATCAGGTTCTTCCACACCATCTCCGAGCCTGCAATTGGTTGTTCGTCTCTGGATGGACTCCTGAGGTATTACTTCTGCAGTAACGTCAGTGGACGCTGCTCCAGGCCATGAACCCTAAATGGCCCTTTGCTGGGGATGCCCACACACCATCAGTGCAGAGAAAGGCAAAATGAACAGGAAGCCTGAAACATGAACAAATAACCACAAGGGCTCTCGGACTGACCCCTCCCAGGCAGTGGTTTAGCTAAAGCCTTCATTGAACACTGACTGCTTCTTCATCAGAGCTTCTGAGCCTTAGCTCCTGCTTTAAGATGCAGCTGATTTGCAAAAACTGCATACTAAAGAGCGTGCCAATATTTCCTGCATTTCTTTTCCCAGAGACTTCACAATGTTCCTCTTCTTGGGGCAAGTGTCTTCAGGGCTCCTGGCCAAGCCTCAAAAGACAAAGGACAGTTCATTCACCGCCACCCCCATCAGATCACTCAGCAATGATACTTTGGGGTATGTAGTTGCACTTTGATTTAGCCTGTGGGTAGGTCCCTAAAACTCACAGCAAGTTGACAGGGTCCTGGATTGACATGCACTTAATCCAGACAGCCTGACATAGTAGCATGGCACAATACAGTGTCTGGTAGATATGGGGCTGACAGTAGCTGGGATATGAATTGTATCATCAGCACAGGAAAAGAGCCAAACCCCAAACTGAAAGTACAATTTCTACTGAATGTTTACTATCTTTGCATCATTATAAGGTAAAAAATATTAAGCCATTGTAAATCACAGGAATCTAAATCCAGAAGGGATGAAATCAGTATTTCAAAGACCTATCATCATTCCCAAGTTCACTGCAACATTAGACAGCCGCCAAGATCTAGAGACCGCTTAAATGTCTGTGGACAGACAAATGAATAAAAACAATGGTGTGAATGTGTGTGTGTATGGGTGTGTGTGCGTGTGTGAGCACCCAACTGTGTGTGTGTGCACGTGTCCAGTGTAATGTTATTTCAGCCATAAAAAAGAAGGAAACCTTGCCAAATAGACCCATATGAACAAACCTGGTAGAAATTATGCAAAGTGAAATAAGCCAGACACAGAAAGAACACATGATTGTAATTATAGGCAGAACTTAAAATAAATGTGCAGAAACAGATAATAGAATGAAGTTGCCAGAGGCAGGGAAGAAGTTGGGGAGTGTCTAACTTTCAATGATGAGCATTGTAAGGGCTTGGGGATGTAGCTGACTGAGCAGCTTGCTTGCTTATATGCACAAAGTCCTGGCTTCAGTGCCTATCACGCCATAAACTGGGAGGTGGGTGATCAGAAATTCAACTATCCCTGGCTACATAGTTCCAGGCAAGCCTGGGATACATAAAACCCAGTCCTACAAAAAGAAAGAAAAGGAATAAGCTCTGGGCTCCCACACGGTCTGGAAACTGTGATTAGCACCTCTGAATTGCGCCAGGCAATGTGGTGTATACCTTTAATCCAAACGCTCAGGAGACAGGGACAGGTGAGTTTGGGGGCAGCCTGGTCGTGAAGAGTTTTAGGACAGCCAGGGATACAAGAGACCCTGTCTTAAAAACAAAGCAAACAGCAAAAATGTCGTGTTGTGTACTTGAAATTTACTGAGAGTTCATCTTAAATTCTCTTGTCAGCTCACACACATACACCCACCCATGCCCAAATTACAGCCTGTGCGCTGTGGTAGACATGTTAATCACATCGATAACCGCAATCATTTCACAGTGTATGTATGCATCAAATTATCACATTGTGTACTTTGAACACATACATTTTTTGTCAGTGGTATATCAACAAAGCCCCCCCCCAAATTTTTTTTAAAAGCTTCTCCTTCAAAAGAATGAAAGGAAGCAGAATCCAAGAACTAGTCTCCTCTTTGCTTGTGTGTTAACCCTCAGTGTCTCTAGATTTTCTTTCTTAAAAAGGATTCACTGCAAAAACTCAGTGGCAGAGAACATATTCACTTCCAGACTCGGTGTGCTTCCAGCTTCCCGGGGCCTACAGCATCTGGTTGTCATGCAGGCAGAGGTGCCAACATCTGTACCAACAGCTCTTGGGTGGGTGGGTGGCTGGGCAGTGGTATCAGGTAGGTGATGCTGCCAGGCCTTTATGCTGTAAAAGGAGGCAAGAGGGCAGGACGACCCCCACAGCAGCTGCCACCATGGGAAAGAGGAAGGGCTTTCTGGGGGAAAACAGGAAAACAGAGTGGAAGGAGGCTTACAAGCAAAAGGCTGCCTCTGGAGAAGGCTCAACCAGGTAAAGCGGTTAAAGGTGCTTTGTTGATACTCTGGTGGTCTGATTTCCATCTCTCCAACCTGTACAGCAGGGCAGAAATGACTCTCGCAGGTTGCCCTGCCTTGCGCATGCAAGTCATGGCAATACATATCTACTCATATGGGGTGGAGGTTTCTGGTTTCTTTAGAAACTCAGTCATGTTATGTAAGCAGGTTTTCGTTTTTAACCCCACGTGTGGAATATGGAGTTGCTTATAGGCTGTCCACAGCTGATAATTGCCTCGTGTGGGGTGTGGTCTATGCCAGCTGGAGTGAGTGGAATTTCTGAGAACCCTGGGAGACTATAAACACCAGAACCCAGAGAGAGGAAGGGGCTTGGAGGAGATGGATGGAGAAAGAAGGCTGTGGTTCTGCTGGATTGCTGGATATCCTGAGGACTGAGCTTGGTATTTTCCCAAAGAACACTACGACCCTAATCAGCTGGAACTAAGTCTAAAGAGGTCTATGTTCTCTGTCCCTTCTAACTTTCTTTCTCTCCTACCTAGTTTCGGGGGGCTCTGCAATGACACCTGGGTAGACTGGAGGGAGCAGAAAAGGGTGTTTCCGTGCGTCTGTCTCCCTGCGTTCGTGTTGGTTTGTATGCTTCTGTGTGTCTGTGTGAAGGAAATGGTTGTCTTAGGGCTTTATTGCTGTGACAAGGCACTGTGACCACGGCAACTCTTATAAAGGAAAACATTTAATTGGGGCTGGCTTACAGTTGAGGTTTAGTCCATTATGGAGGCAAGCATGGTAACATGTGTGCAGACATACTGTTGAGAGTTCTACATCTTGATCAGCTGGCAGCAGGAAGAGACAGTAAGCCCTTAGGCCTGGCTTGAGATTCAGAGACCTCAAACCCCAACACCTCTGACACACTTGCTTCAAAAAGGCCACACCTACTCCCACAAGTCTGTGCCTCCAATAATGCCACTTCTGACGAGACCGTGGGAGCCATTTCATTCAGACCGCCACAATAGTTATATTTAAATTGTAGAGGCCAGGCGGTGGTGACACAGGCCTTTAATGCCAGCAGTTGGGAGGCAGAGGCAGGTGGATCTTTGAGTTCATGGCCAGCCTGGTCTGCGGAGTAAGTTCCAAGACAGCCAGGGATACTAGAGAAACCATGTCTAAAAAAACATACACACAAAAACAAACAAAAAAAACCCAAACACCTGTAGAGAGGGGGCTGCACCTTCCAGGCACTTTTACCTTTCACACCTGAGCCCTCACACTGTTTGACAAGAACAGTTTTCAAACAGACCGTACTTTTACATGCTGAGACAAAACACAGCCCACATTCAAGCACCACAGAGTCTCAGATACACCATGAGCCTATGGGACAAGGTGGGGTGACAGATTGCAAATGCTAAGTCTCTGATTCTTGCCTCTAGTCTTTTTTTGGGGGGTGAGGGCGGTGGTCAAACACATTTTACTCCTGTTTTGAGGGGTCAGATACCATCTCTGGCCTCCACTGGCACGCACACACTTAAAAAAGAAAGGAAGAGAGAAAGAAAAAGAAAGAGAAAGAAAAAGAAAAGAAAAGAAAGAAAGAAAGAAAAATGAATGAAAGAGAAAGAGGAAGAAAGAAAAAAAGAAATGCCTGGCCTTTTAGGGTTATAAGCCTGGAATGTTCTAGCCCCCAGCTTTGCTCTATTAATGACACTTTGTTCTCCTCCCTCCACTATCATATCTAGATGTTAACCAGGCAGAGGAGCCTGCAGGCTTCTCGGAAGAGGCAATAATAAGCATGTAAGTACGTTTCTATCAGATTGAACGGCAGGTAAAAGAAATCAGGTTCATTTTGTCACAGAAAAGACTTGAGGGGTTTAGAAATGATGGTCCAAAAACGCCAAGGGCTGGGGACCTTGGGGAGGGGCTATTTCCTGGCCACTGGTTGTCTGGTCCGTGCCCACAGTGAGGTCTGAGCGTAGTGGAAGTATTTTATTGTTTCTCTGGGCTTCCATATCTTCATGTCCTCACCTCACCTAGGTTCCAGAAATGGTGGGCAGCCACAATTGAGCTGGTCCCCAAGGGTCCTGAGTGGGCAATGGGCCGTATTTGACAGCTGCCCCCTTGCAGTTGCTGCCCTATTGAAAAGGGAAGGCTCCTGTAGCTATTTCACGCAGACCCCCAAAACTTGTGGTACCAACCCCAGAATGGGTTTTGGTCTTAATCTTCAGCCTTTCGGACCACCCTCAAACATCACCTATTTGGAGTTGTTCCAAATGGCTCCACACAAAGCAGCTTTCTCCTTTTGCCCTGTCAAATCTTCTTCATCCCCATTGTTAAGGATTATTTTTTTTAGGGCTGGAGAGATGGCTCTGAGGTTAAGAGCACTGGAAGCTCTTCCAGAGGTTCTGAGTTCAATTCCCAGCAATGGCATGGTGGTTCACGACCATCTATAATGAGGCTTATAATATATCTACAATGGTAAACTCTTACGGCACACAGGCACATGTACAGGCAGAACATTGTATACATAGTAACTAAGTATATTTTTTTAAAAAGCTATTTTTTTATTTGTTTAGTTTTAGTATTCCTTTTCCAGAATCATTCCTCTGAATCCAAAAATGAAAGAAGACATTTTCCCATCGCCCATACGAGGTCAGCTGGCTGGGATTCCCTGGATTTGGGGACCTGGGTCTCACTATCGTTTAATGTTCCCAGGGAGCAGGCAGCAGCTTGCTGACCTGTGGCAGAGCCGAATACACAGTCCCCTGAAGAACGTTGTGAGAGCCCTCTCCTTGGACTCAGGGTCGCCCTATCTGCTGAGGACCTTCTTGTTTCTAAGATCCTTGGTTGAGCCTGCTGTGCTGACACCTCTGGGCTGCAGCTACCTCTTTAATTAGGTTAGTCCGAGCCAGTGAACTTGCCTATCCTACATCCTCTGGTCTTCTGTAGTCTTTGCTGCCGGCAAAGATAAGGTGAAACTGGATGACTCCTTTCTCTACTGTAGTTTGTGTGCATTAAGCCGGGCAGCACCTTCAACCATTAGTCATTTTGTGCAAATTGCCTCCTGGGCTCCCTTCCTTTGAGAAAAAGTTATTTCAGCAGAGTGCTTGGAGTGCTCTTGGGTGTCAGCAAGTACAGAGACATGGCAAAGCAGGAAAACAGCAGATCAACCAAATTCCTTCATCCGAATCATTGTCTCCATTCTCAGAATCCCATAGAACGTTCTGGCTCATCATCATTCACCTGTGGGATAATCACCTAATGGAGCCGTTGGAGGATGGCCTTGAACAGGCCCCAGAATGCAGATCTCTCCCAAAGCAGTTACTTATGATGTTAAAAGGAATCTTCCTTAGACCAATTAAATCCAGTAGGTTATCTGAGTACCAGAAAACAATTCACAAAATTGGGCACCTCCCCAAACCAAGCCAGAGCAAGGCTCTGAGAACTCCGGCCAACAGTGCAATGGGACAGCATTTATAGAAAAACAGAACATAGGCTACAATAGGATCACCTACTAATCAAACAGCTTAACTCGTTTTTAACAGCTTAATCAGTTAATTGGCTACAGAGCCTCTTGCAACCAGCCAAAGCCCATTTACCAAAATTAAACTCTAAACGGGTTTGGTCTGTTGGGCTGAACCCAGTGGCTCAGTCTAAGGCTATGGCCTCCTGCAAATTGTATTCAATAGTGAGGAGCAAAGGACTCGGTAGGATGAGGTTGGGGGCGGGAACTGCAATGGTATGACTCTGAAGATCCTCCATGGTTTGAGTGCTCCACTTTCAGTTCGGTGAGGCTGTTTAGAGATGCAGCCGGGCATAGGTAATGAAAGTAGTTTACCAGGAGAAGGCCTGGAGGTTATAGGCTGACCCTCGTCCTGGTTGTGCTCTGCTTTCTGGTCCGCCAGGAGGTGAACAGCCTCCAACACGCCTGCTCTGCTATGATGGGTCAGAAACTCCAAAGTCAAAAGAAATCTCTACTTTAAGTTTCCTTAAACATCATCTGGCTTCTGTGAGGAATCTTGGTCACAGTGATGCCAAAGCAACTAATCTAGGGTGGAGTTCACACATGTCAATCACTCAAGCTATCACAAAGTGGCTGACAGGCCTAGGTTCAAAGCCAGGAATCTATAAAACGGAAGCTGTTACTGCCCTGAGCTGAGCTGGCATCTTATTGACATAGGCCCATGATCACCAGTGCTTTAGAACCAGAAAGCTGTGATGCTGGAAGAGTAAATTTATTAGTGTTCCTGTAGCAACAAAGAAATATTTATACCGAAGGGCACAGAGCCTGTCATCAGTTCATTTCAAGATATATGGCCAGATTTAAGGTTTTGGAATTTGACAATTGCAGACAACTACAGATTGTAGGCATGAGTGTCAAACAATCACATATAATAGAAAAATGTAATAAATAGGTTGCTGGATAGTTTCATATCAATTTGACAAAAGCTAAAGTCTTAGAGAAGAGAACCTCAATTAAGAAAATGCCTCTGTAAGACCAGGTCATAGGCAAGCTTGAAAGGCATTTTCTTAAGTCGTGATTGATGGGGAAGGGTCCAGCTCATTAAGGATAGTGTCTGCCTTGGGCTGGTGGTCCTGGATTCTATAAGAAAGCAGGCTGAGCAAGCCATGGGGAGCAAGTCAGTAAGGTGCATCCCTACATGGCCTCTGCATCAGCTTCTGGCTCCAGGATCCTCCCCTGCTTGAGTTTCTGTCCTGACTTCTTTCAGTGGTGGACTATGATGTGGAAGTCTAAGCCAAATAAACCCGTTCCTCCACAACTTGCTTTTGGTCATGGTGTTTTATCATAGCAATATGATGTTCTAACTAAGGCAGACATTCTGCAAAACCCTGTATGTAGGTGACCTCATAACAGGCTTTGTGACAACAGGCTTTGGTGATAACTGCTGTTATAGCCCTTGATCTAAATAGCAGGAAACTGAGGCATGAATGGGTTAAATAATTTGCACACAGTCCCACGACAAATTGACCCACTCGGTCTTGGTTCCAATCCAAAAACATACAGACAGCCATAGGGGTGGACACCCATCATCTCAGCTACCCAGGAGGCTGAGGCAGGAGGATCACAAGTTGGGTGCCAGCCCGGATTAAAGAGCAAGACCTTGTGCCAAAATAAAATTGTTTTAAAGGGCTGTAAACATAGCTAGGTGTAGAGCCCTCACTCACCTGTCTTATTCCAGCACCAGCCGAGCCACACAAACCAGCCTCAGTTTCACTCTGTGAGAGCACTGTGCGAAGTCTGCGGAGGGTGAAGAGGGGCGCTCAGGCTCCGTTCAGTCATATATTTGCTGTTAATTGAACACCCACGAAATACTGTCCCTCTACCAAAGTTAGGCACACTTCTGATAAAGCAAAACACAAGGTGTGAACTTCCATCGTTGTAGTGGGGGCTGGAGAGATGGCTCTGAGGTTCGGAGCACTGGCTGCTCCTGCAGAGGACCTACATTTGGCTCTCAGTATGGACATGGCTGCTCACAGTCAGCTCTAACTCTAGTCCCAAGGGATCTGCTGCCACTTCTGACCTCCTCAGACATGCATGCAGGCACAACAGCCATAGACGAAAAGAAAATAAATAAACAATTGCGGAAGTGAAGTTGGCCAACTGGAAAAGGGTTTTCCTTAGCCACTGTAGGGAACTTGGCATGAGCAGAGTGCTTTGCCTTCAGCACAGCTAACTCAGCTTCCTCCTGACCAATCCCCTTTGCTCTCCCAGAGTGACCTGATAACATTCCTCGAATCGGTTTCCTACTATTGTGCCTGACATTTTCAGAATTTGCCTAGGCTCTCTCAAAGATTTATCAGAGAAGCATCTCAATTCTTAATCATTACTGAAGGAGAAAGTGTTGAAATCACATCCATTCAAAATGCCAGGACTATGAGCTTCCTTAGTCTTTCATTGTGCTCATTAGAACTTAAAAATATTGTGCAAAACATATAGAACATAACTGCTACTGTGCATTAAACTGACTTTTCTCCCGAGACAGGGTTTCTCTGGATAAACTTGGCTGTCCTGTGCTCACTTTGTAGACCAGGCTGGCCTCAGACTCATAGTGATCTGCCTGCCTCTGCAGCCTCGGGTGATGGGATTACAGGCATGCGCCACCGTGACTGGCTTGATGAAGTGAATTTTCTCATTTCAGAAAACTGAAAACAAATCATTGTTTTCCATAAATGTGTTCTTTAAAGATTCCCTGCAATCTGAAGAGTGATTTTTATTCTGCTTTAGGTATGGGTAATGTCCAGAGAATAAAACCCAATGAGAAGAAGGGTTTCTCTATAGATATGTAGGCTTTTGGGTGGGAAAGGATTGAGACAGGGTTTCTCTGTGTAGCCCTGTCTGTCCTGGAACTCCCTCTGTAGATCAGGATGGCCTCAAACTCAGAGATCCGTCTGCCTTTGCTCCCCACTGCAGGGACTGAAGACCTTCCTCCCACACCTAGCTCATAAATGTAACCTTAATGTCAACTTGGGACATACATATGTTTTCACGTCTAAGATGCTGGCAGTCAACTCCCAGGCCTTGCACACACAAAGCAAGTGCTCTACCACTAAAGTGAGTTCTCAGCCCTTAAATTTATTCTCATACAAGTAATGACAATGTCCTTCTGCTGTGTTGGCTTTCCCTCAAATATTATGTATTTTCCTTCACAAAGCTTCCCTTGGTATTTAATTGGGTCCAGCTTTCCCTGACTCTGGAAATGATAGCCTCACACTCTAAACCAAGCGATGGTAGAAGGAAAGTAACCTTGAAGAAAAGCGACCTGGGAAAAAGACAGGTGATTCAGTGATCAAACTTAAATCTGAAAGTTCCATTGCCTCATTCATTCTTCATCCCTATTCACTGATTCATGCCAGATGCCATTTATGATGCTATGGGCACATTGGTGGGCAGACAAATGTGGCCTTCTTAAGGTGAGAGCTTCTCACATATCTGTATGCCTCAGAGTCACTCAGAGGAGTCAATAAAACCAAGGCAGCTCTGCCCACCTCCAGAAAGTCTGCCGTCAGTGAATGTGTGTGGACTCTGGGACTGTTTCCAGGTGATGGTGAAGCTGCTGGTCTGAGAATTCTGCCTTGAGAGCCAGCTGTCTAAGGAGGCCTCGGTACAGCAGCAGATGGTGTTCTGGTTTGTCCTGGGTGAAGTGGGAACCTAGAGATTGACCTCAACTGTTGGGACAGGGAATGTGTATCTAGCCAGTGTCCCAAGACCTTAATAGCTCTGGACCTGAGCTACAGCAAAGACTGACCATTCCTTTGCAGATTGTCAAAATTAAATCTACATCCTGGCTAACAGATGTGTGTGTGTGTGCCTGCATATATACATGCATCCTCATATGGACAAGTATGTGCATGTATACATGTGTACATATGTATGCCTATGCATTTGGAAACCAAAAGTCAACTTATTCCACAGGAGCATCCATGTGTTTTTTGAGACAGGATCTCTCACTGGCTTAGAGCTCACCAATTAGGCTTGGCTGATCTCTATCTCCCCAGTGATGGGATTACAAAAGAAAGCCCTCCTACATGAGTGCTTAGGTTCCATGCTTGGAAGCATGCTTGGAAAGTCCACATGGTGGAAGGAAAGAGCCAGGTCCTGTGGGTTGACCTCTCATCTCCACACATGTTCTGTGACACACATGTACCCAAACAGAGATAAGCAAACAAGTGTGAAATTTTTTGTTTTAAAGATCTACCCCTCACAGGACTGCCTCTGACATGAACCGATTGGCCTGCTCTTTGATCACCTCACCCTGATGGGGAGCAGCCTTACCAGGCCACAGAGGAAGACAATGCAACCACTCCTGATGAGAGCTGATAGACTAGGATCAGAAGGAAGGAAAGGAAGACCTCCCCTATCAGTGGACTTGGGGAGGGGCATGCATGGAGAAGGGGGAGGGAAGGTGGGATTGGGAGGGGAGGAGGGAGGGGTTTATGGGGGGGTACAAAGTGAATAAAGTGTAATTAATAAAATAAAATATATAAAAAAAGATCTATCCCTGTATTTTGCATCAGTCTTGTAAAGTTTTTGCTCTTTCCTTTGTATCTGGGTAATTTTGAGTGAGCTTTATTCTGTTTGTTGTGAGACATCTGACCTCACTTCTTAACCTTTGGCTGTCCCGTTATCATCTCTGGAACCATTTGTTGAAAAGTCTGCTCTTCCCATCACATACGATTACTTGAATGATTGTGACGTTTCTGTTAAATGCCAGTTGCCTATGATGTGGACTAAGGCAGCAATGTCTTTCTTCACTCTCAGTTCTACTCCATCCGTCTATGTCTGTCCTTGTGTCGGGTCACACCATCTGGTACCTCTTCTGCTTGAACACCGTCACAGCACTTCACTAGATGGAAATGAGAAAGGTTTACAGACTGAAGGCATGGCTCATGCCACTGGTCCTCCCGATTAGCCAAGATTCCCACTCAAATCTCAACATCAGATAAACAACGGATAAGAATACAGCCAACATTGCCTTACAGCATCTTTCTGAAACTCAAGCTTAGCCAGGACACCCTATCTTTCTCTATCCCCAGGAGACCTTTGGCAGTGTCTGGAGACTTCTGTGGTTGTCACAACTTTGGACATGCTGCTGACCTCTGGTGGGGACAGGTCAAGGATCTGCTGAACACAAGCAGACCTTCCCAACAAGGAACAGGGCCATCTGCTCTGGCCTGTGTTTTAAACTCTACTTTATTTGGGCGTTCCCTAAAGCCTATGCTTACCTTCACTGCAATCCCTTCCAGCACCCCAACACCAGGCAGGAGAAAAAGAAGGTTAGAAGGGAAATAGGACATTTCTTTACTTCTTCTGGCTGGGTAGGGTCGTTGGGTTCTTTTGGGGGCAATACCAATCTCAGCTGTCAGGCTATCCAGCAGTAGGTAACCAGCAAACAAGCAAACACAGCAAGCAGTCTTCTGTCTGACTCCTCTAAGCCAAAGTGCCTTCTTCTGGTTTCTAGTTATTTATACCTCTCAGAGTCCTCAGAATCCAACTAACTCCAGCTGGCAAAGACCCCCTGCATGAGGCAATTATCAGCTGAGGACAAAACTACAATCCCACACTTGGGATTAAAACAAAAACATGTTTACGTAACTGAGTTTTTTTAAAGAAACCAAAACTTCCATCACAGTTGCCTTTCAGCTTCTCTAAAGAACAAATCTCTAGTCTCCTGCCTGATACTTGGTGCCCAGGGTGCGGCACCTGAATCTATATTTTAAAGCTCAGCATGATCTATTTTCCATGGTCACAGCAAAGACTACAACATTTTTTTTCTTCTTGGTTTTTTTTCAACATCAAATAAGCATTCTAGGGAAATGCTGGCCAAGATAAGATAGCATTTGCACAAAGCCGAATGGCTGAAGGCGCAGCCTGCCTAGCATTCTGGAGCCTTCTTTTCCTGTAAATCCCACAGTCCCATGCAGCCTCACAAAGAAGCACTGAAAACTGGGGTGCGGGCTGAGATTGGGTTGCCTGTCTCCTTCAGGCCAGGAGGACCACCCTTCCTGAGCAAGCCACACACAGCTGCTTCTCATGAACAGGGCCTTTCTTTTTTCCACAGGGAGGTGAGCAAACAGCCTGAGGTGGGGACAGCATGGCAGGGTGCTTACTCAAACAACTTAGGACTGAGCAAGAGAGGAAGGAAGCACAGGGCTGGGGAAGGTCCTGAATGCTTTCTGCTTAGGAGGTGGGTATGAATTGGTGGGAGGTTATTTGAGGATACTTAACCCAAGCTCTGTTCACAGTTGTCCTTGAAGTAAATACCAGAGCATTAGAAACCAGGGGTAATGGCTTTTTTTGTGCACTGACTGGTCTCTGTTTCCATCCTTCTGTGTAGATCTCTGTGGCACACACATGGTTTTGTGGAGACAGAAGGAACACATACTGTGATCCACCCAATCTGGAGACTTTGATATTCCCAGGGAAAGAATTACTAGTAGAGTTCCCCCACCCTTGTTTATTTATTTTTAATAAGACATATAAAAACAAAAGGGAACCAAATTATTCACTGTTGACTCAAAGATGGGCACTGGGTTTGGGGGTGGAGATGGTTAGAATAAAAATCTATTTGGACATTCTTTAAGAAAGCAGGATAGATCAGGCTTTGCTTATACAAAAGGAAAGAAATCTGCCTAAGCAGTTGGCTTGCTGCAGAAAAGAACAGAAGAAGGGAGGCTGCACAGAAGTGCAAACACTGGGAAGGGCTGCTTGGGGCTCAGTTGTAGTCCAGCATGGCCTAGGTGGAGGATAAAAAAGATGGGATGGGGAGACAGCAGTTTCTTTCTTCTCTATAACCGTAATGGCTGGATTTGCTGGCAAATAACCTCTGTAATTTCTATACAAACTTCAACGGCCATCTGGGTCTGTCTTTCATCCTTGGAGAGTGTTGTAAACAAGATGATACTGTTGAAACTGATACAGCTAATGAGCTACTGTTAGGCATTGTGTATGTTTACCACATGTGTACCCAAGAGCCCGGTTCTGTCCCCAGTCATGTTTTTTCCAGCCCTCTGTGTTCATGGCAGCCTAACATATGTCAGGAGTCTGCTAAGCACTTTTCTTATTGCTATGACCAGATATCTGTCCATCCCTACTCCCTGTCCTCTCTGATTTCCTGGTCTGTGGAGATGTGAGCAAGCTGCCATGATCCAGTGTATGCAGTCTCCTGCATCTTGGCCTTCCCTGCCATGATGGATGGTACCCTCAACCGCAAGCCAGAGTTGTCTCTTAAGACCATTCTTAGCAGATATTGTGTTTCTTCTTTGGGCATGACAACTTAACAAAAAGCCAATCAACAGCCAACTAAGAACCTACCATGCCTCTCAAGGCCCTAGCATTTATATAACCTCTGAAAAGTCCCCAGAATTCCAAATGTTACATCATCACAGAAACTATTTACAGCTGACAAAATCGCCTCCCTTCTAGAGCACAAGGCAAATCATACTCAGTTGCTATGGACAAGCTGAAACAGCCCAATATCACATACCTGAGATTAAAACAAAACCATATTCCCATAACACTTCCATGGTTTTTAAAAGAAACCAAAATTCTCACTACAGTGGCGCAGGTAGGGGGTAGGAATGGTGTGGGGAAGGTGGGGGAGGGCATGGTGGTGGCAATGCTGAGCATTCATATCCATAACTTCCTCTCCTTCCTGTGGACAGGCCAAACTACTGGCAAGGGTATTAGGGAACATCTACCGCCCATGGGAGAGGTCTGGGGCAAGGCGAATAGGAGGACTGGTTCTTTTCTGTCCCAGCCTAGAGACTAGACTTCAAGAGGAGCCAGATCCCAGAAGACACAAAAGTTTAAAGGCAAAAGAAGAAGAAGAAGAAGAAGAAGAAGAAGAAGAAGAAGAAGAAGAAGAAGAAGAAGAAGAAGAAGAAGAAGAAACAAGAAGATTTTCAGCTCATTTATGTTGGAATGAGGAAGCCTAATCAGTTCTAGTCAGAGATTTCAAATATTAACGCTAATCAGGAATTATTTTCTGAGGATCCACCGTAAACAAAGAAAAAGATCATCCCCTGGAGACAGGGCCTTGCTGTTCTGTTTCTACTGAGCATGATACAAAAGAGGTGCTTCAAATGAGGTGCAATAGAGGTTTTTTGTTGTTGTTGTTTTTTACCTTCCATAATGGGAACTGTTGGATGATGGGCAGGCTTGCCAAGAGATCAAAGAGCCAGAAGCATGCAGAGGTTGGCTCATCCCCATCAGTTCAGCGTGCATAGGGACCTGTGGTTCACAGCAACCAATTGTTCAAATAAATCTGGGATTTAGATGGCCATATGTCATTTCTCTCTGCATGTGTTATTTTGAACCTTGAATGGCACTGGGAAACCCCTTGAAAATGTTGAAAATGGTTCAACTGGAGAAAGGAAAATGAATATCTGATGCTCAGATGATAGACAGCACAACAAGAAATGTTGAGTTTAAGTAAACACTTTCATGTTAGGACAATAATATAACCAGGAGCTAGAGAGATGGTTCAGCCTTTAAGAGGCCTTCCTGCTCTCCAACAGAACCCTGGGTTCGTTCCTAGCATCCGCACTGGCACCATAAAACTGTCTGTAACTCCTGCTCCAGGGAATCTGATATCCTCTTCTGGCTTCTGTTGGTACTACACACACACACACACATAAAAATGAAGAAAAATAATAGAGTCAAACATGGAAGGGCAGTAGCAATTTGAGGAAAGTAATGAGAATATGACAAATGACAGAAAAAAAAAAAAAACTTGCTACCACTTACTCATTCAAGTTGTGTAAGTGAACATTAGTGCCCCAGTGGCCAACTGGATGAAGAACAACAATAATCCATATGCAAGACTGGCATCATCCTGCCAGCAAGTGAATAAAGGAAATATTCTACCAGGGACATACATACACGGGAAAATCGAGTTCAAAGTAATCTGTCAGTAGTTTTGTTTTTTTTTTTTAATCAACTGAATGTTTTAAGATAATCATGTTTTGTTGTTGCTGCTGCTTTTTTTTTTCTCCAAGATCAGGTTTCTCTGTGTAGCCCTGGCTGTGCTGGAACTCGCTCTGGTAGACCAGGGTGGCCTTAAACTCAGAAATCTACCTCGTGGGATTAAAGGCATGTGCCGCCACCACCACTGGCTAACATGACTCTAGCTGCACACAGTGGGTTCACTTGCATCTTAGTGGGTGGAAAACCAAAGCAAGCACATGGTCAAGACACGAAAGAGTGGCAGAAGCTCTGTTAACTGTAGAAGGTGAGGAGAGCTTGGGTATCCATCCCAGGACATGCAGGGATTTCCTCATAGAGCCTGTGCGAGTGCACACAGGAGTGATTCCTTCCTGAGCACGTCAGTGAAGCTGTGTATTCCTGATCTTGTGGTATAATGCCAACACAATAGACACTGCTCTTGCCTCAAAGGGAATAAGAGAGTTTATTCTAGAATGGAGTAGAGAGACTTAGGTTACCTCAGATTCCGTGTTCCAATGAACACGGAACGGTTTCATCATAGTAACAGTAAAAAGAAAAATAATCAGGTTATTATAAAATACACAGGTAGATGCAGCCAATGAGGTGGCACAAGGGGGTAAAGATACCAAGCCTGGCGACCTAAATTTCATCCCTGGAACTCATGTGGTAGAAAGAGAAAACTGATTCCAGCAAGTTGTTCTGTGACTCCCCCACATGTGCATCACACACACATACACACACACTTAAATAAAAACACATTATTGCAGCATCAACAATATGGCGCTGTGTGTAAATGTGCTTGCCACCAAGCCTGGTGATATGAATTCAATCATGTGCAGAGAAACAACTGCCACCAGTTTCCCTCTGACCTGCACACACACACACACACACGTACACGCACGCACGCATGCACGCACACACGCACGCACACACGCACACGCACGCACACACGCATGCACACACAAATATGAAGAAATAAATGTGAAAAACGTTAACTAAGAAAAATGCATTGGTGGGAATGTTGGTGGAAGGGTAACAGGAGGGGGATGGGGCATCTCTGCCAAAGGTGCTAACGATGCTTTCTGTGTCAGATGGTAACTGTGTCAGCTGCCTTTGAGTTGGGAAAAGCTAGGGGTCATTTCATAAATCCCGGAAGTATTTACCAAGTAGTCAGAGGAACATTCGGTTACAGACAGACACGTGCAGTAAAGGACGATGTAAAGGGCAGAGACGGCCCAGGATAATTCGGCTCTAGTCCGGCATCATTCCAGTCCTCCACAGTCACAGTTGTAACCAGTCCACCAGCCTCGTGGAATCTTTAACACAACCTCAGTTTGAAAAGGTAATAATTTAAGGATAGACCGCAGACATATTTGTAAACATGCTGAGCTCAGGAGCCTGGCACACACATGTTCAAGGTTAAATGGTGGACAGGAACGACTCTGGGCATGCTCAGCTTCCATCGTGAAGTTATGGCTTAAAATATGTCAAGGCACACTTCAAAGGTGCATTCGCCCACAGGTGACTGCCTCACGTAGTGGTTAGTAACTCTCTTCGTAAAACCTCCTGAACACAATTGCTGGCAATTCCAATTTCCTTTTAAAGGAAAACCAAAATCCCCAAATAGTTCCTCTTAAAGACATTCGTTGTATACCGCTACTCATAAACGAAAGGAGTTAAACAAGAACCCAGAAGATGCTCGACTGCCTATGCAGGTGAGTGAGTTTGCAGCGTGTGGCGTGATGCCCCAGACGGCAGTGAAACTCTGTTTCTGCAGTTATGACCTAGAAAAGGCCACGTTCAGTCGTGTCTTAGTTACTGTTCTATTGCTGTGAAGAGACACCGCGACCAAAGCAACTTTTATAAAACAAAGCATTTAATTGGGGCCTCGCTTGCAGTTTTAGAGGATTAGTCCATGATCATCATGGCAGGGAGCAGACCTGGAGCAGTAACTGAGAGCTTTCGTCCTGATTCGCAGGCGGCGGCAGTGAGAAAAGGGTTTTAGAACCTCTCCAACAAACCCCCACCACGTCCAATAAGGCCACCCCTCCTAATCCTTCCCAAACATATGAGCTTGTGGGGGACACTCTCATTCAAACAATAACTGAAGAAACTCTAGACCCCGGCGGGCCCCTGGCTAGCTCTGTGGCTGGCCAAAGCCTCAGCTCCTCAGTTACAAACTGGAAATAGTGATGTGTCTTCCCAGTGGGGTTGTTAGGTCGTTCAGTGAACCGAGGCACACACAGCGTAGTGTAGAGTGCCCGGGAGGAGGGCGACTGTGCAACAGGTGACAACTGGAGGGGAAACTAAAAAGGGCGTGAAAGGGGTTAAGTCTCTCTCTGTTTTTTTTTTTGAGGGGTGTTTTCTTTTCTTTTAAAAAATCTCCTACCCCAATTTATCTCTTCCTGCATGGACACACACACACATACACACACACAAATTTTTTTTGGAGACAAGGTGTGGGGGTTTGCATGAGAATGGACCTCATGGGATCCTATGTCCGGTCCCCAGTTGGAAGAACTGTTTGGGAAAGGTAGGAGGTGTGGCTTGTAGGAGGAGTGTGCCACTGGGAGAGGGCTTTGAGGTTTCCAAAGCCCACCATGCCTCTCTGCTTCCTGCCATGATTAAGGACTAACACTCTAAAACTATAAGCAAACCCCCAATTAATTTTTTTTCCAAGACAGGGTTTCTCTGGGTAGCCTTGGATGTCCTGGACTCACTTTTGTAACTGGGCTAGCCTCAAGCGGCTTTTGTTTCCCTGAGTACTGGGATCATAGGCATGGGCCACCACGCCTGGCTTCAATGAAATGCTTCTTGAAAATAATAGTTGCCGTGGTCATGTTGTCGCTTGGCAGCATGAGAACAGCATCCGTGACACATTGCCTGCCTATGAAGTTCTGACTGGCCTGGAATTTTGCGCGTGGACCAGGTTGGCCTCAGTCTCATAGAGATCCACCAGCTTCTGCCTCTGGAGTGCTGGGGTTAAAAGTGCATGCCCCAGTGCCTGACGGGATTTCTTTTTATTTTTCTGGACGGGGTCTTATGTAGGCCAGCTGGCTCGGGGTATGCAATGCGCAGAGAAAACAAGAATGACACAGCCTCAAGGTGGAAGGTGAGACCCACCTCTGAAGAAGAGGATTCTCTGATCTCCACACCCATACCTGCGCACACACTAACAATAAATAAAAGTTAACTTAAAAATCAGATGTTGGGTACAGGCACAGCTGTTTGCTCCTGGATGTCCGTGCTTGTTTGGCAGTAGGCTGAGCCGTCTCTGAGGAACAGCGGGGTCATCCCTGCCTTTCCTACTGTATTGTGCTGTCTGGGAAATAAACAGAGACAGGAAAGAGCCGGCAGTATCAGTCGGTGCAGAAAGGGTGAATGCAAGTGTGGACGATGCAGACAGTTAAGAGAAACAGTTGCTCGGTGAATCTGGAACGTAAGGGAAGTTGGGTTGAAATCCCTTCTGGAGATCCCTTCATCTTCTCTGATGGCTTAAGGAGACACCACTTCCACACTGCACAACAATTGAACAGCACCATCCCCACACTTCACAACAGTTGAACAATGACACCACCCTGTAGGGCATGCTGTTCTTTTTTTTTTTTTTTAAATATTTATTTATGTATACAATGTTGTGCCTGCATGCACACCTGCATGCCAGAAGAGGGCACCAGATCTCATTGTAGATGGTTGTGAGCCACCATGTGGTTGCTGGAAATGGAACTCAGGACCTCTGGAGGAGCAGTCAGTGCTCTTAACCTCTGAGCCATCTCTCCAGCCCAGAGCTAGCTGTTCTTAAGCAAGAAGGGCAAGCCCATGCTGGGTCATGATCTAGTCGTGCAGCACCGCTAAGGGCACTCGTGAAGGAAGGAGCAGCTTTCTGGTTGGGCTGAGGCAGCGTGATTGTGTGGTGGGCTCCTTACTGCCTCAGCCCAAGATGCACTAAAAATGACACGCTGAATGATTTCCTCAGTTTCCACCCAACTCCCAGCTTAAGATTAATAAAAGTCCCCCAGGCTTAGCAACAGGGTGATAATCCTGGAAGAGCTCTTTCTCCCTGTTCAGGTTTTCTTTCTTTTCTTTCTTTCTTAATCATTCCATTTTGTCCTTCTTTCTTCCTTTCTGCCTTCCTTCTTCCTTCTTTTTTCTTTTTCTTCTTCCCTTCCTTCCTTTTCTCTTTCTTTCCATGTTTCTTTCTTTCCTTCTTTCTTTTTTTATTTCTTATTTTTATTTTTTGGCTTTTCTAGACAGGGTTTCTCTGTGTAACAGTCTTGGCTATCCTGGAACTCGCTCTGTAGACCAGGCTGTCCTGGAACCACTGCCGAGTAATCTTTCATTACTTTTTAATTGTAAGAGTCAGAGCCTCACTAGGTAACCCTGGCTGCCCTCAGTCTCTATGTACTTCATACTGCCTTCAAAATCACCATCAACCTGCCTTAGAATCCAAAGAGCTGAGATTCCAACCCTGAGCCCCCATGCCTGGCATCTCTCCTTACTTTGAGAATTCTACACAAAGGTATGACTTGTAGCTAAATATGTTTTAAGCTGCCTATACTAAAAAAAAAAATAGAATATTGGCTATCTGATGGATTTAAAAAGTGATTTGGGACTGGAGAGGTGGCTCAGAACTTAGAGCACACAGTGCTCTTGCAGTTCTTAGCACCAGGTCGGCAGTTCACAAATGCCAGTACCTCCAGCTCCAGGAGGATCTGGTACATCTGGCCTCCTTGGCACCTACATTCACACACGCATACCCACACACAGTCACACAGACATATAAAATCAAATATTTAAAAATTATTTCTATATTGATTAAAAGTTTTTAAATACCAAATTTAGTTACTTTGGGACTAGGCCACCTTTTCCACTAACCTTTAAAAGTGGTTTTGAATAGCCAACAATAGTAGGAGGTGGAGGAAGGAGCAAGATTTCAAGGCCAGCCTGGGCTACATAGCGAGTTTGGGGCCGGCCTGGACCACACGAGACCCTGCCTCAAACAACAAGAACACCTAGAAGTCATTGCTAGAATGTAAGTGTGAGTGCTCTATTCACACTGGGCAAGGCGCCCAGTGACAGTGTTGCTGTCTGTGGCTGAGGTGATCTGCTGGATTGACTTAGAAGTCTTGGGACAGGCAGGTAATTAACCTTGGCCAGCGCTCCCCTAGGTCAAGTTTTAAGAGGGATCATATCTCAACGTGCAATTAATCCTTCTTGCCTCTGACTTCTAAAGTGGCCTGATTGAGTCCAGCCCTTTCCCAATGAATAATGCAGTGTTGGATTTCTCTCCATCAGTTGAATCCTGCAGTCTCAGGCTCACCAACGTCTCACTCTCTAACCTTGGGCCAGCCACTTAACCCTGAGTCTAGATAGCTGCACTTGAAGTAGACGATGTCAATACTGACCTGAAGATTCCCGGAGAGATAGCTTATTAATGACTTGAAAGCACTTAGGATGTATCAAGTGTTATAAAAAAAATCTTCCTACAGTAATGTATGGATAGCTAAGTGAGGCACGATGGCCAATTGCCCTCATGGAAATAAACCACTTAGGTGCTATGTTGGTATTCTGTGAAATTTAAAGCATTGAGAGAAGCCTTCATTTGAGGCAAGCGTTTCTGCCAAAGGACAAATACATCTAAGTAAGTGTGTAAGTGAATAATATTTGTGAACTTGCCTTTCTACTCAATTCCCTCTGAGTCTATCAAAGCAATTTGACATGGCTGTATGCCATATATATATATATATATATATATATATATATATATATATATATATATATATATATTGCTCTGTGTGTGTGTGTGTGTGTTATGTAGGTCAGAGGGTGGCATTGTGTTCTTTGATTGGAAATCGACTTCACTTTTTGAGACAGTGCCTTTCACTGAACCCGGAGCTCATCAATTTGGTTAGACTGATTGTCCAGTGAGATCCAAGAATCTTCTTGTCTCTGCCTCTGAAGATTTGGGGTGACAGATGCACACTGCATACCTCACTTCTTATCTAGGTGCTGAGGATCCAAACTCGGGCCCTCGGGCCCAAGCAACAAGCACATTCGGCATCAACGGAACCACCTTTCCAGCCTGTCTTTTGACCTCTTGTGGCCACAAGGAAGAGAACAAATTTGTGGGGTAGAACATGTGAGAGCAGGTTAGGTCTGATGGAGAACGTGAAGGAAGACTTCCAACGGCAGTGGACAACCGGTGTGCCAGTCTAGTGTCTGAAAACACGCAGCCACGTTACTAAAACACGGAGAGTTCCAGATCAAAACAGGCTATTAAAGGCAACGCCTGGAAGGGGTGCTGCTAGCTGCCAGGGCCCCTCACAGACGCCAAGCATTTGTGAGCCCTCCTTTGGAGTTTTCATGGGAGGCAGTCTTCCTTCCATGCCAGAAAGTAAGATCGCCAACTCTTCCCTTTCCCAGGGCATTCACGGCCACAGCTTGGGGGTTCTGCCACTCAGAGGCATCTGCTCAGGACTGTGAAAGGGAACCAGTGGTAAGAGGAGCCAGAAAGCGCTGTCTCTGACCGTGGCAGAGAATGCAGTTGTTAACTGCTTCTCCCGTGCTGCAGATCACACCCAGGGCATACTGCACGTCAAACCAGCTTTCCACTACTGAGCCATTTTCCCTGCTTTTAAGAAATTTAACTTACTGGAGTCTGGGGAGAAGGATTAGAGACCAAGAGAACTGGCTGCTTTTGCAGAGAACCTGAGTTTAATTCCCAGCACCAACATGGTGGCTCACAACGATCTGTAACTTCAGTGCTAGGAGAATCTGATGTCCTCTTCTGGTTTCCACAGACACTGTGCACATGATACGCACACACACGCGCACACACACACACACATAAAATAAAAACAAATCTTAAAATGTTAACTTCGGAGTGGTAGCTAAAAAGGCAGCTTCCCTATCGAGTGAGCTGTGTGCGCAACCTAAGCTCAGATGGGGGTCCTCTGGTTCAACCACAGGGTTCTCTCTAGCAGCATTTTGAGGTCACTCAGGCAGATGATCCTAGACCTGGTCTTGGGAATTCTGCAAGCCACATAATCTACCTTCACTGTTGCTATTTAATATGCATATTTTAAACACATACAAAGATAGAAGCAACATGGGAATGGAAGATGGCTCCGTTGGTAAAGCAGGAGGACCTGCGTTTGATCCTCAGAACACATATTAAAAATCTGGATGTGGTAGTAAATTCTTGTAATCCCACTGCAGGGGAGGCTGATACCTGCTGATCTCCAGAGCTCACGGGCCATCCAGGAGCTCCTGGCCAGTGGGAAATCCTGTCTCAAAAAACAAGGTGGCTAGGACCTGAAGGATGACATGAGCTTACCTCTGTTCTCCATGTACATGCGCACATGCAAATGTACTGGCACACACATGAACCCACACAAAGATAGAAACAATAGCTTACTAAACCCTCTTTATTCATCACCTACTTCCATATCTCTCCCGCCCACTTCCTGGTGTAATGTACTTACTAGAAAACTAACACTGCAGTTGAACAGCCTGATGAGATTTTGAGACTATGGGGACACCCAGCCATTCTTACAGTCAGGTAACACTTTTGTTCTCTTTCTGGAGTTGAGTTCTTTTTTATTTAAAAAAAACAACCTTTTTATTGCATTTATTTGGTGCATGTGTGTGTGTGTGTGTGTATGTGTGTGTGTGTGTGTGTGTGTGTGAGAGAGAGAGAGAGAGAGAGAGAGAGAGAGAGAGAGAGAGAGAGAGAGAATCCGAATAGCATGCACACATGTTGCTGTCAGAGGACAACTTGGAGGAGATGGTTCCTCTCCTTCTACCTTGTGGGTCTCAGAGATAGAGCTCAGGTCACTGGGTTTGTTAGCAAGATGGCTGAGCCTTCTCGTCCTGTTTGAGTTCTGATACATGCATACATTTGTTAACCGCCACGTAATCTTACAGAACATGTTTGAGCACCCCAAAGGTGTGTCTCCCTCTTGCCCTAGACAGCCCTGCCCTCTCCAGCTCCTAATCCCTGGAAACAGCTGATTTGTTCTCTGTCTCTAAAATCCTCTTCTCTAGAATGTCTTAGAAGCATAATCACAATTGTTAGGTGGCCTTTTGTGACTGGTGTGCTCAGACTCACCCAAGTTGTTCCACTCCCTTCTATTGATGCATGATGCACCACAGTTCATTCATCCCTTCACCCTCTGAGACATCTGAGTTGTGTAATCGTTAACCTGGGCTGTTAACTGGAACCAAGATGGAACCTGCTGGGCACATCTGTGGAGGATTTTCTTGATCCGGGTATCTGAAGTGAGAAAGCTCACCCTAAATGTGGATGGCATCTTCTGGTAGCAGCCCAGAAATAAGGAGGTCTAAGAGAGAAGTTTTTGCTTTTCATTTTATTGTCTCCACATCTTTTTGTTTGTTGTTTTGTTTTTCTTTGTTTTTTATTTTTGTTTTGAGACAGGATTTCTCTGTGTAGCCTTGGCTGTCCTGGACTTACTTTGTAGACCAGGCCGGGCTGGAACTCATAGAGATCTGCCTACCTCTGCCTCCCTGAGTGTTGAGATTACAGGCGTGAGCCACTGCGCCGGACTTGTCTCCATTTATTGCTGGAGAGTTCATTTGTCTATCTTGCTTGCAAGTTTGTCTACTCTGATGGCGAAGTCTGACATCTCGGTGCTGCTTCTCCATTCCTTCACTGATATCAGAATCCAGCTTCTTTGGGCTTCCTAGAACTGAAGAACTCCTCAAGGCCTTTAGCCCTAGCACTGCTGAAGACGCACATCTGCCGGGTTCTCAGGCTCTCCGATGTGAAGACAGCCATTACTGGGTTGCCTAGCCCCTACTGTTGTATCAGTTTGCTTTCTGGTGCTGTGAGAGAACACTCTAACCAAAAGCAAAACTTGGAAAGGAAAGGGTTTATTTGGCTCTTACGCTTCCACAGCACAGTCCATCGTTGAGGGAGGTTATGGTAGGAGCTCAAGCAGAGACCTTGGAGGAGTGGTTCTCATCAGCTTGCTCTTTAGGGCACATTCAGCTTGTTTCTTACATATCCCAGGACCACATGCTTATGGGTGACATTGCCCACCATCGGCTGGGCCCTTCCCACATCAATCATTAATCAAGAAAATGCCTCCCAGACTTGGTCTACAGTCCAATCTGATGCAGACATTTTCTCAACTTAGATTCCCTCTTCCCAGCTGACCCTAGCTTGTGACAAGTTGGCATTCCAATCCTGCATATATATATATATATATATATATATATATATATATATATTCATATATATTCATTCCCCCAGTTCCTCTAGAGAACCCTAACCAAAAGAAGCCCTTCCCATTTGTGGGGGAGCAGAAACAGCTGTTATCTAGCATTAACCAAGCCATTTTTCTAATTCATTGAATCAGCCCTTCAGCATTGGTTTCTGCTGTTCCCCACGGTCAGACTGATCTTCCTCTAGAGCCAGCCTGCCCCACATAGCAGCTGAGGGAAACAAGGTTACTTTAGCACTTAAATGATAGTGTTCTTGTCAGTCAAACATCCACACCTGCATTACTACAGCACCCTGGGCTTAGTTTCTATTTTCGTTTTCCCAGGGAAGGAGCATTCTTAAGCGCCCGACACTCCTCTGCTCAGCAGTTGGCTTGGACAGTCTCCCCCAAGCACTTCTGAGTGATGGGTAATGAGTCACAAAACTGGCTCTTTTTTTTTCTTTTTTCTGGAGGGTGGGAGGAGCTGTTTTGAGACAGAGCTTCTCTGTGTAGCCCTGGCTGTCCTGGAACTCACTCTGTTCCAGGCTGGCCTCGAATTCAAAGATCTGCCTGCCTCTGCCTCCCGAATGCTGGGATTAAAGGTGTGCCCCACTACAGCCTGGCTACAAACCCAACTCTTTTAAAGCTTATGCTGTGGAGGTCCTAGACAAGTTCCTCAGAATACAAGCACTGCAGAGTTGAATGAGCCAAATGCTTTAAGCTTACATCAGCTCTTTCCACTTTCAAGGGCCCGTGTTGTCAAGGGGCAGGCTCAGAAACCATAACTGTACAGGGCCTGGGACCGCTGCTCCCCGAACCTCAGAACCACCATGGATTCTTACCCAGTTGCTCAACATGCCCTCCTTTGTCTTTCTTTAGGCGGGGATTCCTTTTCAGGGGTCCTGCTTGGGAGACTCGTCCCTGCTATCCTCTGGCTTCCCAGATAGGCCTCTTTCGATGGCAATTGTCATGGTATGAATGACCAAGTTTGAAGTCTGACTTGAGTAAAGCCTGGGCCTGGAAAGTTTCACCACAGCCACTGCCTTTTCCTGTCCCTGTGATACCTTCTTGGCCACTGACTCCAAAATACTGAGGGAACATCTCCTGAGTGGTGAGGTTGGGCCTTTCCAAGACTAGACGAAAGGCTGGAGTGGACAATGCGTCAGGGGTGGGCTCTGGGGGACTCTGATGAAATACATTGTCACAGAAATGGCAGAGCCTGTGGTTGATGGGGGAGGGCGGGCTACACATTGGGTCTGTGGACCATGGAAAAGATGCAGTAAGAAGATAACTGTCTCTCCTAGTCTTCTGAATATTGACAGTGAAGAATTAACATATGGGGGCCATTATCACGAACATGAAAAGCACCAGAAAGGCTAAGCTGTAGCTCGGTGGCAGAGCGATTGCAGAGGGATTTATAATACATTGCCCGGGCGTCATATGTAGTGAGTTGGACCCCTGTTTCTGGAGCACTTACACAGTAAGAGGGGGCTTCAAAACAGGCAGAATGTCCAGCCAATGAGACATGTGAGTTTCAAGCTGGGCACGATAAATGTGAACCGTTTGCCCCTAAATTCTCGCATTGTTTCCCTTTCTGGTCTCCTGGGCCTATTACCAATTCCAGTCTTAGGAAGGCCATGCTAATGAGCCTGATAGAAGTCCGTCCATAAAGCGGGTAGTAGTGAACCGCAACCTGTCAGCTGGCTTAGAGAGGTTTGGGCTAACCCTGGAACCGACTCGTCACGGTTTGCACAGAAATTCAGGGAGAACGACTCTGATTTTGCCAAGCCCTCTACTGAAACATACGTCCCCCATAGTGTTCAAAGAGGCAGCAGAGCAGGCGGTAGTTCATGACCTATCAGGGCAGCGAAATAAACCTTGGAAGGTCACAAAGATGCAAAGGTCCCAAGTCGCCGCGCCCTCCACTGACCCGTAGTCCCACCAGTACTGCAAAGCAAAGCTGAGCCCCGGCCTGGGCGGCTCTCCGCTCTCCGGCAGGGGCCGCTGCAGCCGGGGCGGGACACCCGGCCTCGGAGGCTCCGCCCCCGGCCTCTCCTGCCAGCGCCGTCCCCGCCGCCTTCCGCAGGTGCGTCCCAGGTCCGGGTGCGGGTCTCGGCTTTGTTCCGGCTTCCCCGCGCCCCATATCACGCATGCGCGGCCGGGTGCCGGTGGGGACGCCCGGGACACGCTGGGTGGCGGGATGGGCGACTGGTGGGAAAGAAGCCCCGGGGAGCGGCTGGGCCCAGGGAAGGCGGTGACCCGGAGAAAGGGCACTTTGGCTAAGGTGACGGGGGCCAGGCTGTAGTGGTGGCGGTGGGAGCGCAGGAAGGGTCGCACCGGGCCGCGGTCTGAAGGTGGAGGCCGCAGGATTTGATGACAATGGCAGCAGAGAGATGGGGAAAGGTCAAGGCCAAGCCAGGAGCCGGGAGGATGGTGCCCTGAAGTTTTGAGAGTGGGGTGGGGATGGGGGGTGGGTATCAGGTTTTCAACTCTGTGACGATCAGGAGCGACAGTTGCAGGGATGGAAGGAAAACTCAGAGGGTGGGGGTTGGAAGCCGGGCACGCACGTGTTTGAGAGATGATCAGCTGGGCTGTACCTTGTTTAGGTTTAGGTGGCAGGTAGCCATGACGACAGGTTTGAATGGAGCGGGTAAGGCTTGGCCCTGCTGTACTCATTTGTCGAGCTTTTGGTGTCCAAAGAGCCTTTACTGAAGGCCTGGGACCGTCTCTGCAGTACAGTTGCCAGGTATTCCGTGCCACGGCTTAAAACTGCACTTCAGCTGATAGATAATCGTGTATATTCCTGGAGTGCATTGGGGTGTGTTGATGTGTGTGTGTGTTATATATGTTAAGAGTAAGCAAACTAATTAACATGGCTATCATCTCGCCATTTTTTAGAGATAAGAAACTTTCTAAAAGTTTTTTTGTTGTTGTTGTTTTCGAGAGTTTCTCTATGTAGCTCTGGCTGTCCTGGACTCACTTTGTAGACCAGGCTGGCCTCAGACTCACAGAGATCCACCTGTCTCTGCCTCCGGAGTGCTGAGATTAACGTTGTGAGCCACCACCTCCCAGCTTCTAAAAGTTTTGAAACATGCATGGCATCATTATCAACGATGGGTGCTGTGCCATGCAATAAATCAGTAAAACTTATTAGCTGAGAGTCTCTACTTCTTGGCAAACATCTCTATGCCCCATATTGCCCCCACACCCAGCCTCTGGTGACCATTATTCTGTGAATGTGACTTTTATATGCTCCCGAGCTTGGCCCGTTTGCTTACTTAATTTACTTCACTTATGTTAGCAGAGTCATTCATTTTTGTCCCAAATGTGACAAAGAATCCTTTCTTTTAATATTGCTTAGCGTGTGCATATGCTACATTTTCTTTATTCCTGTTGTTTTTAACAAAATATCAATCGTTTGATTTTACTAGTAAAGACCTGGGAGCCAGATGCTGAGGCGAAAGCCTGCTAGCTCAGAGAGGCAGAAAAAGCACCCAGTTGACCTTCCTACTCAGCTGACGTCCCTAAAGGAAGCTCTCCTTCTCCGCTTGGTCTCAAAAACCCTCAAACTGAATGTCCCTCTTTTCTGCTTCCTTGTGTCTGTCAGTCCTGACTTCCTTTTACACTCTGGTTTTTTCCCCATGTTTACTCCCTGCCAACTGGTTGCTGGCTCTGCCTCTTGACCTATGGTTGACTTTATTTAATCCTGTTTACAGTATTCAAACAGAAAGCCGTCGGCTTAAAGGTGTGCGATAGGGCGGACCCACATCACAACTAGAAACAGGTTTTTCCAGTAAACAACACAACCTTGGGGTTCACAGTGTGATCAAATATCCTGCAACAATTCTTCTGTTGACTGACACCTAGATCGTTTCCTTGTGGGTAACGCCAAAATTGACACTCAAGGGCAGATGCCTCTTCCCACACTGACCGTCAAGGAGTGGGAGGCAATTCTGGTTTGAATTTTTTTTTGAGGAATCTCCATATTGTTCTCCAAAATGGCTGTACTAACTGATACTCCCAGTGAATCACAGATCCTTTTCATCCACATCCTTGCTATCATTACTTTTGTCTTTTTGATCATAGCCACTCCGGCCGAGCTGAGGTGATAGTTCAGTGCGGCTTGATTTCATTGCCCCAATATCTTCTTTTGAGAAATACCCAATCAGGTGGTCTGCTCATTTCTAAAACTATGTTGCTTCCTTGCAGCAGAGTTGTACACATTTTAGTGTGTGTGCACGTGCACCGGATTGTGACATGGCACTCATGTAGAGGTCAGAGGACAACTTGCAGGAGTTGGTTCCCTTCTTGTAATATTTGGGTCCCAGGGTCTTCAGGTCTTCAGGCTTGGTGGTGAGGGCCTTTGATCTGGAAAGCATCTCACCAGCCTTCCATATACTTTATTTAAAATTTTTTGAGATTTTTTTTTTATGTGTAAGGGTGTCTTGCCCGCATATATTCCTACAAACCACACATGTGAAACATCTGAGGAGGCTAGAACAGGCTGTTGGAGTCCCTAGAAGTGGCGTCACAGGTGGTTGTGCCCACCATAGGGCAGCTAGGATCTCTGGTCCCTGGAAAAGCCGTCAGGGCTATTAACTGCTGAGCCATCGCTCCAGTCCCCTCCATATATTCTGACATTAGCATCTCTCAGATGTATGCTTTGAAATATTTTCCCCCACTGTGTCAATGACTGATTCCTTTACCATCTTGTTTGTGTCTGCTTTTATTCCCTGTGTTTGGGGTCCTAGCTGAGAAAGCATTGCCCAAGCAGTGTCATGGAGCTTCCATCTCTTTTTTTCTTGTAGTGTTAGCTTCAGGTACGTTTAAGTCTTTCATCCATTTCTAACTGATTTTCACGTGTGGTGTGAGGCAAGCAATAGTGGAGCCTGGGCTTGGCGGCTCACATCTGTCACCTCAGCAACTGAAAAGCTGAGACAGGAGAATTGCCTTGAGTTCTAGGCCAGCCTAGACTGCACAGTGAGCCCTCTGCCACTTGGGGGTACAGTGTGAGCCCCTGTGTCGGTCTCCTTCCACATTCTCCCAGAGCCCTCCAAGCTTCTAGCGCAGTGTCTGATCACAGTAGAGACAGGTGAAATTGCAAATGTCAGCATGCTCGAATCTGGTTTTTAATTGGGCTTTAATGAAGTATAATGCTCACACTGTCAAGATCAGTTTTTATATCCCAGTTCACAAGTTGTCAAGAAAGCATAGCAAAAATAAGGATACAGAATTTCCCACTCTTCTAATGATCCCTGTCTGCCCCTTCCCCTCGGAAAGCCCACTGATAGGATTTCTGTACCTAAAGTTTTCCCTTTTCAGAATGATCTCAGAGCATAGCCTAGCTCTTGTGTTGGACTTCTTAGCATTGTGTGTGGCTTTTTTTTAAATTCATTTGTTTCTATTTATATATGAGTATTTGTTCACATGTGTATGTGCCGTGTGCATGCCTGGTGCCCATGGGGCTGGGAGAGGATCTCGAACTAGAGGTGCAGATGGTTGTGAGGCACAGTGTGAGTTCTGGGCGTCGAACCTGGATCCTTGGCGAGAACAGCATATGCTATGCCATCTCTCCAGCCTTAGCATTGTAGTTTTTTGTTTGTTTTTGGTAAAGCAACTCTATTGTTGAAACAGTTTAAGGTTTCCAGAAATAATGCGAACATAGCAGACTTCCGGTGTATTATTTACGTACTTCCCCCTAACGTTACATCTCACCTGGGTGCAGTGATCTAAGTTAGGACATTTACAGGTGCCCACCAAGTAGTGTAACTACACTACCAGCTAATTCACAGGCGTTCACATTTCGCTAGATGTCTCATTAAGGTCCATTTTCAGGTGTGTAATCTGCAGGAGACAGTTTCCCAGGCTTCAGACTTTGTAGCCTAATTCTGCGGTGACTACTGCTGGTTATGCAGCCTAATTCTGCGGTGACTACTGCTGGTTATGCCGTACACTGCCCTTCAACTGTGTGTGTGTGTGTGCTTTTTCTAGTATTTACATATGTATCTTAGGAGAAAACCCACACAGAGGCAAACCCACACAGAGGCAAACCTTTGCCCTTCCCATTGCATCATCTGTGGGAGGCGGACGAAAGTCCCTGTGTCTTGTTACTGGTCTCACTAACCCAGTTTGATTAGCCAAGGTAGTAGGAGCCATTTTCCACGGTGAAGCTGCAGTTGCACAAGATTTAAGGATTGAATGTATGAGCAATTTGTTCTCTTTCTTGCTGAACAGTTTTCATCGTGTGAAGAAGCATAATTTGTTCATGTATTTATAAGTTGATGGGCATTTGATTTGCCTCTGTTTGGAGCCAAGGACTATCTGATAAGCCTTGATGTTCTGTTAAATAGAAATCATGCCACAGAACACCAACACTGCCAAGGCTTCATGTGACCGAAATGAATCGGGGCAAACCCCAAACCTCTCAGTATTCTTATCTAAACCACGATTCCAAAAGCCTATCGTTTTCCAACTTACAGGACCAACCTCTCTCACCCCTGTTCAATAAAGTCCCCTACAATGTCCAGTCAAAGCAGCCTGCTTCCTCACAGCAGCCATTCTAGAACACAGCCCCACTTATGTTGACCCCCTTTCTGCGTGCCCTCACAGAAGCCAGAACCCTCACATTAATTCTTTGAGACACTTGGAATTCTCACGGTACCAGCAGCCTTGGGTGTGCTGGGCAGGCAATCTTCCACAAAGCTGCTTCTTCATCCCTGGAAAACCAGGCTGGAGAGATGGCATGGAGGTTAAGAGCACTCATTGTTCTTGTAGAGACCCAGGTTCAGTTCTCAGCACCCACATGGCGGCTTTCAGTCATCTATAACTCCAGTTCCAGAGAACATGGCACCCTCCTATGGACACCTAGGGCACCAGAGACACACGTGGCAAACACAAATATATGCATGCAAGCAAAACATTCATGCATATAAAATAAATTAAATAAAAATATTTCACAGTTAACGCCCTTCAAGTTTTCTCTCTGATTTGTGCTGCCTGGAAGAGACTGACAGTCTACACAAGAGATTCACAAAGATATTGAAACCCTGGCCTCTCTACATATCTCTATAAACACTGTTTCCCACCCACATCCAATTCTTTCACTAAGTTCTTGAGGATTTTTTTTTTTTTGAGACAGGGTTTCTCTGTGTAACCTTGGCTGTCCTGGAGTCATTCTGTTGACCAGGCTGGCCTTGAACTCATAGAGATCCACCTGCCTCTGCCTCCCTGGTGCCAGGATTAAAGGTGTGTGCCACCATCGATTGGCTTCTCATGGATTCTTAATTTTAAAATAAACATCCTAGTAGGTACCAAATTCTTGTCATTCCTATCTCTCACAGAATATTAATTAACCTTTTCCCTCCAACAATGTGTTCTGGTGATCCCTGTCAGATGATATAAAACTCTCTCGTTCTGACTTTTAAACGCAGTGGAAGGCAGAGGCAGGCAGATCTCTGCAAATTTAAGGCCAGCCTGGTCTACAGAGCAGGACAGCTAAGGCTATGTAGAGAAACCCTGTCTCAATTCCCTGCCAACAAAACAAAACCAAAAAACCAGCTGGTCAAAAAATAGAGCATACAGTTTACCGTTAGTTCCTTTCCTCATTACTGTGATTAAATGCCAGGCAAAGCAACTTACAGAAAGAAGGATTTATTTTGGCTTACAGGTTGAGGGGATGAGCCACCATGGCAGGCAAGGCGTGTCGACAGGATCATGAGGCAGCCAGTTCACACTGGATCAGCAGAGTGGAAGCAGAGAATGAATGTCAGTGGCAGGCTAGCTTTCTTTTTTTGATTCAATCCAGGCCCCCAACCTGTGGGATGGTTCCACCCACTATCAGTGTGGGTCTTCCCTCCTCAATTAAACCGTCCCAGAGGCACCCTCAGGTGATCTCAGAGGTGTGTTTCCATGGTGATCTACTTGAAGTCAAGTTGACAATGAAGATAACCATCCCACAATCCTAACCATTTTAAAACGGCTGTGCAGTTATGATCGGTGGCCAGGACATTCGTCCCCAGAACTTTTTCCATCTTATAAAACTGAAGACTTACCCATTACTTTTAAATTTCAAATATAGTTAAATTAGCTCTTTTTGAGTCCAGAGTTCTGTAAGTCCTGATAGACATTTCCATGTAACTGCTACCATGATCAGGACAAGGACGAATTCATTACCCTCTTTTGTACTTCCTCCCCTTCCCTCATGATCTCAGATATATGAAAGCCCCCATCTGCAGATATCATCTGTGTTTATTTTGGAAAGTCATAGGAGTAAAATCCTGTGTTCTTCGCAAAAAGTTCTGTGTATGTAAATGAATGTGTATGTACATGGTATGTATACAAGCGTGCTTGCACAAAGATACCCATGCATGTAGAGGCCAAAGGCCATTTTTGGTTGTCTTCCTCAGCGCTGTATCTTATTTCATGTTTTTGAACATTTGTGTGTAGAGCTGAGTGTTCACACCTCAGCTCACTGGGTAGATGAGGGGACAGCTAGTTGAGGAATCAATTCCCTTGTTCTGTTGTGTGGGTTCCAGGGATCAAACTCAGCTCATCAGGCCTGGTGGCAAGCACCGCCTCACCTGCCCTTTATTTTTGGAGGCAGGGTTTCTCACTGAATCTTGAGCTCATGGATTTGGCTAGACCAGCTGGCTGGCCAGCCATTCCTAGCCCTTTTCCCCATGCCCACTACGCTCAGTGCTGGGGTCACAGGCTTGGGCTGCCATACCATGGGTTTTCTAGGAGTTCTGGAGAGTCAAACGTTGTTATGCTTACATGGTGGGAAGCTGACCGACTCAACCTCTCCCAGCCTTGAATTCTTTGTGAATACCAAGCTTATTGCATACTGTGACTGTTTTCTTGCAGATTGAACTTGTTCCTATAGATGGGGGGTCTGGACTTTTTCTAGGCTCTTCTATCAGCCCTCAGTTCTCTGTCTGTAGATAAGTCATCTTGGGTTGATCCTGTTGTTTCTCTCTCCTACTCTCCCTTCTCCCCCCTCTCTTTGAGACAGGGTCTTGCTGTGTGGACGGGGCTGACCTAGAACTCACTCTGATGAGCTGGCTTTGGACTGGCGGCAGTCCTCCAGCCCCTCGAGTGCTGGGACTGCAGGACTTGCCTCCATGCCTGGCCCAACGCTGGCTTTCTTCGTCACTGCTTCCCCCTTATAAACCTTAAGTACAGACATTTACTAAACGTGCCCCACAACTTACAAGTTTCATCGACATGTTGACCCACGTCGTACTTGTTGTGGCAGTGTGGATGGTCCCTATCTCAGTTCAGTTTTCAAAAATCACTTTGTCATCAAGACTCTTTGGTCAAAAGCTCAGGAAAGGGGTGGAGAGATGGCTTAGCAGCTGAGCACTCACACACTGCTCTTGCGGTGCCCATGTCAGGCAGCTGACCACTACTGTAACTCCAGCTTCTGGGGATCCATGGCATTGCTTTCGTGTGCACACCCCCCTCCACTTACAAATATGCACACACAGACACCAATAAAACTAAAAAGGACACTGGAAAAAAATAGCGAGGTTTTAAAAAGTGTTTTGTAGAATTACAAATGCAGCAGTTTTTTTTTTTTTTAAGAATTCTCATGCTTGGAGCTGGGGAAATGGCTTAGTCAATAAAGCGTTTGTCTTACAAGTGTGAGGACCTAAGTTTGATCCCTAGAACTCATGATAAAAAACAAAATATTCTAGACGTGCTGGTATGTGTGCTGTGGTGGCAGAAATTGGTGGACCCCTGGGTCTCGGTGACCAGGCATCTTAGCTTACTTAGCAAGTTCTAGATGCCAGTGAAGGATCCTGTTGCTTCTGAGGAATGATATTTAAGTTGTCTTCTGGTCGCTATGCTTGCACATGCAAGTGCACAAGTACCACACATGCACATATGCACCCCCAACACACACACACATGCTAACACACAAATGCAAACCTCACATTTAGCCCCTTTCCAAGACTCTACAACAGTGATTCCAAACACAAGTGGCCATCAAGTTGACCCAGTGGCAGCCTGGCAGTGATGGCAGAGGCAGGCAGATCTCTGTGAGTTCAGAGATCAGGGCTATCCTGGTCTACAGAGCGAGTTCCAGGACAGCCAAGGCTACACAGAGAGACCCTGCCTCACAAGACCACTCAATGGCTTGTGGGTTTGGCCGGGTCTGACTCTGGTCTGAGGTAGGGGGTGGGCTTCACATTCCTGAGGTTCTCAGATGCTCAGAAGTGTGCAGCTTCACTGGAGAAGCCCTGCGCACCCTAGCAGCAGTCCAGAGCAAACTCAAAAACTAGGCTGAATATCGTGGAATTCTGCGGCTATCTTTTTTCTGTTTCGTTCTGTCTTGCTTCATTTATTTATTTACTTATTTATTTTGAGTCAGGCAAGGCTCTGAACTCCCTACATGTCTGAGGATGACCTTGAACTCCTGATCTTCCTGCCTTTATCACGTTAAGGGTATTTTTACCAGTCCAGTGCCTTATTCACCATGAGCTCACTCACTCAGGGGGTTTCAGCTTCACACTGCAATGGTTCCTTTTTAGTTCAATAAATCACAAGAGAAGGATCTGGGGTGTAGCTCCAGAGGCCCAGTATAACCAAAGCCCCGGGTCTAATCCATCCCCAAAAGCTTAAAGAATATTTCTCTCAGCATGGTGGCAAACAGGCTTGTAATCTCAGGCTTTGGGGAGTTGCAATAGAAGGAACATTATTCAAGGCTACCCTGCTATACACAGAACCGAAGAACAAGCTCTGTCTCAAAAAATAAAATAAAATTAGAAATTGTGAGATGTTTGGTACTTATTCTAACACAGATTTCACATTAAGGGCTGTTACGAGCACATATGATGTAGGCTAGACTAACAACTGTTCTTTTGGCTGAGTATATGAGATTTTTTTCTACTTAGAACTAGTTATCTGTTTTTTAGTTTTTTGTTTTGTTTTGTTTTTTCTTTTATTTTTTCAAGACAGTGTTTCTCTGTAGAGCCTTGGCTGTCCTGGACTCACTTTGTAGACCAGGCTGGCCTCTAACTACCCAAGATCCACCTGCCTCTGCCTCCCCGGGTGCTGGGACTACAGGTGTGTGCCACTGTGCCTGCGCCTGGCTAGGACTAGTTATCTTGAGTCAAGTGGCAAACGTTTGTACTTATATACACATCACAACATCTCTAACAAGATAAAGACACATTACACATTTGAATGTTTTGTGATTGTTTCTATGTTGTTTTCTAAATCCAGCCTGGAGAAGTAGTACTTCAAAGAAAACCTGATGCGACCACTCCAGACTGTTCCAAGCCGATTCATTTCCCAGCTGTGTTGTAGACTGAAGCCTTCACCCTCCTCACAAAGCAAGATCTGCCTCACCATGGCTCGTCCAAGTTCAAGTAAGTCATCCTCGTAAATGAAGGTCAGTGTTGGTCACCTCGATGAGGAAGCTTTGGCATGATTTTCACAGGGCAAGTGAATATGAGAATTCTAGATATTTGGTATGTCATAGGCCTCGCTTCAGCTTGGTTCCAAACACAAAGGCTTTGTCCTGACTGTCCACAAGAAATTTGGATCCATCAGCCCTTTCAAATTTGCACATCTCTGCTCTGCAGCAGATCATGCACACCAAGCAACCTAGAGAATCAAGGGCATGGAGAATGAACACATTAGATCACACAGAGGAATGGAAGGTAGAGCTGAAATGCCATGCTAGGTGTATGCCCAAAGCCCTCATTTCCTTCAGTTACTTTGTACCCACCAATCAAATGTACAAGCTGATGTCTTCATGGTGCAGGAATAGTTTTTTAAACATATTTATTTAAGGGAGAGGGACATATATGTGCCATGGTGTGTTTGGAGGTTAGAGGACAACGTGTAGAAGTCTGTTCTACCAACCCTTGGCTTCCAGGGATTGAACTCAGACCATCAAGCTTGGTGTCAGGTACCATCCCTCTTTGAGCCATCTTACCAGCCCTGAGGAATGCTTTTTATTGGGCTATCTTAAATCTTTTTTTTTTTTTAAGATTTACTTATTTAATGTGTTTGAGTGTTTGCCAGTATGTATGCATGCGAATGCCTGGTGCCCACAGAGGTCTGAGGAAGGCACCAGGTGCTCAGGAACTGGAGTTACAGATGGTCGTGAACTGTCATGTGGGTGCTGGGAGCCGAACCCCAGTTCCCGCAAGAGCAACAAGTGTTCTTGATCGCTGAGCTACCTTTTCAGCCCCTGTTGGAGTACCTTACAGTGTAATTGCATTCAGTGTCAAGGTTCACGCCATAGACAACTGATGTGGAATGTCCATGTCCAGTTGGTGTTCTGGATTGACACAGGTTTTGTTTTCTGTTTAGATATGGCGGATTTTCGGAAGTGTTTTGCAAATGCAAAGCACATAGCCATCATCTCGGGGGCCGGCGTTAGTGCGGAGAGTGGGGTTCCAACCTTCAGAGGAGCTGGAGGTTACTGGAGAAAATGGCAAGCTCAGGTTAGTAATGCTTCCAGAATACCAAAGGCTCTTCCAAACATAGCCATTATTGAGTTTGAGTCCACACCCATACAGGTGCCTGCAGCCCAGGTGGCAGCCTTTGAAACTGGCAGCGACCATTTTGCCCTCTTGGTTTTAGTGTCCACACATCTCTGTGATGACTGTGGTAGCAAATGTGGGGCCAGGGAGATGGGTTCAGTGCATAAGAACACTTGCAGTACAAGAGCAAGCATGAGGACCTGGGTTTGAATCCCAGCGCCTACATAAAGAGTTCAACCCAGCACTGAGAATTGGAGACAAGAACCCTGGAAGCTGCTGTTCTTCCAGCCTAAACGGCAAACTTCTAGCTCACCAAGAGACTGTGACTCAAGGGAATAATGCAGAAAACAGCAACAGGAAGACACCCAGTGTACTCCTCTGGCTTCTGATACGCATGTACAGAAGTGTACATCTGCATGCTCATGTGTATGAAACACACACACACCCCACCCCAGAAAGGAAGCCCACAACAGACCAAGGTAATGAATGCCCCTCTGTCCAATTTGGTGGTAGTGAGAGGAACTACTCAACAGCAGTTGCATCACTACAGAGCCTACCTCAGCCTGTGTGAGGACCGCCCAACACTGTGACAGCGGTGCAGAGGACCCCAGAGCCTCTACACAGCTGGCAGGCAGCTCCCAGTGAGCCTCACCTCACAGCAGCTGACTCCTCCTTTTCATTCTGAGGTTGGGGTCCTCAGGAAGCTGTCAGGTTTTTGTTGTCCAGGGCACGGGACCTTCTGTTTACCTCCTGTTCACCACCTCAGGCTTTGGGGGCCCTCATCCCCACCCCTGGGGGAGTGTCTCATGTTGGTTCTCACACCTGAGCAAAGCAGACACGTTCCTCACCCTCTGGATCTGAAAAGATTGCAACTTTTCTTTCTTTTTAATAACAATTTGATTCTTCTAGGAATTGCATTAAAAGAGAATCAGAAAACCTTGGTTACCACAATTCATAACTATAAATATGTAAAAATAATTGGAATTAAGGATTAAGCATTGTAGAATTTCTGTGAAACCTGCTGAAGGCTTGGAGCCTGGTGTTTAAACAATTATATGAAAGCCATTACAATATATGTTCTATGAGGATGAATGGATTTGATTTTTTAAAGATTTTTAATTTTATTTATGTAATATGTGTGTGTATCTGTGTGTGGTTATATGCACATATGTGTGGGTTCCCAAAGCAGCCAGAAGAGGGCGCTGGATCCCCTGGAGCTAGAGCTACAGGCAGTTGTGAGCCATCCAGTGTGGTTGGCAAGAACTGAACTTGGGTTCTCTGCAAGAGACGCAAGTGTTCTTAACCACTGGGTCACCTCTCCAGCCCCTGATTGGTTGGCTTGTTGTTTTATTTTTCAGTTTTTGTTCAAATACACATAAGGACATATTTCCCCATTTTTAGCATACAATCCAGTGAGTTTTTACAGATGGATAAAGTTGTATCGTGAGCATCATGGTTATAACATAGGACATTTCTGTGTTTTATCCTATCCTGGTTAGGTTTCTATTGCTGTGAGGAAGGCCATGACCAAAATGCAACATGAGCAAGTAAAGGGTTCATTTCGTTTTACAGTTCTCAGGACACAATTCTTCACTGAGGAAGTCAAAGCAAGAGCTCAAGTCAGGAACCTAGAGGCAGGACTTGATGCAGAGGCTGTGGGAAAATCACCCAGTACCAGCGGCGAAGGGTGGCACCGCACCCTGTGCACTGGGCTCTTCCCTATCAATTATTAATCAGGAAAATGCCCTGCAGTCTTGTTTCCAAGCCAATCTGATGGAGGCATGAATCAGATCTCAACTGATTCTTCTCAGATGACTCTAGTTTGTGGCAAGTTGATAACTAGCCACTGCACACATATACATCTATAGGTACTTGTAAACTACACATATATACATGCACACATACACAGCTACACACACTACATGCACTTATATATAGACTATACATATATAAATGCTTTCTGTTCCTATAAACAATATCTGGGATATTACATCTTATAAAGAGAAAACGTTAATTTTTACTCAAAGTTTGGAACTTTTACTCCACAATCCATTGTCCCTGTTGCTTTGGGGCCTGTGATGAGAAAGTATGTCAGGGCAAGGAGTATGGAGAACACAGGATGCAGTGAGACTATTCACCTCATGGCTTAGAAGGAAAGGATGAAGTGACAGTTTCTTCACATTCTTCCCAGTGACCTAAACTCTCCCGTTAGACCCCACTTCTCAAAGACTCATGGCTTCTCACTTGTGCTAAGCTGGGAACCATACCTCCAACAGCTGGGCTTTTGGAAGACATTCCATGTCCAAACTATAGCACTGTTTATTCATAAGATCTCTTTATGGATGGTCCTTTGCCTTTGCTTGTTTCCTCCCATCCCCCTGGCTTCGGAAATCCTTAGTTTTAAATATTTCATTTTTATTTTTAACTGTGTGTATGTGGGCGGGGATGGTTCCCTCAGAGGCTAGATGAGGACATTATTTCTTTTGCTGCTGAAGTTATAGGCGATTGTGAGCAGCCTAATGTGGGCTCTAGGAGCCATGCTTGGGCCCTCTTAACTACCACACCATCTCCCATTCTGGAAATACCTGGTTTTAGAGAGCAGGGAACTTCCTGTGTCATAGGCATTGTGAGGCTCCCAGCACCAGAACGCTGGCACAGGATGCAGGCTTTGTATGTTCTGGTTGGCTAAATCAGGACAAAATTAACCACCTTACTGGGAGCCTCGCAGAGTCCTCGGGCTTTCTCACTGAGTGCGGAGGGCGCACTGTCCTTCCCTTCCTCCTAAATGCTGAAGCATGTGAAACCAGGGGATGCTCTAGCACTCCTCAGGCCTGAGAGGGGAGAAGGGGGTAGAGGGCCCCTGGAGTCCAGGTTGAAAGGCCCCCAGAGGCATCCCTGAGGCGCAACAGCAGGTGGCAGGAAGGGCTGGGTAGGGCTGCTGTAATGTCAGAGGAAGCTCAGACTGCACCAGTAAGCAGAGAGGTCGGAGGGCACATCTGGCTCCAACTCCTCCCCAAGGGCCCATGTATGTGCTCATGGTTCATAGGTTAGTGCACAGGTGCTCTGGGCCAGGGTGTCCTAGAAGGCTCACAGGGTCCCCAAGGGCCACCCACTGCACCCGCCATGCACTTTCAAAGGGAAGGCTACTGTCCCTTCCTGGGGTGAGGGTGTGCTTGTGAGCTTCGGCCATCTTTGATGTGCTTTTCTTCAAAATTAACATGGACGAGAATGAACCCACTTGTGTGGACAGCTCATGAAGACCTGGGCTGACACGGGGCAGGATGTGGAACATTTCCGTGATTGTTAAGAGCTTCCTTGTGCACTTCCTGTCCGCTTCCAGCCTAGACAGCTGTGCTGAGCCTCTGTCACAGGAAAAGAACTGTCAGTTGTAAAAGAGGGCTAGTGCCTTAAGGACAGATATTTCATGTATTTGGTTATTAGATACTGTTTTTATGCGTAGGGATGAGTGTGTTTGATGTGGCTTGTACATGTGCATGGTTCAGTGTGTGTGTGTTGATGTATGTAGTTTGTGAGTATGTATAGCTGTGTGGATGCAGGGACATGTGTTATTGGTGTCTTGGGTGAGGGAGGAGTGGTCATCTGGGGGTACCACAAAGTTCATCATCCCATGGGACAGACAGAGAATTGTCTTGGAGACACTCCCTCTGACAGAAAAGTGAAGTAACTGGGAGAGGGAGAGAAGCCACTGACTGGGCAGCAGATCTGAGGCAGGGACGCGCCCTGCCCTGCTCCAAAGTGAAAGCAGAGACCCCAGTGTTTCCAGAGGAAAAGTGAGTTATCACTGGGAGGGCAGGTGACACAGTGAGAATAAGTTACAGATGGAAGCCGAACAAGAAAGACCAGCCACAAAGAGAAAACCAACGAAAGGAGCGGACTCTAATAGAACAAACCACTCCCACCGAGGGCATGGAAGGGCCCAGGCGATGGGAGTCTGCCAGAGCTCTAGGCTGGATTTTTTTATAGGCTCCTGGGAGCCTTCCCCAGTGTCAGTCTTGTGTGTGTGTATCAGAGAGAGAGAGAGACAGAGACTACTTCCCTGCCCAAGCATGGATCAGCTTTCTTAAAGGAGCCAGGCCATGTTTTCCAGATTGGCCCAAGTGCTCCTGACCTTCCTTCATATGTGTAGTTTGTAAGTACATAGCCATATGTATGTGTGTGGTTTTTTTATATGTACATATGTATGTGTGGTTTGTAAGTAGATGTAACATGTATCTATGTAGCTGTATGCATGTGTGTCCATACTTGTTCATGATTAAGTACATGTAACTAAATGTTTATGTTTAGTTGTATGTATGTATACATGTGTACTTCTAAGTACATGTAGCCATATGTAAATAGCTAAATATATTGTGTATTTTTATATATACATGCATAGTCTGTGTGTTAGAACATGTAGCTACAGCCGGGTGCAGTGGTGCATGACTGTGATCCCAGCACTCTGGGAGGCAGAGGCAGGCAGATTTCTGCTGAGTTCAAGGCCAGCTTGGTCTACAAAGTGAGTCCAGGACATCCAAGGCTACACAGAAGCACCCTGTCTCAAAAAAACCAATCCCCCAAAAGAACATGTAGCTACATACATGTAATTATATGTGTGTATATTCATGTAAGAATGTAATATGTAGTTACATGTGTGTATGCATGAGTAGCTTAAGTACACTTATATACATGTAGCTGTATATATGCGTGCAATTGTGTATTGCAAGTATCTATGTGTAGATTTAGCATAAATACATGTAACCATGTGTGTATATAATTGTGTATGCATATATATGGGTGGAGTTTATATGAATAAATATGAATGGGTATATCTCTGTGTATGTGCATGCACATGTGTGTAGTTTGTGCCCAATACATAGAACTGTATGTAGTTGTGTATAGTTGTCTGTGTGCTTGTATGTGCTATATTTTTAGTTGTGTGTAGGTGTGTGTGTGTGTGTAACTGTATAGTTTGTGCTGTGTTCTTGTATTGCTACATTTTTAGTTGTGAGTAGGTATGAGTGTGTGTATTTGTGTGTAGTTGTATGTCTGCACTCATTTTTGATGTATTTTACTGGGGCATTTTTCATTTCATGTTTTTCTTGGAGATGCCTCACAATGAAATTGACCCCCTATTTCTCTGAGCTCCGTGAGGGTAAATCCAACCCCTGATCCTTTCCTACTTGTCACTTGACTTTCTGTACATAATTTGTGAGATGAGTGAGTAGGTTACATTGCTTATGTCTCCTCAGTAGGGAATGTTAGTTGTTAAAGTCCTGGGTTGATCCGAGGACTGGGATCTAGGCTGGCGCTATGCAGTCTAGCCAGACCCACGGCTGCCTACCTCCACAGGCCCCGCTCTCACCGCTGCCTCTCCCGCCCTCCCCCCCCCCCAGGACCTGGCGACCCCTCAGGCCTTTGCCCGCAACCCAGCACAGGTGTGGGAGTTCTACCACTACCGGAGGGAAGTCATGCAGAGCAAGGAGCCCAACCCTGGGCACCTGGCCATTGCCCAGTGCGAAGCCCGGCTACGTGACCAGGGCCGACGGGTTGTGGTTATCACCCAGAACATCGATGAGCTGCACCGCAAGGCTGGCACCAAGAACCTGCTGGAAATCCATGGTGAGGCAGACCAGACTTTAAAACACAGCTTGTCCACCATACACTGCTAGACACCTGTCCATCCCCCAGGATGCTGTGGCGCTTCCCTGAGGGACACATTGGTGCCTGTTAGTACCTGAAGATCTCTTTGAAGAAAAGACCCCAGACTTGCGTAGTACGCAAACAGCAGAGAGCGTTTATTTTCTGCAGAACTCCAGCATGCTGGGCTCACCACCTTGACACAATGGCTAAGACGGGCAGTCAGTCAGGGGAATTCGAGGAGTGAGAGGTGACCTTCACCTTGATTGGTGGGCAGCCAGCAAAGGGCACAGGGCCAATCCTGATTGGCCAGGAGCTTAGGGACTTTCCCAAACAGCTATGAGGTAACCATGTCTGGCCCAGCTAGACTTTGGGGCTGATGCTGATTGGCTGCCCTTTCCCTGACGGTTCTCTTTTTAGAAACCGAAACCAGAACTGAAACTCGAGCCTAGTCAGGTAAAGTTAACACAAGCCTGTCATGTAGTCAGACTGGCCTGATAGTGGGTGGGCTGGAGTTAAGCCCCCTGTCTGGTAACAAGAGGCACCTTGCCCACTGGCGCAACTCACTTGTTATTTCCTACAGCCTGGTAGTTGGAGTACGCACTGAAAACCAATGGTGTCAACACCCCTGGGGTTCAGTTAGATAAGTCCTACCTGGACACACCAAAACAAAACCTGCATTTCTCCCAAAGACCCCAGCGCACGGTATCAGGTGTTACTGGTGTTCCTGTCCACTAGAGAAGCGTTGTCTACACAGCCGCAAGCTCCTGCTGCAGGGCTGCTGTGGTGGAAGGCCATGCTGTGACACGGCTACCCATGAAGGGAAGCCGACAGGCCAGGGCGCTAGCACCACTGTGGCTCAGCAGGATTGGCCATGGCCCCTTGTGACTTCAGTATCCCGGGAGCATTTCTTTATCCTTTGTCCTCAGTAGGGAATTTGCCACTGAAGCCACCTTAGAGCCCGAGGGAGGAGCTGGCCCAGGCCCTTTTCTGTAACAAGCTCACCATGTTCTAACATTCATGGAGTTTGTCTCGGGCTCCTCCGGCTTCTTTTCTCTGTGGATTTCCGCCCAAGGCCATGAGCATCAGCGTCTACAAAGCTACAATCCCAAGAAATGCATTTCCTCACATACAGGCTGAGAAGCAGCCCAGATGAGGTGCGGGGCCTGCTCTCCCAAGTGCTGCAGCCAGCAAGGGACAGGGCCAGCTCGCCCACTCATGACAAGAACCATTTTCTGAGGGAAAAATAAAGGAAGCTCCCTCATTTCATTAAATTCCATTATGATTTTAAGGTACATAAGCTACGTGCTGATACTCAGAGAAGTGGGAGACTGAGGCAGGAGGATGGTGGGAGTCTAGACTTGGGACCAAATCGAGCAGCACAGCAACATCCTATCAAAAAGAAAAAAAAAAAAACCACTCCCTCAGATAGTTACTTTTTTGCCACTGTGACCAAATGCCTTCAGAGGAAGATGTCTATTTGGACCCACAGTTTGAGGTGACAAGGTAAGTGGTAAGTAAGGTTTATTTTGCCTCACGGGGTGAGGGTCTAAGTAAGGTTTATTTTTGGCTCCCGGGGTGAGGATCTGGTCACACTGCAGTTGTACCCAGGAAGCAGAGAGTTGAACCCTAGAGCCTCCCTGCCTCTCTCTCTTTCTTGTCAGAGTTTCACTATGTACTCTTGGCTGTCCTGGAACTCACTGAATAGACCAGGCTGACCTCAGACTCAGAGATGCACCTGCCACTGCCTCCCGAGTGCCAGGATGAAAGGGATACACCACCACACCCGAGCTCTCCTCTTCATTCCACCCAGAACCCCAGTCTATGGGATGCTGGCACCTGTATTTATGGTGGATCTTCTTCCCTCTTTATAATGTTTTTTAACTAAATTTTTGTGTGTGTGATTTTACTGTATTTTTCCCAGATGGTTTTTCTTCTGACTTTCTAAAGCCAGCTCTTTCCATGGGCTTTGGTGGAGGTGGTGGGTCAGCACTAACAGTTGTGGTGGGAGTGTTTGGTCCTTCCAGGCTTCCTGAGATCAATTCCTGGCCACCTTGCTATGAATGGCATGTCTCACGGTAGTGCATCTTGACACAGAGCATGGGAAGCACATAAGCATTGAAGACACTTGCTTTGGAAATGTCCCTGACAGTAGCAACCTCCACCATGTTTTGAATAACAGCCATCTTGTCCTTGGGCACACTCGGGGCAAAGTGTGTGCAGTAAACTTGCTGCATGTGGCTGCAGTCCCCGTCTAGCTCTACTGGTGTTTAGTCTTATTTGGGTCATTTTGGAGGCAAGACCTGAAGGAGCTGTTTATTTTATTTTATGTGTATCAGTGTGTTCTCTATGCACCGTGTGTGTGTGTGTGTGTGTGTGTGTGTGTGTGTGTGTGTGTGTGTGTGAGATGCCCCTGGAGTCCAGCAGAGGGTGTTGGATCTTTTGGAACTTCAGTTACAGATACTCGTAGCCACCATGTGGATGCTGGGAATCGGACTTGCATCCTCTGCAAGAACACTGAGTGCTCTTATCCACTAAGCCATCTCTCCATTCTGGTCTTCCTCCCCTCAGATAGCATTTTTTTAAAAATACATTTTCACAGACATGCCCAGAGGTGCATATGCTAGGCGATTATAAAGTCTATCAAGATGACAGTGTATATGCTAGGTGATTATAAATTCTATCAAGATGCGGTCAAGCTTAACTGTCCCAGCTAGCCCCTCAGAAAATAGACCCCGATCTGGAGGGCTTCGTTTGGGTCACACACAGTGACATACTGTAAATACACGAGTCTGGCGCGGTGGCCAAGCTTATATTTGCCGCATGATTAATACCTCCATCAGCTCAACTTGGGGTAGAGGAGAGGTGGTCCCCAAAGAAGGCAGAGCAGGCGATCTGCAAGTGTCTGTGTGTGCTGTGGGCATATTTCTCCCAGCACCCTGAGCTTGCAGCAGCTGTTTGAACTGTGGCCACCATCATGCCTTGTTAATGGTTGCTATTACTAGAAATCCTTTTTATTTGTTGGTCAATTGCTTATTCAGTGGGTTTCTTTGCTAGAAAATACTCAGATTTTATTAAATCAAAGTTGAGATTTGGTGGCTCTCTAAATGAGTGACCTTCAAGGTGTGAGCCTAAACCTTTAGCAGCTGCACTGTTTCTCCATCCCCCTGGCCTTTGGTAATTGAACACCTAGTTAGGGACTCAGACTCCTAGCTTCAGGTTGAGCAGTTGCTTTCCTCTCATCCATCACTTACATCTGAACATCACCCCAGGGTCATCTGGGTGACCTTGGCAATGTAGTTATCTCTCCTCCAGGTCATGAAATCCTGGAAGGCATTTGGTTTGGGTGAGTTAAACAGTAGTACACATGTGGTGGTTTGAATAAGAATGGCTCCCATAGGCTCATGTATCTGAATCAGGGAGTCATCAGGGAGTCGAGCTATTTGAGAAGAATTAGGAGGTGTGGCCTTGTTGGAGGAAGTGTATCACTAGGTTTTGAAGTCTCATAAGCCTATATTAGGCCCGCGCTACTCTCTCTGCCTTCGGATCAAGTACTGTTCCAATGCCGTGGATGATGTCATCTTCCCACCATGCTCCCACCATGCCCCTACCACAACAATAATAGACTGACCCCTGAAGCTGTGAGCAAGTTCACAATGAAATTCTTTCTTTTTGTAAGACTTGCCTTCGTCTCTTCAACAGCAATACAACAGTGACTAAGACAGCATGTTTTTATATTTCCCATGATTCCTAGGGTAGGGTAGAACATAGGAGCACGTTGTGGTGGCACACGCCTTTAACCTCAGCACTCAAGAAGGCAGAAGCAGTCGGGTCAATGTGGGTTCAAGGCCAGCAGGTCTACAAAGCCAGACAAAAACAGGACTACACAGAGAAGCCCTATCTTGAAAAGAAAGAAAAAGGAAGACAACTTTTTCCTGACCTCTCAGACATGAAGACTTTGTTCCAATGACACTAAGCTCTATGCTCGCTTCACATGTGTCTTTTCTTTCAGGAACACTATTTAAAACTCGGTGCACCTCGTGCGGCGCTGTTGCTGAGAATTACAAGAGTCCAATTTGTCCAGCATTAGCAGGAAAAGGGTAATTATATCGTACTGCAGAATAAATGAATGTGAGGAAATTAAATGTTCATTGAAGATTCTTATGGATATTTCTAAAGCATAAGACTAGATACTGTACTGATATCTGATGAAAGAAATATTTGACTCATAATTTTCCATGCTAAGTAAAAACTGTAAGATGCCAGAGTGTTTGCTGTGTGATCCCAAAGTTTTATTTAGACAACTTCACACTCTGTCTTCACTTATCTGAATATTAGCTAAAAGACAACAAGAGAACACAGGAAAGGATAAACTGTGACGGTGAGGAATGGGGAGATTATGGGTAATTTTTAATTCTCCTTCATTTCATTGGGAATCTTCCAATACTTTTATAATGAATGTGTATTATTGTTATAATTAGGAAAAATTTAGGAGTCAACCCAAACTACTGAGAAAAAAATATCTTCTGGACCATATCAGAGCAGCATAAACTCATAGAAGCAAAATACTAACATGATTTCCCTGGAGAAGCATCAGACTTATCCCAATCACACTCCCCTACACAAATTCCCTCTTGAAGCAAAACCAATAGTCAGTATTTAGGGTTAATCCCTTAGGTTGGCATGCATGAGCAAGCTTTCTTTGCCTGGTGCCATCTACCAGGCAAATGCACAGACTATGTCATGCTCTTCCTTTGCTCTGTGACTTTACTCCTAGCAGTCACTCTCTAACACTGTTTACTTCAGGGCCCCAGACCCGGAAGCTCAAGACGCCAGAATCCCAGTCGACAAACTTCCCCGGTAGGTAAAAAAACAAAACAAAACAAAACTGATATATATCTGGTCTTCAAGATTAAAGAAAAGAAGGGCTGGAGAGATGCTCCATGGTTAAGAGCCACTGGCTGCTCTTCCAAAAGTTCTATTCCCAGCACCCACATGGCAGTTCACAACTGTCTATAATTCCAGTTCTAGGGGCTTGGACACCCTCATACAGACATGCATGCAGGCAGAACACCAATGTTCATAAAATAAAGTTAAAATGTATAAAAAATTGGAATTTAAAATCTAAGCTTTTTCTTTCTTTTCTTTTTTCTTTTTCTTTTCTTATATATTCTTTAAGTGATATGCCTTTTAGGTGTACAGATGCAGCCATCATCCCTCAGGTGAAGAAGAATGAGATATGAAACATCTTCCAGGTCCTTTTTAGTTAGCCAGTTTCACTGTGCTGCCCAGACTAGCCTCAAACTCCTGGCTCAGGTCCCCAAGTAGCTACAAATACACTGTATGATTTTGATCTTCTCTCTGTCTCTCTCTGAGTCCTAACAGATCCCTTGGGGTCTGGGAAGTTTCTGAAGCAGTTATGTGACAGATGGTGATCTATGCACAGGGAACACACTATAATTATAATTATAGAATATTTATAGTCTAATTAGTGAGTAGCCTTCCTCTTCTGTAGAGGAATTTTAATTCAGAACATGGCTGTTCTAGCAAGAGATCCCATCCAAAGACCTTCTAGGTCTGTGTGATCCAGCTGGAATACAAACACACCTTTAATCCAGGAGACGGAGGTGAGCAGATCTGAGTTCAAGGCCAGCCTGGTATAGAGCAAGTTTCAGGTAAAGAAAAGCTTAGGTCCACACATGGTGATACACACCTTTAATCCCAAACAATGAAGATAAAGTTAGTTTGTAGAAGGAAGCACCCATGTTTGAAAGTAATGTCTAATTGAGTGGCAGAAAAAGTGAAAAATCAGAGAAAGATTTGATAGAATAGGATATACACAACTCTAATGAGAACAGAGAAGGGGAAGCTATTTAAGGGAGCAACACAGAATGAGGAGAGAGGTGATAGTTTTTACTGGGACAGTAATAGAGAGACAGGTTACAGAGAGAACAAGCTAGACTCAGGTGAAGACCAAATGAGCCAGGAAATTAGAGAAGATTGTTGGAATTAGTTTGAGGCCAAGCAGAGCAATCCAGAGGCCAAGAGAAAAGCCAGATTGAATAAGTCAGCTGGGAGAGGAGTTTGAGCTAGAACAGCTGAGTTGGACCAGCCAGCCCAGAGGTCAGAAAGAACAAGAAAGGGTGAGCTTATTAAGCAGCAAGTCTCAGAAGCTGACTCCTCTCCCAGCTGACTGCCTCTGCTGACTGCCGAGATTAAAGGTGTGTGCCACCACTGCCTGGTGGCACAGGCTTGTAATCCCTGCTATTCAGAAGGTTGAGGCAGAAGGATCACAAATTCATGGCTAGCCAGCCATGTTTGAGGTCAACTAGGGCAATTTAGCAAAACTGTCTCAAAGTCAAAAGTCAAAAAGGAACCTGGGGAAGCAGCCTGTTTGTAGAACTCCTGATCTACTGCATGCAGGGCCCCAGGTTCCAGCCAGAGGCAGAGCGACGTGGAGAGAGGACTTAGGCACTGAGAACTTGGCTGTAGGCCAGTCTCAAGAGAGAAGTGATCTGAAAAAGCAAAAGGAGGTCATTGGTGGAAATCATTGGTTCAGGCGCTGGGGCCAGCGTGGAGCTGCTGTTTCTTCCTGGGCAATGGGAGTGTGTGCCAATGAGTGCATTAACCAGGGAGAGAAAGCTTTAGAGCGAGGTCAAACTTAGCTCAAATCGTGTCTCAGTAGAGGAAGACAAGATAAGAACTTAAGAGGGCAAAGTTATCTGAGTGTCCACACCCCAGACTGGGTTCCAGGCTGTCCTGGCCCAATCGGTTAGAGACACTTTAAGGATGACCCTCTTCCAGGTGCGAGGAGGCAGGCTGTGGGGGCTTGCTGCGACCTCACGTGGTGTGGTTCGGAGAGAACCTGGATCCCGCCGTCCTGGACGAGGTGGACAAGGAGCTCGCCCTCTGTGACCTGTGTCTAGTGGTAGGTCACGCCTGCCCCTCTTTTTCAGGCTCTGGAGAGTCAGGTGGGGTATCTGGTTCCCGTCTTCTTCCCTTCTTCCTTGTCTTTCCAGCCCCTCTTCCTCCTTTTCTCCTTCATTCCCTCTCTGAAAGGCGTGTGTGGAAGCCTCATGGTGTCGTGCCAAGGAAACCAAGAAGCAGTAGATCTTTTTAAAAGATCTTGTTATTTTTATTGATGTTTAGGTGTGTGTGTCTGCACCTGAGTTCAGTGTCCTCAGAGGCCAGGGGCTTTGAGTCTCCTGGGGTGACAAACAGTTGTGAGTCACCTGGCATGGGTGCTGGGGACTAACCCTGGGTCATCAGGAAGAGCCACAACTGTCTGTAACCACTGAGCCTGCCAAGCCTTGAGGCTGCTGCAGCCTCAAGACTATCTTCAACTATGAAACTTTGGGGGCTGGAGAGATAGCACCACCAACAAGAGCACTGTCTGCTTCCCAAGAGGTCCTGAGTCCAATTCCCAACAACCACATGGTGGCTCACAATTGGAATCTGATGCCCTCTTCTGGCATGCAGGCGCGTATGCAGATAGAACATTCATGCATAAAATAAGTTAAAATCTTTATAAAAAAATAACATGAAACTTTGCACAACCATGTTCTGAGCATCTTTTAAAACCTCTCTTGGCCCATAAAATAACAAAAGGAGCATGTTTTTTTTTTTTAGAGCAATATAAATTTATAGACATAACATCACTGGGGGGAGCATCAGTTTTTATTTATTTACATATCATATGTGTATGCATGACGTTTGTGTGTGAATGTGCCACACGCACTTGTGGAGATCAGAGGACAACTTTGTGGGGTCAGTTCTTTCCTTCCACGTACAGTTTCTAAGGGCAGAATTCAGGTTGCCAGGCTTTTACGGCAAGCTCCTTTACCTGCCAAGCCATCTCAGCAGCTCCAGCTTAGACTTTAAATAGAAGGCGCGCTCATTACTAAATGCCATTGATAAAATGTGAACAAAGCAAAGCATAAGAAGGAAATTAGAAATCACTGCATTATACCATTTTGGAAATAATCACCAGTAGCATTTTGATTTTTTTTCTTCCAGACCAGGAGCAAATGAACTGTAGCCTCCGGATCCATGCGGTCTGCACCCTGTTTTCTGAAAGGCTTTATTAGAACCACTCTTGTTTCACACACTGTCTGGGGCTGCTTTTGTACCACAGTATCAGAGTTGAGTCCTGATGGCAGAGACTGGATGGTCTCCAGAGCCTAACAGTTTTAATGTATGGCTCTTTTCTCAAAAAAACAAAAAACAAACAAACAAAAAAAAACTTTGCCACTTCTGACCTAAAACCTTCTTTATGTATTTATATATTAAATACATATAATACACATTCTGTCTTGAGACTGCTTTATTCATATAATAATTCAATTGGCATATTCCTATCAACATATCCAAAGCTGCCACGTCTTTTAGTTCACTGCATGATTTTTCTGACATACAAGATGAGATAGTGAGAAAATCCTATTGCAGGACATTTGGGTTGTTTCAGGATGTTTTTTTAATAGCATCTAATATAGCGCAGGAGGGTATCCCATCATTGTATAGCAAAGCCAGACTTGAATTCTCCATCCTCCTGCTTCTGCCTCCCACATGCTAGGATTACAGGCATGTGCCCTGCACCTAGCTTAGGTTGTTTTCAGATCCTGGTAATTTAAGCAATGTTGCATGAATACCCATGGATGGGAATCTTAACACAGTCTTCAAGCAGTTTCCTTAGGACACATTCCCTAAAAGTGGAATTAGCTGGAAGGAGCACACAGACTTCACAGTTTCTTTAATATGTCATTAGAAGCAGAGGTACTTTGTGGTGGGTCTATTTCCATTCTGGATTTACTGCACACATCCCATGTAGAGGACAGCCTCTGTGGTCATGGTGGTCATCAGTGGGGAAAACCGCCTTACAAAACATATTCTGGCCTTTCCATTCCTGTGAAGGGTGTGCGCGCATGCCAAAAGGTTAACAGTGGTTATTTCCCACCTTAGAAAAAGAACATGGATCATATGCACAACTTTAAGGACCAGAAGAAAAGTAACCCTGGAGTCATGCCTTTTGGGTCATTTCTGCTTCTCTGTCCACTCATGTAACTGTCCTTTTGTGTCACATGTTCTTCCCCACTTCCGATGATTAGCCAAACACCAGACAAGTAATGTCTTTCACTTGCCTCCATCCCGCCTTCTCCATCATTGCTTGGCTCTCCTCACACCTCCACCCACAGCCTGACAAGTCTCCCTGTTGTGTCGTCTCCCCTAGTGTAGCTGTCGTCCACTTGCTTTGCAGGTGGGGACGTCCTCTGTGGTCTACCCAGCCGCCATGTTTGCCCCTCAGGTGGCTTCCCGGGGTGTCCCAGTGGCCGAGTTTAACATGGAAACCACCCCAGCCACCAACATATTCAGGTACGGGGATGACCATGGGCAATGAGGGGAGGAGGGTGGGGTTGGAGATACTATCCCAGGAGACTGAATAGTTGTGAGTTCTGTGGAGGACAAGAGAAAGGGTGAATGAGAGCGGAGAAAGGAGTTTGTGGGGTTTTTGTTTGATTGATTGATTTGTAGTTGATGTCTATGAAAGCAAAATACCATTAACTGCAGGCTGGAAGTTTTCCACGGAACATTTGGTTTTCTACATTGACGCATTATACTTTAATCTAGACTTTAGACTTGCATTTGTAGTTTGTTTTCAAGTAGATGAGGTCACAGCCTTTACATGTTGGTGAGAGGAGCCATTTCTTGGGTGTGTGCTGTTGGAGTAAATGCCAGGTATTTTCTGATTTCCTTAGTGTTTTGACTGACTGAACCTCAGGGGTTCTTTGAATGTCAGGATTTGTACATGGTGGAAACAGAGATAGGGTATGTGTTCCTCATAGCTCTGCTTGGGGCCTTTCAGGACCCGGACCCTCGGTGCTCTCAGCCACCATGTTGCCGTGTCTAACCTGTAGAATTTAACTGAAGTACACGGTGTACCGGACACTTAGTCTCAAGGATCAGACAAATCAGTAACCCAAATCCAAACCTGCCCTGTTGAAGCTTAGATGCTGGAGGTCAAGGCTGGCAGGAAGCAGTATCATGGCAGGTACATCATCTAGCTTAGGGCAGTGAGGAGAGCCTGGGTACAATTCTGTGTGGGGGCAGACAAGCACCAGGACTTGGTGGGGTCCCTAAGGCAAGGCCCAAGACATGCCGAGAGGATTGTGTGAAAGATGAACTTTCCAGATTCTGGGACTACCTGATACAAAGGCCCAAGTCAGATGCACAACCAGGCAGTGTGGGGACCACCATGGAGTCCGTCTGGTTGCGGAAAGTTTTGGTGGGGAGAGTCCAGGAGAGATGATTGGGAGTAATAATTCAGTGGTATGTGGGGAGGCTAGACATCTAAGGAATCGGCCTGAAAACTATGCAGACAGTAATGCCGTTTTTCAGGGGTTTGAGGTATCCTTGCTTTTAAGACACAGTGGCCACACTTAACAGGGTAGTTGATTGCTCGCCTGGCTGTGCCTTTGCCTGTGTAGCTGGGCCCCTATGGATCACTTAATCTAAAAGTTTACCTAAGTGAAGTCCAAAGAAAAAGGATACATGCATGCCTTGAACTTTATACACACACACATATTTGTATACATATGTACATACATACATACATGTATATTTCATTATCTATCTTATTATGTATATATATATATATATGTATATATTTCCAGCACAAATGATTCCTTATTAGGTTTATCTTTACTGGTTTTGGCTATCACACAGGCCTTCCCTTTGAGATGCACTTTGCTAACAGGAGCTCACCTTTCCTCATTCCCATAATTTTCCTGGTGTTCCCTTAAGCTTCCAAAAGATAAAAATCACCCAAACCTTTATAAAGAAAACAAAGCAGACACCCATACTTCCTGAATCAGCATTTACAGCTGGAGGTAACTGTTTATACTTTAACAAATGGCCATTGGGTTCTTGACAGGAACTCTTTTAAGTGTGTGTGTGTGTGTGTGCGTGTGTGTACCTAACTGCAAATGCCTGTGGAAGCCAGAGGTTTTGGATCTCTCTCTCTTTTTTTTTCTTTTTTTAAATTTATTTGTTATTTATACTGTTTTCTACCTGCAGGTCAGAAGAGGGCACCAGATCTCACTATAGATGGTTGTGAGCCGTGTGATTTCTAGGAACCGAACTCAGGACCTCTGGAAGAGCAGCCAGTGCTCTTAACTGGTCTTGGATCTCTCATTACAGGCTGTTGCGAGCTGCAGGATGTGGGCGCTGGGAACCGAACTCTGACCATTTACGAGAACAGAGCCTGCTCCTAGCTGCGGAGCCCTCTCTCCAGCCCTCGAGTGCATTTTCCATTTTCCTTTGTAATGCTGGGGATTGAACTCAGAGCCTGTGCACACTAGACAAACTCTCTAACTCCAAATCTTCAGCCCAAAATATACATCTTCTTATAGTTTAATCTGTAGCCCAGGCTGGCCTCAAGCTCATGATTCTCCTCTCGTGGCCTCCTAATCCTGGAATTATTGACATGCTCACCATGTCCATCTAAAATAAGGCCCATAGCATGCTCTAGGGGTTACTTATTCTTCCCATGATGAGGATGTGGCCCAGGGCAGCACAGCACAGAGTTCAACCACTTGGCTACTCTCAAAGCTGATTTTAATTTTACATAATCACATTTGTCTGTGTTTGCTTTTGGGGCCTGTGTTTTGAGAACCAAATCTAGAAGTCATGGCCCTGACCAGTGTTGTGGAGTTTTGCACCCTCTGTGTTTTCTTCTAGTAGTTTTGAATTCCCTTTTGTATGTCGTGTGAGACAAGGGTCCAGTTTCCTTTCTCAGCGTGTGGATATCTAATTTCCCCATACCGTTTATGGAAAAGGCCGTCCTTTTTCCATTGTGTCACTGGTAGATTTGTGAAGTCAGTTGACCATAGACATATAGATTTGTTTTGGGACTTTATTCTGTAATTCATGATGTGTCTATCTTTATACCTGTACTGTGCTATTTTAATTTCTATCACTTTGTACTATATTGTGAGGATGTCATTTTTCCATGGAGACTCTTGCTTTGTTCATTATACTCATGAATTTTTCAGTAATTGGGGTTTGTGTGAATCTGTGAGTTTTAGGATTGTTTTATCTATGAAAAATGACATTGGAATTGCTGTAAGAATTATATATAGTATGCATATTTTAACAGTACTAATTCTACCAATCTATGAACATGGGATAGCTTTCCATCCATTTCTGTCTTCATACATAAATATGGATACATGTATAATTTCAGTTAGTTACGAATTAGGAATTACATTGGGAAAATACACTACAATCATGCCTCCTCTACCAATCAGAATAAAAGTCTTATAGCACACAGGCTTTAGACAGTCATCTGTGATGTTACAGTTTGTATTGTCAGAACTTGGATTAAAGAAGTCCACAAAAGCCAGGTTTGGTGGCACACACCTTTAATCCTGGCCTTTGGGAGGTAGAGACTAGCTGATCTCTTGTCAGTTCAATGCTAGCCTGCTCTACATAACAAGGTCCAGGCTAGCCAGGGTTATATAGTAAGACCCTGTCAAAAAAAAAAAAGTCTATTAAAAATTTAAAACACCATTAGTTGTATGTTATTATCACCTGTAAGTTTGTTATTAGCTGTAGTTGTGTGTTTGTTTTATTAACTTGTATCTCCTAATTCTGCTGTATTGTTCCTTCTACTTAGGTTCCATTTTCAGGGACCCTGTGGGACAACTCTTCCTGAAGCCCTCGCTCCTCACGAAAGTGAAAGGATTTCTTAATTGTCCTGTAGAAAGACGAGAATTTTGTGTATCACAGAACCAGAGTATGAACAGGAGAAATGTTTTTGTGGATGGTGAGATGCAAACTTCAGAAAATCTAAAAATACCCTCTGAGCCCCTAGCACAGTCTGTAATGTGATTGGTCTTCAAAATACCAACAGCAAATATGTTTTATCTGGCAGAGGCTGGTGAACTGTCCAGTTCTTCCATATTATTAGGTTTGAAACGAAATATGAGTATTTTGAATTTACTGGGAGAAATTTTTTAATTAAATTGTTTGAAAAGAAGGTAATTGTCCTAATTGTATGTTGGGCAAAGATAGAAATAGAGAATTAAAACACTAAAAGTTAAGCCCTAGTATTTACTTATTTTTGTACGTAGGTTTATGGAAATGAAACTATCCTTTATAGACAATAGTAACTTATTGTCTGAGGATGTCCTCTCAAGAGAAGCCTTTGTTGGGGCTTTGTTTCCTTTTCTTTTCGGTATTTACCTCACTTGGATGCATTACCTTAAAGAATCTGGAATCGCAGCAAGAACTCATGCGAGGCAAGAAAAGGGGCAAGCAGGTAGAGACACCAGGAAGAGGAAAAGAACACCGTTAATCCAGGAAGAAGCACATAAATGGCCCCTAAGGAAAGGAAGCGAAGGGTGACCATCGCTTCATCTCATGAGGAAAGGAGCACATTGTTTCTTCTGGTATACATCATTGCTTAACATCATGAATGAAGGAGCATGTAGTCCCTAAGATCTCCAGAAGACCTTGGGGAAAAAAAATCACCTTTTTACCTTGCAATAAAGTATGAATGCTGCACTGTCTCTGAGCTCCACCTGCCGATGCAGAGTGGGCCTGAATGTGAGGGAGCGAGATCTAGAGGGATGCAGTGGCCACTGGCAAAAAGGATAAAGGGCATACACACCTAAGGCTCTCCCTTGGAGCCAGTCAGTTCCCCAGGTGACTGTACTGCCTCACCTCAGCAACTCTCAGAATTCCTAGGCTTCTGTCAATAGTTACCTTTCTCATGACTGTGACCAAAATACCTGACAAAACTCAATGTAAAAGGTGAAAGGTCTGTCCTGGCTCACGGTTCAGAGGAACACATCATAGCAGGGAAGACATGGGTTAGGGAATGGTTTGGTCCATGGCTGCCCAGAAAACACACAAAGGGAATCCTGGTAGTCCATTTGCTTCCTCTTTCCCCTTTGAATACAGTCTGCCCCTCACATTTGGGGTATTTTTTCCTTAGCTAACCCTCTGAGAGAACTCAATACAGGCACATCAGAAGGTGTGCCTCAGTGGACCAGGTGTTTGCCAAATCCTGCATGGCCAGGTGCTAGAAACCTGATGGGAACAACCTGGCAATAAAGAAATGACAGACGTTGTTGTTGAAAAGAAGGAAAATCCAAACCATTCTATTTTACCAGCAAAGACTCAGGAACCAGATGCTGGGGTGAAAACCTGCTAGCTCAGAGAGGCAGAGAAAGTACCCAGCTAACCTTCCTTCTCAGCTCAGGTCTATATGGAAAAACAAAACAACCAAAAGCCTTACTAGCTCAGCTGACAGGCCAGGAGCAAAAGGCCAAAAGAATCCCAAGGCCAAAGGCTTGCTAGCTCAAAATCCCCAAAGCCAGGAGCTGAGGAGCCGAAGCCTAAGCTAAAGCCAGAGCTTGAGCTAAAAGCCCTTTCTTCTTCTCCACGCTGTCTTAAATGCCCCTCAACTCAAAAGTTCCTCCTACGCTTTAGGCTCTATCAGCCGGCTTACTTCTCTGCCTCTTGATCCAGGGTTAACTCTATTAAATCCTGTGTACAGAAAGCTCTTGGATTAAAGGTGTGTGCTAGGGCTGGGTGAAACACACCATAATCACCTGTTTACAATAAACAGAAAGTTCTTGGATTAAAGGTGTATGATAGGGCCTCCCCACACCAAAGAAACAGTGTTTTTTACAGTTCACAATTTTGGGGTTCACAATGGGATCAAATACTCTGCAACAGGACACTGAACAGAGGACAGAAAGACATGTAGAAAAGCTGGGGTCTGGGGTGTTGTGTCGTTCCGACAGAGGGCACCTTCTAGGAAACCTGGAAACTCAGCGAGTTTATTATGTGCACCACAAGGAGGTGGGGTTCAACAGTCTCTGTGGGAGGGCTCTGTAGGGCAGCAGCCTGTGGCTGGGGTCACCCCCCAGGAGGGTATAGCTGTGGTTCCTAGGTTTAGCACACACTGTCAACATTGGCACAGGACAACATATGCCATTTCCCCGGCCCTGCCCCAGGTAAGGCTTTGCCATTCCCAAGGGTCTGAGGCATTGCAGTCCTTGACACTGACATGGCTGTGCCCATGTCAACAATACACATTCACTCAAGACTTCATGGCTCCCCAAAGGTGTTTGTTAATCCAATCATGTTGATGACTGAAATGATCTACCACAGGCAACAAGGTACAGTTACATGTACCATATGTGACAGTTATTTGTAACAAATCCCAAAAGCCCTTTGTGTGAAGGAGATAGATTCTCCCACCGACTGGGGGTCTGGAGAACTGGCTGGGCACCCTGAGAGTCACGTTTTAGGTGGGTAGGCCAAAGGCTGTACAGCTATGGGGCTGGCTAGAACTTCAAATTTTCTGAGAAAGGTGTGTGTGTGTGCAGTGGGTGTGTATACTGCAGGGGCCAGACACATTGGAACCCCCAGACCTAGAGTTGTAAGTGGTTATGAGCTGCTTGACATGGGTGCTGGGAACGAAACTTGGGTCTTCTGGAAGAGCAGTGAGTTCACATTCTCTTAACTGCTGAGGCATGTCGCCTGCCTTCTGTGACACTCCTCGTGTGGGTTTTGTACAGACAGCACCACCGTGTGATTTTCCTAAGTCTGTCTCTGAGCTTTAGCTTAACATTTTCCATTTTCTTAATGTTAGTTAAGGTAGGGATCAGCACGCTGCTGTAAACATTTGTTTTCCTGAGGTAGGTTGCACGTTAGCTTAGGCTGGCCTGGAATGTGAGACTTTCTTGCTTCGGCTTCCTGAGTGCTGGGATTTCGGCCTGTGTTCCTGGGCCTGGCTCTGAGAACATGCATTTGTATTTGCTACCTGACCAAGGCCCAGAAGTTTCAGAGCTGCCACATTTCCTCCCCCTCCAGCAGTTCTTATTTTGTTCTCTTTTGGGTTGGGGGGGGGTTGTTTTGTTTTTTCCTTTCCTGAGGCAGAGTTTTTTGCTAACCCTAGCTGTCCTGGAACTCACTCTGTAGCCCAGGCTGGCCTAGAACTCACAGAGATCCGACTGCCTCTCCTCCCAGGGCTAGGATTAAAGGCTTGTGCCACCACCTACCGGCCTTGTTTTTGACCACATTCGCTTTGTTGTTTTTAAACTGAAAATTGCTTCTAAATAAGAAGGGATTAAATAAGATTTCAAAATACAAAGTACATATGATACAACTGACCATTTGTTGAACAAATGCTGCATGATGAACGTCAGAAACTGATGATTTCAGAACGGCTGAAGAAATGCGCACGTGAACTGATTACAGAGGGTAGCGCTGTGACAGAAACGTGTGGAGAATAGTGTGACTAGACATGTCAGCATGGCTGTGGGGACCAATCGGTTGTCGAACTTAATCTGGGTGGGAAGTTCTGACTAGGGGAACACATTTCGGAAAGGACAGCGTATCCAAACGCACGGATTAAGTAGGAAACGAATCATTTCGTATTCTATAATGGATAAGAGGTAGAGATCACAAAGGCCGTATATTCCTAGAAAATATACGGCAAAAGGATGCATCCTACAAGCAATGATGGTCATTCATTATTTACTACACCCTTGCAGCTGTTCCACAGGTCAACTTGGGGACCTGGTAAAAAAAAAAAAAAAAAAAAAAAAAGGAAAAAAAGCAGCGACAACGACTTGTCCCCTTGTTCCAGACTGTCTCCAGGTCACAACCACACTGAAACCACACAACCTTCTCGGCACCTCCCTCTGCGCGTTTTGTGGCCTCCGAACCAACAGGGGGCGCTGAGAGCATGCGTCGCGCACAGCTAGCGGCCGCTTCCGGGTCAAGGGTCAGCCAGCCCTCTTTCCGTTGGCAATGGTGCAGCTCCGGCCACGCTCGTCGCGTGTCCCAGCGCCGGCGGAGGCGATGGTGGACGAGGACCCGCCGGCCTCGGAGGAGGAGGGGGCGGAGCACGGCTTGCTGCTCGCGCAGCCCAGCAGCGGCGCTGCCGCGGAGCCGCTGGACGAGGACGACGACGACGAGGCCCCGGAGGAGCTGACTTTCGCTAGTGCCCAGGCGGAAGCGAGGGAGGAGGAGCTGCGCGTGCGCGAGACCGCTCGCAGGTGCGGTGCCCGAGGTCGGGACTGGGGCGCCTCGCGGCTCCCCGACTGCGGCCCGCGCTGACCTGCCCCCCTTTTCTCCCAGGGATAAAACGCTGCTGAAGGAGAAGAGGCGGCGGCGCGAGGAGCTGTTCATCGAACAGAAGGTTGGGGGTGCGACCTGTCGCTTTGAACACACGGCGGGACTAGAAAGTTGCCTGGCTAAAGGCTTTAGGATAGGGTGTTGGAGAGGAACAAGGGCCACTGACGTTTCTTAGTGTCTGTCCTGATTCAGCTGGGCGTGGTAGCGCTGACACTCACCTGGTCTCGGCTTCCGGTAGCAGTGGGGTTCTCTCGTTTTTAAAGGTATACCCACGGTTAATGATTACACCCCAGACATCCGACTTCAAGTTGCCATGCCTTTCTATTATAACAGGGACACTTGAACGTTCCGCTACTTTGGGTACAATTAGAATGTTCTGGGCTTTGTAAACCCAGATTGTCAGCCTAGACTGGATAGCAGGACAGTGGCCCAGTTGTAGGACTGTGTGGGTAACTTTAAAAGCAATCCGGAGCATACCTGTACACCGCTTTTAACTTATCTTCAAATGTTTTTATTCCAAAAGAAAAGAAAGCTGCTTCCAGATGCTGTTTTAGAGCAGCTAACTACAGCTTCAGAGGCTGAGTAAGTAACGGGGCTTCTACTTACATAAAACCATCTCTAAGTCTGTACAACTGAAGCAATTCTCCCTAACTTAAAAGCTACACAGTGGTTTTTGGAGTTCCTTAGTAAACTTTACCCACCCAGCATCCGCCCCGGTGCAGGATGTATGGTAAATAAGTGACTTTAAAGCTTACCATTTAGTGTTGCAGCAGGCATTTAGCCAAAGCTCCTAAACCCAAACTTTTCTTATGCTTGTTTGATCTGCCATCACCCTTTCACTGTTCCCCCCTTTCATTTAGCAGCTTTGCTCGGTAGTCTGTGCTAAAAACTCAAGGCTTGAGTTTATTCCATGAAATAAGTCCTATTAACTTATTTCTTTGCTCTTGGCACACCTTGGTGCATTCTTGTTTTTCTAGACTGGGTTAATAACTCACTCTGTAGACCAGGCTAGCCTCAAACTCAGATTTGTCTGCTTCTGCCTCTAGGTGCTGAGATTTAAAGGTTGTACGTGTACATCCATCCCATCTGGCCTTAGTGCATTCTAAATCCTGAAGTTTTTAAAAATCAGGATAGTAATTCTAATATGTTGATAATTTTCCAATTATTCAGAACTTGAAACCATGATGTTTTTGCTGTTGAGGTCCTTCTCTTTCATAACCAAGTTTACCTCCCCCATTATTTTCCATCTGTACAGTTGCTGTTATTTCATTTTCCAGGCAGTTTAGTCAGTCTCTACCCTTTGTCTCTAGTGTCCGAACTGTTGAGTAAAATTTGAGTTATTACTATGAGACAAGCAACACCCTTTATTTGTTATTTGGAGTGCAAAGTTCTAACAGTTCCTGAGTTTTCCCATTGCTAAGCATACTCTCTGGATGCCTACCAACATTGTTCAGGTTTACATTCTGAAGATCCTCCGTGCTAGTTGAGTGACTAGGACTTGGCAGTGCTGTGTGGCATGAATAAAAATGAAAGGTAGTGGTCATAAAGCCAGAAGGGGACTTATGCTACTTGTTTTGAGTATTCTTCACTGCTTGCTGTTCTGACCTTTCTCTCCCCCCTCCCCCCTCATAGCATAAAAGAATCATCAGGAAACGAAAAAGGTATGAATTGTTCTCATTTAAGTAACTTTATGTAAGGGTGAGGTGCATTTGCAGGTATTCTTGGCTATTTGTGGCCCCTAGGCCTGCACAAAGTTGGCTTAGGCCTGTCCCCCATTATTTCTTCAAAATAAAATCTGCATTCACATGTAGTCACTGAAGTGTTAATTTACAGAAATACTATTTTACAAAGTGGATCTTAATTTTTCAGGTACTTTGAAAAAGGAAAGTGGACATCATGCAAAAGGAAGAAACTCCAAAAAAGTTAAAATACAGAAAGTGCAGTCTGTCGGGTAATGAGTTTTGTTCTGTTTTCCTAATGGATGTTTCCTTTTTAAAGTTTTGGCGTATGGGGAGAAGGTGGTAGTATATCAGATTGGGTTATTTGTAGAAAAATATCATTTTTGGATTAGTAACATTTACTTGCTGCCTTCCATGTCTTTTTCTTATAGCATGTCATTTAGCTGTATAATGTATGCAATCACTTAAGACAAGGATGAACAAAAACAATGACTTTTCAAAGTGAGGTCATGAGTAATAAGAGTCCCTGCCTTGCATTTGTGAGGCCCTGGATTTGACAGCACCCACCCCCACCCTCCAAAACGGTGGAGGGGAAGTTGGGTTAAAGATGTGGCTGAGCCTTATGGTGCTTGCTTAGTATATGTGAGCCACCTTGGGTTGACCCTTCCCAGCACCACATACACACATTATGTATGAAAATGAGCATGTGCTTTCTAATTTATTTTGACCTTTTGTACCGATCACCAGTCAGGCTAAAAGCTACTTGGCTGTAAGGCTAAAAGATCAAGATCTGAGAGATTCAAGGCAAGAAGCAGCCAAACACTTCATCCACAACTGTTTATATGGTTCAGAATCCAAGAGGACTACTGGTAATTTTCTTATGTAGTGTTGTCTGTCTCGGTTTCTCACAATGAAAAAGAAATGATAAGTGATTCTTTCCTTTAGTAAACAAGTTCCTGTCTCTGAACAATAAGAGGTTACCTGTGAAAAAGGCTGCTGCTCAGTTTCTGAATACCACCTGGGGTAAGCTGGAACATTTTTCTCTTGGCTTTTGTAATTTACAAAGGTAATGTTTTTGAAAGGAGGCGGACCTACTTCATAGTATCCATTTGTATAAACTAGACACTCAAAAAAATCTCAGCGTTTTAAACTAATACCTGTTGAGTTTCCCACACATGGACCTTTCTGTTGTGTTGTAGGTACTCAGAAACAACAAAATGCCAAGAGGTTTAAAAAACGGTGGATGGCCAGAAAGATGAAAAAGAAAACTTACAAGTGAATCGAAGTAAAGCTAAATGAAGAACCTGTACTTCGTATGTATAGAATTTAAGGTTATTTGGAGTAGAGGATTAACTTCTCAAAATCTAGTCATTCATAAATCATTGTAAAGGATCATTAAAAAACCATTCTGTTTGGCGAAACAGTCGGCTACATTTCTTTCTGGAATACAGTTGAGCATCCTGGAGGGGAAAGCAATTAAAGAATTTTCATCCTGTGAGCACAGGAAAGGAGGGATAAAGAGACCATCTGTGGAGTCTGCTATCAAGGAATAAGAAGTTATTGTTAAAGAGCATGGGTGGGTGAATTCCAACTTTGTCCATCCATGGACTAAATTCATCTGAAATAAGTGTTTTTTTAAAGAAAAGGTATGTGCATGTACATATTCATGGTTTATCAGGAGACAGTGTATATTGAGTCTTTTATACCATGTAGGTTCCAGAGGTTGAGTTCATGTCACCAGACTACATAGCAAGTGCCTTTACGTGCCGAGCCGTCTTGCAGGACCTGCAACAGCTTGACTAGTTTGGGGGTTTGCTTGGTTGACAGTTAACAGTACTTGTTCAATTCTTATTTTTTACTTCTACGCAGTGTCATGTTTGACTAGTGTAATTACCTGAAGGCAGTCTTAGATTGTAGAGCTTGGACTGACAGTAAGACTAATAGTATTAATTGTTCTAAAAAGTACATGAGAACCTAATACATAAATTCAACTGACACTAGTATCTGTAGAAGTAAATTTTTAATGGCTGGTTAATTACATCACTACATTTTTATTGCAATATAGTACTCATTTAAGCACTTAAAAATGGAAGGTGTACAAAGATTAAATTAAGACACGGTAAATTGACTAAATATTTGGTTTTTATATAAATAAAGGTCATAACCACACTGTTGACATGTAATACTGTTATAATACAACAGTTAAACTCGTGAGTCTACAACAGAAGTCATCTGTAGTTAAACAGGAAACAAAGTTGAAAAAGACCATGTTAAAAACAAAACTACTGGGACAACAGGCTGGGATTGTAAGTAGCAACAAACATACTCACTCAGCTCCTGAGTATTTCAAGTTTTACAGTACACATTAGAAATGATTTCTTCCATCAACACTATTAAATTCGAACTGTCGGATGTTTATGCATTTTGCAAGTTACACTGATTGAATGGTTACACAGGAGCGGGGGTCGGAACAGCTCCCAATTTGTAGTTTACATCACCCACATGCTAACACAAACACAACTTGTTCCATTTCCTTCCCCCCTTCTCCCCCCAACAAAGAAGGCAGGATTTTTGGTTTCTTTTAGGTAATTGTTTTAAAGGATTTCTGATGATCAATTTGAATGTCTGAAATTCAGTAATATTTAACTCTTAGACAACTAAGAGGTTAAAAGATGGAAAATATTTTCTCCTAACACTAAGTTAGAAAATCATTTGCATCATGCTGTAAACTAGGAAGCAATGTAAAGCGACAAAAACCTGTCCCCAGTACATAATTAAAAAAATCTAAATTTCAAATCAGCAGAGCCGGTCTACTTCCATGTTGACTATTTGCCACAATGTAAGTGTGAGCTCTTGAAGTGCATAGCTAATGTAGGTAGTCTTCCACTGTGGCAAATGCACAGGATCCAATTCCTGATCGAGCCATCAGTCCTAGACACTGTGTGGCCTGTCCCATTGCTAGGGCAAGTGGAGGTTGCTTTGGCAGATTGTGAGTTTCTAAAGAAAAAGGATTAGAATATGGAAATAGCAATTAACAACCACTTTAATAATCATCTTTCAATCAGGAAAATACAACATTTCCTACATCAGTACCTGTGAGAATCTGAACTATACATGACTAGCAAGGCAGATAGACATTTCTAAGAAAAGTTCTTACAGAACTAAGGTTTCAACTTTAAATTTACTCATTCATTCATTGGTTTTTTGAGACAGGGTTTCTCCATGTAGCCTTGGTTTTCCTGGACTTGCTTTGTAGACTAGGCTGGCCTGGAACTCAATCTGCCTATCTTTGCCTCCCTAGAATTAAAGCCAGGCGTGTCACACCTGGCTCTTAAATTTTTTTTGATAAATGGTCTCACTTTGTATTCCTGTCTGGCCTGAAACTCAGAGCTCCTTTTTAAGGTATATACTCAACCTCTTACTTCTCTCTCAACCTTGATACTTAGCCAAAGTCAACTGACATTAACAAGAAAAGGTAGTACCAGGTTTTCTTCAAAGTCTCCAGACATGATACCTGACCCCTTGTAGATAAAAGTCCAATGAGGGCTGTTGAGTTGCCTCTAAGGTGCGCTGGTAAATGTTATTCAGAAGCCAAGTAAAAAAAAAAGGCCTGTCAGAGTACAGAGCAAAGCCATCCTAGAATTGAAGAGGTTTAACCTCTGACCATTAGTCCAGATATTTTAATAAACAGAAATGTTCCTGGGTGGTACACATCACAACCTTAAGACAGGCAGGCATATTTTGTTTTTGATGGGGACTCACTTTACAGACCAAGTGGCCTGAAACTGGGATCTGCTGGCCTCTGCCTCGTGAGTTCTGGAATTAAAATGTGCAATAACTACAAAGATGACATAAACTTAGGGTAACAGGACCCAACTCAGAAGAAGCTAGTAATTTCTCTCTGGAGATCGTGTCCAAACTTTATAAATACATTAGGTTAGTGAAACTCATCAGTCCTCTGCAGGCAAAGTTGCCGGGGACAAAACCAGTGACAGTGACTCTCAAGCTCTCTCTATATCCTAAACTCAGTTACCAATAACCTAAGCTCAAAGAGTTTGCAATACAACAGGAAAAACAATTCTGAAGGAATGAAGCACAAATGAAACAAAAGCGTGGAGCAGATCTGTCAGAAAATACAGTTTAATAAAAAGTGGTCTGGAGCTGGAGCAGGGTGGCTCATGCCTTTAATCCTGGCACTCAGGAAGAGGAAGGGGAATCTCTGAGTTCTAGGCTAGCCTGTCTACAAAGCAAGTCCTAGACACACAGAAACTCATACACACCAAAGAAAAAGACTGTCCAAGTGTTATGATTATTGAAGTACTGATTTACTGACATATACAAAGGAAAAAATGACTTTTTAATTGTTTTTTAAAACTTATGGTTCATAAGAAGTATGAGCACTGGGTTCATCATTACACTGTTTGACCAAAGGAAGCATCTGGTTTTAAGTATCTTCAAGCTTTTAAGAAATACATAACAGTACATTATGCATTACATATAGGTCTGGCCATGAGTAGCAAAAAAGATGCAGTCACCCACGATTGTTTAGATTGCTTTTAAAAATATAAGCATTATTCATAGTTTGGTTTTTTTTTTCCTTTGTCTCCCTGACCTCCAACCCCAAGGTCTCATTTTGTAGTCCTGGCTGGCCAGAAACACTTATATGTGAAACAGACTGGCTTCAAACGTACAGAGGCCTGCCTGTCTTTGCACCCTTAGTATTGGGATCAAAGGCATGCCTGCCTCACCCAACCTAACACATGTATCTTGGATAATGCTCCTAAGCTTCTGATATGAATAACTCAAGAAATTAAAAACTACACCAAGGGCTGGAAAGACGGCTTGGAGATTAAGAGCACTGGCTATTCTTCCAAAGGTTCTGAGTTCAATCCCCAGCAACCACATGGTGGCTTGCAACCATCTACAATGAGACCTGGTGCCCTCTTCTGGCATGCAGGCAGAACACTGTATACATAATAAATAAATCTTAAAAAAAAAACAAAACTGCCACAGGAAAATTGGCAACTGCAGAAACTCTAAATTTGTTACCTAAAATAGCAATCAGATGTTTTGACAGCCTGCAATCTAGTAGTTTCACACACACAAACAAAGCCTAGTAAGCCGCCATTTCCCCTGTTAGCACTATTATTTTCTCTTGTTTTTACCAATGAGATGATCTTCTATAGCCACTGAAAATGCAACTCAAAAGACAAATTCATATTATTCTACACATAAATGCTAGTTTAAGAAACTAACACAACGGCCACTATTCTTACTCCCAAATGGCAGCATTGACCCTTATCATCAGATTAAGAATAAATATCAACACTCATGGCTTCCTTTACATTCTTACAATGATTATTAGCCTTCAATACAAGTACTAATGTCTGAATCACTCTACTCATGTGACAGTGCTGTCACCTTTCCAAAACTATTTGAAACACATGGCTAAAAAAGCTTGTAAGCCTCACTAGGTCAAGTAACAGCACAAACTTCTAACCTGGACTAGAGTCTCATTTTATTGGAAAAGTAAAGACTAAACATCAGATGTAAAATAACCCTTGATCAGAGATTAAGCTTTATGTGTAGATGAACCATTTGACATTTCATAGTAACTATAGAATTTGTGCAAATGTATTTGTTCAGTATATCATTAATATCACTAAGGTGTCATGACAGGAACAAAAACTAAGCAAACAGCAGATTCTAGTTTCCCACTTCCCATACATACTGACAAAGCCTGACCACTTAAGTGATCTGTTTAATTTAAAGACAAATGTTTAAGGCCAGGGATTGGTATTGCTTATGTCTTAAACAGAAGCTATGAATAGAAGGAGCTCAGGTATCCCTACTTCTTGAAACACCCTGAGCTGAGAATGGTATCAGGGTGGTTCCAGCTGAGATTACTGAATAATCTAGTACTCCCTTCTAGCCTCATTTTCCTGTGGATCAACTATCAAACTCTTCAGAAATATGCCCAAATTCTTTCCACAGCAGCCAAACCAAGTTTTGCTCAGTCTGTTAAGTATTGTTACTGATATACCTTCCTGTATTTTCAGTCTGAAGTCACCTTTCTTCCTGGGCTAGTCAAGGTCATATGTTAGCTCTATTTCTATAACACAGGCTTTCGACTACTCAGCCCAATGACATATACTTGAAAGAAACATAAGGCTATCTTCCTGCCATCTCCATATCCTCTTCCATTCAGGAGCAGCAGCACAGGCCAAGTAGATGAAAGAATTTAAAAGAACGATGTCTGTTATTTCCCAGTCACCAAATGAGGTGCCCCTGTAGTGGGTAGTTTAATTTAAACACAAAGACCCCCCAAATACCTCATTTTAAACAAGACTCATTAAGTACATACACACACACATATATATGCACTTTCTAAGAGATACTTCAGAATCTACCACTTACTCCATCAGAATTCAAGTAATCTGGCATGGAGGACGTTTTCAGTGGTTTTAAATAGAATGATGTGTCCCTATTTTACTGAAACATATGAATATAATATCCTCTTAAATGTTGAGAATGTAGCTGAAGTCTAGTTGACTTGCCTTAGTTACTTACCTAATATTGCACTGTTAAGAGCTGAGCACACAGGTTCTCTCTGAATTGGGTCAAGTTGATTTCCAACTGGACTGTTCCAAGGATCTGAATATGCTAGTAAACTGAACGCGTCCTGTTGAAAACAATGTCAGTGTGGATAGTTCAACTGCTGGGGTCACAGTGGCTCCAAGATGAAAGAGTTAAGATACAGTCTTAAAACAGGAGGTGACTATAACCTTTAAACCTATATTTTCTGTTTCAGAATGCAGCAAAATCATTTTTGCCATTCCTCCACCACTTCTATAACAAAATAGGGAAATTAAAACAATTCTAAAGGAATGGGCTAATACTGATGAAAAAGGAAGAGAGGCAAAACATCCAGATGCTTTATCACATGTGACCACTGACATAAAATTGACACTAAGGCCTACCTTATTTATTAAGCTAATGTGGGAAGTGTGCATATATCATTGAATACCATATCTCAAATTTAGTAATAGAAAAAAATTAAGCTAAGATGGATCCTGTAGACTTCAGTAAATTATTTTCCAACTACCCTCAAGCAACTGCTCTTAGAACTTTGAAACAACTGACACATAGCTTTCTTTTCACACTTTGTCTTCCCATGAATGCTCATGACAGTTTCAGATACTGGCTTCAAGTCCAAGCTGTATCACTTGCCAGCTTTGTGTCCCCTTAAATGCCAGATGTGTTTCGTGATTTTGCTGATTACAAAAACCACCCAAAATGTTTTTGAGATGTTACTGCACAGAATTGTGTAAGAACTTATGAAAGTTAGCAATGTCCTGTGGTGGTCTGATGAGAATGGTCCCCATTGGCTATGCTTGAATACTTGATACCCAGTTAGTGGAACTGTTTGGGAAGGTTTAGGTGTGGCCTTGGAGGAGGCTGTCACTGGGACTGGACCTTGAGATTTCTACACCAAGCCTCAGTATCTCTACTGCAGCCTGTGGATCAAGATATAAAGTTCTCAGCTACTACTCCAGCACCATGCCTGTCTGCTTCTTACCATGATGATCGTGAACTAATAACCCTTTAAAACTGTGAGCAAGGTCCCAATTAAATTCTTTTATAAGAATTTTCTTGATCAAGGTGTCTCTTCACAGCAATAGAACAGTAACTAAGACAATCCCAGTCTTTTTTTATTTGCCAAATCTATAGCTTGACCCAAAGTAATATTCCACCAACACGTTTACAAAGGAATAAATACATGAGACTCTAGTGGACACAGATAAGCAAAGGGTGGCACAGAAGCTGTAAACTTATAAACTGAGAACCACAGCATTCTAAAAATGGTGAATGCCACAATTTCTGAACATTTATATTTAGTGGCTCAAGCAAACTTTATTCCTCTTATCTAGCATTACTAAGTATTTTTGCTAAAGCAGGTTTGGGGGCAGAGGAATATTTCCTCATTGGTTGTACTCAGGCTCATGTTCACAAAACCAGTGACACAACCTGAAGTTAATAGTCTGAATCTATAAAATGGAATACATGTGCCACTAACTATACACGACCCATCCGTTGGTCTATATTACTGAATATGTCATTCAGGTTACAGTGCCCAATCACAATGAAAGTTCTAGAAACACCGAAGTTTCTTAATATGCCATTTAGAGTTACCAGTAACTACTCATAGGTGTTGACTGTCTCTATACCTGTGTGGCAACAGTAATTGCTTCTTACTGTACTGACCATGCTTTTGTGTCCAGTGGAGGTTCTGTTCCCTAATCCTATACTCCACCTCCAACTTACTGTCCAAAAAACAGTCCATATCTCACAGAGCTAACTTATACTCCTCTCATCAACAGTAATTTACCCTGCAAACCACAGCCATCTAACGAGGTGTCATTCTCATGGTACAGGTACTAAGAGATACTAAGAATATGTCCAATGAGTAACTAATAAATAGAATCAAATATAAACTATGCATAGAGCTATACTCTAACACCACCAAAAGGGCAGAAATCTCAACCTCCTTTAGTACTTAAAAACAAAAAACTTAGAAATAATACCTGTAATGAATTATTGTTGGCCAATGCTCTGTAAGACATTTCAGGCACTCATGGATCACCTCAACTGCTTTCACCTGAGGTTTGTGTCCCCATCCTACAGATTTTAACTGAGGAATCTTAGCTTGAGAAGTAAAGATCACACAGTTAAGACAGAAGTTCCCACTGGATTGCCAGTCTATACATTAGTAAGTTGTTAAAATTTTCCTCTTATTTTGGTGAGCACAGCTGCCCAACAGGGCACACATAGCAAGGACCAGAGCCTAATCACTGCTTTTAGCACATTTCTGCTGACCTAATGGAAGCCCATAAACTGAGACTACACATGAGCAAGGAGGAGCCACACCCTAAAATACTCTAAAACTACACAATGAAAACTTATCTTTCCATAAGGGAGGCTGGGATTTTAAAGAAAGAAGCCTGGCAGGTATTAAATTTGACTCGAGAAGACCCATAGAGCAACACCACAAAATATGGCTTAGTGGTTCTCAACCTTCCTAATATTGTGACTCTTAAATACAGCTCCCCATGTGGTGACCCTAAATATAAAATGATTTAATTGCCACTTTATTACTGTAATTTTGCTACTGTTATGACTTCTAATGTAAGTATCTGATATGCAGGATATCTGATATGTGACCTACAAAGGGGTTGCGACCCTCAGGTTGAAAATTGCTGGCTTAGAAGCAGAATAAAGTTCTAATCAAGAAAACCAGCATTAAACTACCAAGCATAAACACAAAGAAAGTTCAAGGTTAAGGAACACAAATGAAATTAGAAAAGTAATATGAATGTTTTTTATTCTGCTGCCATGCCGTGCAAATAACCAATTATAAAACTGTAGTGTTACCCCAAGACAGGACTGAGGCCCCTGGTGCCACTACTGCAATCCATTACCACAGCTAGTTCACTGGCACAAAATTTCTGGAATGCAGTCTTGCAACATGCAACACGAGCCACAGTCACACAATCTTTCTCGGTAATTTTTAAAATTAATCTCAGTGGAAAATCTTTAAAGAAACCAAGATGCATGTATATAAAGATATCACAAAAATACAACAATAACAATACACACACACACAAAACAAGTCACATAGCCACTTCAAAAGTATAAATATGGTATAAAAACTGGGAGAAATTTAAAACACACACAGACCACAAGCAACCTAAGGCAGCTCACACATGTAATGCATTTGGGAGGCTGACAGAAGTGGTCTGGAGGCTAAGAGACAGGTGCGTGTGTGCGCTCACGTGTGCGTCCGGGGCCCGCACAGTGAAACCCTGTTTTAAAAGGACAAAAGGATGCCACTCTAATGGTCAACTAGGTAAAATGCAAGTATGTGGGAGGTAAGAAAACACAGCTGAAGAAAATACAGTGCCACTACAGGTCATACTTCATTTTAAAGAATAAGACTGCCTCAATAGAAACAACTTCTATGGAAAATGTAGTCTCCAACTACTCAATTTTGACCTAAGATTACGAGCCAGTTTTAGATTGTGTGAATCTCGGCTGGCTCTATTTCTCTGTCAGTTGCTGTACTACTGAAAGCCCCCTGAGGCCATGACTGCTCATCTGAATCACACTGCTGACATTCAAGAAATGGTTGGCAAACCAACCAATCCAGGCAGTTTCCGTGGGAACTATTGGAAAGAATAGGCTATATAGAACAACAACAACAACAACAACAAAAAATACAAGCGAGAGAAGATTGGAGACATGGAAGGACAAAGGTCCAGAGATACTTTGGGCCAACTACAGCTGTAGGAACTCCCTAGCCATTTACTTCAAGGTGGTACACATGAAGGGAAACAGAACACTGCTCTATAAAATTCAGCAAAATTTTACCTTTAATTCCAAACCTCTGTGTGTACAATTGTTCTGCATAAAGATGTTTAGGTCACTAATGGTTTGCACATACAAGATGATTCCTTTAAGATTATAATATAAGACAATTTATAAGGCCTGTTGACACCATCACTTTTGTCATATCAGTACAACTGTGGTTTTGGTGAGGAAGTATAAGCCAAGTATAAAGCACTGCTAACCATAATACATACACCCATAATATAGCTAGCTGTGCAGTAAGCTGTACCATCTAGGTCTGTGTTAAGTGTACAATCGTGTTTGCACAAGAACAAAACTGTCTAACAGATTTCATTAAGTGATGCATAATTCCATGTGTAATCTAGAAGATTCTTAATATTCCCAAACACTAAAGAAAAACAAACCCATAATCAAATGAATCTTCAAATGAAGAATAAAGAGGAACAATTTCAAAACCTCATCTACATTTCTGTTTTCCTCAAATCCTCTTGACTTTATGTAAATTAGTTGTCACTCATCAGTATCTGAAGCAAGCTAAGTTTGGGGAAACCAGAGGGAAGCAGCTCAGAATATTAAAGTCTCTGAAAGACTTAGTTGCTTACATTCAGAAGTGCAAAATCAAAGCCAACCAAAACTGTTCATAGCATCACTAAAGTTTTCCTTCCCCTTTTCACTCTCATAGCTCATTTCCCTGATACACAAATGCCTGATTTATGGACTTACTGCAGAAGTAGGTATGAGAATCTAGCTCATCTAAACATTAGAGACCTGAAAAAATTAAAATAATGCTATTTCTCATGTAAGTGGGGGTACTCTTTTCATAAAATGCCAATAGATTTTAAAATGAGTATTTCCAGTTTGAGAAATATAGTTTTAGCTTTGAGTATCATAGATATCAATACTGGTAACCCATTTAATTAAAACCCTTGAAAAACTTCCGTCTGTTGGGGGTGGAGGGGATGAAGTGATCAGGTAAACAAGCACTTGCCCACCGAGCTGAACCCCTATCAACAATTTTAAAGGATGGAAACATTAAAAATATTAAAAACCATTGCTCTAAGCCCTCAGCTTCTATCAAATTAGTACTGTTTGGATACCCAGACAGAAACTTAATAAGGAGCCTAATGTTCGTAACACTTCTGCAGAGGCAGTTTTAAAGAGCTCCACAGTGCCAGGTATTAGTGCTGTAGATTATAATTTTCTCAGGAGAGACACATTTAACATGGAAAACTGAGTAAAGACACAATCTGGCCATCAGAAAATCCTCTAAGGCAAATGTAGACAGCCACTTTCCTGATACGTAAGTATCTGTGTCTACCAACTCTTTTATATCTAGTATGAAACAGTAATTTAACTTTCTTTGTCTTCATCACTGAGGATTACCACCAGAATCACAGCTGTTATGTTAGCAAATGATGTGGTATGGTGACACTTTTCCCGCCTCAGATACCAAAATAGAAGCACAATGCCTTTTACAGAGGCTACTGTGCGAGTACTAGTGCCGGCTTTATTCCAAGGGTGTTGGTTGTTTTCACAGGTTACTGAACACTAAATTCTCAGTTCCTGTCCAGAACAAATACCAGCAGTCATGCATTTCCTATAATATAAAACCATTAGTCATAAGGGCTCTCAATTATGTCTCCCTTTGCGTTCTAGGCTACAAGCTGTGTTGGAGTATAAAATGTTTCACAGGGGCTTGTCAGTTTGATGCTTCGTTTCACAGGTGGTGCTATTTTTTGGAAACCAGGGAACCTTAGGGAGATGAGACCTCGCTATAGGTAGGAGGTCACTGGAACCATGTCTTTGCTTTACTCTGCCATGGGTGAAAGCCTCTTCCTCCAGGTGCTGCTGCTCATAGCACTCTGCCCTATCAGGGGCCAGAATCAGCAGGGCTATGAGCAGAATGCAAGTCATAGACAGGAGCTGTGAAAGAGGATATAAAATTACTTTCCTACCTGTACTTACTTCTTTTATTGACTTTTTGTTTGTTTATGGTGATGGTTAAATGCCTAGCAATATGATAGTGAAAATGAAAAGTCCAAGGTGAAGCCCCACAGCTTCAGAACATTATATACGAACCATATACGAGCTAACTATACATTCACTGAGGTATATGTAGAACAGTCTATGGGTCTCTATAATCTTGGTATTTACTGTGTCTATAACAATTCAACTTTTAAAAACTCAAAAATCAATACAATGAAATGCAATTTTGCTTATCAAAGCACTCCAACTTCAACTAATACACAAGACTCTGGTTGACTTATTGGTGAAATTTTATCCCTCTTAGTCCAGAAGACACTTCAAAATGTATTCAAATCATTCTAGACATGAAAGACAGCTAATCCTTTACTAATCCCCATAAAATCTATTGACTTGGCTGTAACGCTGAAAAAATGTTTACTAAAAAATACATCTCAAGTTTCTGGTTTCGGCAGCACACTACAATTGCATGCTATGTCACAGGGAGCACAGTGCCACTCTGCAGCACAGCTGGCACGTAAGACTGTACATGTGTGACCCAATGTTCTCCTAGATCAGAGCTGCCTAATGCCATCAAGAGTTTTGAATCAGAAATGGGCAAGGTTCTGAGGGGAAATTCTAGGTACAAGTTCCTAAGAATTTCTACCTTGTTGCTCAGTGTTTAACAAAACTGTATCTTGGTGCCTCTGACACATTTATAAGTCTCAAGGGAAAACATATATGGTTTGAATGTGAAATATTCCAAGGATCATGTGTGTAAAACTAGGTCCCCATGTAGAATTGAAGTCACTGGAACATGACTGGACCATGAGGGCTCTAACCTCACCAATGAGCTATTAGAAGTGGGAACTGGAGAAGGTAAAGCCTACCTGAAACGAACAGTCACTGCAAAGGGTACGGCTGTCCCTAGCCCCACCCTTCCCTGTGAGCCATGCTCTGAGTTCCCTGCAATGAGGTTCTCTCTCACCACAGGTCCTGGAACAATGGAAGGAAGTGGAAACAGACTGAAAACTCTAAAATGGTGAGCACCCAACCTCCCAGATATCTTATCTCAGAAGGCAAGCAACATTCTTACCTTCAGCATTTTCTTGTTTGCTGTGTTCTTGCCACATTCTCTCCTCAGCTGCTCACTCATGGCTTGTAGCTCTCGGCCAAAGTGAATCATTCTTTCTATGGCAGCCTGACTTCCTCCACACAGCTGACGTCTTAACTGACTGGAGTCAACTTCTGCAAGCAAACAAACAACTATTTCACTACTTATAGAATGGAAAACAGTGAAAAAAAAGTGAGAATGCAAGGGTTTTTTTTTTACTTCACATTTTGTATATTCTTTAGTAGCTACTTTCTAGTAGTTCATCTAAACATAGATATATATGTACATTCTTGAGACAAGGTCTTGTCAAGCTGGCCTTGGCCTTTCAAGCGCTGGAGTTACAGGCATATAGCAAGCACTGTGCCTGGCTCGAAACACAGATTCAAAATTTCTTATATGGAGCTTTGTAGCTCAAAGCTGTATCTATTTATAGTCTCAAGAGTCTGGTATCCAACATTCAGTGTACAGACAAGTGGCAAGAACCTTTCAGTGTTTGCATACAAAGTTAAGTGGAACTCCCTAAGACTATATGAAACAAGATGGGAGGCAGGGGAAGAAAACAGACAGAATAAAATATTCTTGGAAGCTACGACCCCAATAGAAACATAGATGATATTTGATCTTACTAATGAAAAAGACTAATTATACCTATACTATTTAAAGGAAATATTACCCTTAGAAGCATTGAATACTATATATGTTGACTAATCCTTAGTAACTGACAACACTGTACCCATAAAAATCACTACTAGTAACAGAATTCAGGATGATGAAAATGACAAATATTAACAAAGTACTTGATATAGCTTTTCAGAGATAAACTTATCTGCTCTTCACAATGACCGAGTAGATTTATTTTACCCATTTTACAGATGAAAAAACTGAGGCACAGAGCAGTTAAGTATCCTGTCTGAGGTCAAGCAGCTAGTAAGTGGCAGTTGCAGCTTTCAAATCCAGGTAAATCTGGCTCTAGAACTCTTGCCCCTTCCCAGGTGTTTAAGTGTCTCTAGAAACAGAGGATCAGCAGGGAAGACCAGGCTATCCCTTAAACAACTCCAGTGATTACCTTTAGGTCTCAAAATACAAAGAAATATCATACTCCTGTGAATTCCAACAAATAATTTATAAGCTTCAATGATTTTCATTGTTTGATATGGAAAGCAAGGCCTTCACACGCATCATTAGGGTGGTGTTTTAAAGCGAGATAAATCACGCCTAGGAACAGCACTATATATGTCCTGTCTGCATTTAATGAACTTAAGAGATTCAGTTTAACTGAAATTTAGAATATAATTTCTACTTATTTGGTCTTAGTGACTACACTGAATTAAGTGTCAAAGTGTTTTCTATCGCCAACCTTCATCCCTAAGGCAGTGCAAGTACACAGGACAGCTGAGCCAGGAAGACTGGCACCTCCCCTTAAGAGCCCAAAGGTTCGGTTCCTACTCTCTCCAATAACCCATGCTCACAAGTGTTAAATGAGATGCTTCATCTTGAAATCTGCCTTATGCTTAGCTGTGAATCAGTCCAAGTAAAAACATAACCTTGTAGCCACCATTTTTTATTTAAAATATAAGAAATATCACTGCAGACCCATTTCGGTGTCACAATCTTCCATTTCGTGGTCATGTTTAGAGCTACCATTTAGGAAACCATTGGATGAAGTTTCTCCAACTCCATTGGAGTAGTGATCTGTTTCCATGTCTACATCATTACTGAAAATGAAAAAACAAACCTAATTTTAGAAATTAGTTTAAAATAAATTACTACACAACTTTGTAGCCTATAAGACACTAATTTTCATAAGACTACAGCAATCTGCAAAGAGGTAAATGAGGTTAAATCTCAAATGTATCAAACCACACACATAGACAACTGGTCTTTAACAAATCTGCACTTTGGAGATGAAGGAGCAGAGGCTTATGTGCAAGACAGCAGTGATTTTTGTGACTTTGCAACAGTATGGAAGTGTCGTGCTTTGGCATAAGACTTAGTTTTCAAACTCAGGTCTGCGCTTCCCTGTTATGCTTGCCATCTTCCTGAGACACTCCTCTCCACTGGCCACAAGGGTCACTTCCAGCATTTAATGGAGAAACTTTACTCTCCAAACTGATAAACCTGATTCAAAGTACACAATGCACTGTTTCCCTGCCCTATTATTCAGTCTACTTCTAGACTTTTTACAAGTTTCTAGACTCTTCCATATCTACATCATTACTGAACCTTTGCTTTTGTACCTGTCCTTGCTATTTAAGAATATGCTATTTCAAAAGTAACTAACAATAACAACAACAAACAAACAAATCCAAACTACTATCTCACCTGCTTCTGCTTCTCAGATCTAAACAGCACTAGTACTCTCTAGGCTTTCTTGTTGGCCAGTGACTCTAAAGAACTACCAAATTTTCGCTTTGATTTTTATTTTAACGGGCTCTACATTGCCCAGGTTTTGAATTTACAATCTTCCCATGTCCACGCTTATAAGTACTTGAAATCACGGGTATGCACCACCATACCCAGCTCAAGCAACCATATTTTTAAACAGTAGCCAATAGTTTCTCCACAGGTTCCCATGCTTGTTCATCCTGCAGTATATCAAAACCTTTGTACTAAAAACTATATATGGACAGAGTAAAGCTGTCATACATGCTCTTTCAAATCCACCCAGGCTTAAAGAGACAATACTTTAGTCTTAAGATGTCTCCTGTGAAAAGTTAAACAACACTTAACCCAGAAAGATAACTGGTGAAAATTGAGGAAATATACAAAAAGGACATTTTTCATCATAAAGGTAAAATTATTCATTTGGAAAAAACCAAACCAAAACAACAAAAAAAAACACCAAACCTTAGCAGAGATAACCCACTAGTCAACAGCTGAGGGATGTGAACAGAGGTATGTCTGTGCATACCACCTCTGCCTTCCTGTGTTCAAGTCTAGTACAGACAGACCTGGGAAGATGAGGCAAAGGATTCAGGACTACAAAACAGACTGATTCAGTAAGAAAGAGTCTGTTTATATACTTCAAAATCCTTACTGCCATAGTTTTTAATTACTTAAGTTTTTTAACATTTCGGGCAATATGATTTAGTATTTGAGAGGCATTCGTTTATCTGCGCATCTACTCCCACATAGTTAAAAGACCCCTGAAGCCTGTTCCCTGTTGAATACTGAGGTCTGTTCCATGGTGAACACTAAAGATATCATACCACTCTCCAAGAGAAAATGGCCTGTGCTCAGCTAGCTCATGTATCCCAGAGTAGTCTCCATCACGGCTGTGAAGAATGTTAAATCATAAGGAAAGGTACAGCATGTTGTATGAAGGTACAAAGCAAGAAGAATGAAGTACTGGACTTGGGTCTTAAGGCCAGAACAGGAGTGAGTGGGAAGAGCATTTCAGACAGTGGGAGGGGAAAGCACAAGTTCCTAAGTCAGAAATCCTGGTAACAACTTTCAGCTCTGCAACTTACTACCTAATTAGTGACCTTAAAAAAACAGTAGTTTCTTTCTGATGTTCAGCTATACATCTGTAAAATGGTTTAAACAGTTAATGTCATCTTTATTGACTACATAATACTGGTGCAGAAAAGTCATTACCCAAGTACAAATAATTCTTACTGGCTTAAAAAGTTTAAAAAGTGCTTGCTAAGTTTGCTGTCTTTCCTTCTCCACTGCAAAGGAGGATATTGTATCATCAACCCTGCAGCTAAGCAAAAAATGTAGGTGATGACAGATCTAACTAAGCAACTTCCTGTCAAGAGGGTAGCATCTGAGAGAAAATGCCACAGAACAGCAATCTGACCACCAAACAAAGGTAGAATTCTGTCAACAATAAAAATTCCAACTATGAAGTCCTAGAGTTTCCATTCAGTGTTTCTTTTTTCTACCGTTCTTAGGCGTTAATGTACCATACACCATTACCTTTTAAAATTTGTCATATGTGACAAACCAAAAATTTCAACCTCCAAACTTTCAAATATAATTTATAAAATTATACTTGCTCCTTAAAGTATTCTTTACTATGAGATTCCACATTAACAGTTGGTTCTTCTTCAATAAGAAATTAAGAACACTGCTTGAAAATGCAATGTTTATAGTTACAGGATCAAATCAGTATGAACCCGATTCAGATGTTACGTCACTGGGCAGGCTGAATGCACATAAATTTGCTCTTGGATACTTTAAGTGATTATACTGCATGGATTTTAAGAATACTAGTGTTATATCTGAGAGTATCAAGGCCCATGGTATGTTCATTATGGTATGTCTTCTATTTTTTTTTTTAGCCCTGGCTGTCCTGGAACTCATTCTGTAGATCAGACTGGACTAACTCTTAAAGAGATCTGCCTCTGCCTCCCAAGGTGTGTGCCACAACAACCACCTGGCAAGATAGAAATATATGTTTGCACACGGTATGCGTGTTTTCTTTCTAATCTTAGAAGTCAAACAATATAGCCAGCAGCAAGTTTGGTACCTAGCAGTTCCTCAATATTTTTGTCAGGCTAATGTCAAAGATTCTTGTAAGCACCTGTACTGTGCTGCCCCTGGCATGAAGACAATGCACACAGCCCAACATCTATCTGCCCTTATAACCTGCCCAGTGGGAAGAACGCAGCACAGAACCAAGAAGAGCTCTGCACAAGAGGAAGTTAAATACTTACAGTAAATAGAGTTCCTACCCTTTTACTTTCTGAGTGCTCAGAGCTGCAGGCCCCAGTGTGAACCCCAGAAGTTCTTCAGACATTATCAGTGAAAAGACAGCATCTATGCCCTAGGTGTTTCTAGTAATTACAAAAGTTAGGGAAATCACTTTATTACCTGGTGAAGTTATTAACTTGCTGTGACCTTGACATATTGATACTGTTTAGTTCTGGTACATTCAAACTGGGTAACTGGTGTTTACTGTGGCAATATGATTGATGTGCTTTATTTGATATTACACCATTGCTACAACTTTCAAAACCTGAGAAGAAAGCAAGAAAAAACAAAACACAGAAACAGCAATTTGATTAGCTTGTAAATAATATTTTTATATTTTGATTTTATATTTAATAATTTTTGAGTATAGGAATGCCAAGAGTATTTAAAATAATTTTTTGTTTTTTTCAGCTTGATAACATATTAATACTTCATTTTAAACTATTACTTCCTCTGAGTTTAATTACAGATCTCATTTAATCCTCACAATCACTCTGTGGGGGCACTACAGTGTTTAAAACAAGGACAAATTGTAAGAACTGGGTTAATGATTTCATTGTGTTGCTAACACCACTGAGTATTCTTAGATATGCCTTGATGCTCCAGCCTATATAGGCAATGTGGGATAGCCTGTGCCTCCTCGGCTATAAACCTGAACAGGATATTACTATACTACATGCTATAAGAAATCGTAATACAGGGCTGGAGAGATGGCTCAGCAGTTAAGAGCTCTAGCTGCTCTTATACAAGGCCTGGGCTCAATTCCCAGCACCCACATGATGACTCACAGCCATCTGTAACTCCAGCTCCAGGGGATTCAACACCCTTTCTGGCCTCTCCTGGAAATACATACAGGTGGTACACAAGTATACATACATATATGCAGCCAAAACACCCCTACATTAAAATGAAAATATGTATTTTCTTCTAAAGAAATCAAAATACAGTGGTACATATTTATATACTTTGACACAGAAAAGATTACAATAAAATACCACAAGATTTTGTGACATTTTTCTGCTCTACCAAGACCACATGGGGTCACTCTGTACAGTTTGTCACTGACAGAAATGTTATTATGTAGCATGTTATAATCATCCCCTTTTAGCTATGAATACACTGACTAAATAATATTCAAGAACAGTATCATCTTGCCACTGAGGATATAGACATGCAAGTCTTGTGCCCATCATATGGAATAGTGCATCAAAAAGCCTGAAGGTAAATCAGTGCAACTGACTGTAGGAAAAAATAGAAATGATACCTGATGGGGAGTAAAACTATTTGATCTGCTTTATAAAGTTAAATACAGGCTTGGCAGGCTGACAAGCTGGTGGGATGGCAGATGAGGAGAAAAGTTAACAGGAGGAACAGAAAGTAGACAGGGTAAAAGACTGATTTTTTTTTCCCCCTCTAAAGAAGCACAGTGTATGTGTATGGCTTTGGGAATGACCAGAATCCTCACACACTGAATCAGTGGATATTACTGGAGAGCTTCAGAGTTCATCACTGAAAATAACCCACAAGTCAATGTCAACTGGAAGACAAGGTCAAGTGCAAGCTTGAAGGTACTGTCTTAACTTAAAAGGATCCAAGGAAGTTTGCTAGAGCTGAGTACTTAATATGAACAAAGAATTCAAATGGGCTAGAAAAGCTTTTGGCCAAGCCAAGTATGGATCTTGACAGCATTAGTAATTTCTGAATTATGGATATTTTCTGTGGAAACCATATATTATAACTATGTTTTCTACAGTAATGTCCTGATAGGTATGGAATGAAAGAGGTCTTCAATCTTAGATTCCTAACCTAAGCTTTTAAGAGCCTGCCTTATCTGGTCATATCTGAATTGCTTCCTGGGGTTTAATGACTAAACCCAGGTTAAAGTACTGCAAACCATGCAGTTCCATATGTAAAGGTAAAGTAGGGTTTATGCTTTAGGTAGATTTGTGTATTGGAAGCTATATGCTCTAGGTTCATAATATGTAAAATCTAAATGTCCTTTGACTTTATCACAGTTTGAGACTTGTACTCTATGTATCTGAAGGTTTTAGACAATAATGGCCTGAGAGGTTATTAAGTATAGTGACTAGTTTGTTTAAGGAACCAAGTTTTAGTAAGAATGTTTATCTCTCTATCTCTCTTAATAATTAAAACCCTTAATAAATTAAAACCCTTTGTTTGAATAATCTTTTCAAAAGACAAGTGTTGTACCAAGAATGACAAGACAAAGTATTTGGAGTAGTGTTTTATTGACATAATGTTAAGTTCTTTTTTTGTGGAAATGTGTACTTAAATAAAATCATATGTGACTATACAAACCACTCATATAGTTCAGGATATGCAGGCTATATGTATATCTAGATTGCATTAAATTATTATGGAACTTGGAATGAAAACTGCACTTCAGAAATGTCAATATTTGGGAGACTTGTTGGTGCGTCTTAACATCGCTAAGTCAGTACCTGGGGAAATACTATTTGTTTAATCTCCTGATACAAAAATAGTGACGAATTAAACAACAAAGATAAAATGAAGTATACAGAGCAAAGAGTACATGTGGGAAACAGAATCAAAGGGATGCAATAAAAAAAAAAATGAGGAAGATTAGATAAAAATCTGTAGAAGTGATAGCAAGAAAGCCAGCAAAGAGAATTTTAATGAAAAGAACACCAAGAGCCAGAGTGTAAGCATTAAGTAAGCTGAAGGGGACAGAAAAGAAAGAAGAAAAAGAAAAAAACAAAACAACAACAAAAAAAAAAAAAAGAAAAAGAAAAAGAGAAGATGCTTAGAAATGCATCGAGAGATAGGAAGCCCAGCAAGACTTGATGGGACAGCATACTCAGATGACATACTTTATTAAATACATGATTATTTTCTCACTTTTTTGTCAATGGTTTTAGTGACAATTCATTTTGAATAATGACACTGATTTATGAAGCTCTATTTATAGTCTCAGTTTCTTATGATACTTCTTGGTACTTGTATCAGATGATTCTGTGTTTTTATAGACTGTATATACACAATTAAAAATATAAAAATGTCTACATTAAAAAAAAACCTCAAAATTATATAAAGAAGAGCAAAAGTTTAAAAGATTGCATCTCACCAGAAAAATGTGCAGTACTGCTTTTGCCTGACGCTAAATTGTGGATGCTCATTCCGTGGCTGGGACTCATGCTTGGACTACTAAAAGGCCGAGGACTGACAGGATAACTGTCTTGAGATTTTGGACTTCGGCCTCCCAAACATCGTACTTCACTATCTGTACCATTCACCATTTCTATAAACTGACGTACTCTGAAAGAAAAAAGAAGTTTACTTAGGCACAAACATCAAATCTGTATATAGCTATATTAAAATTAAAATAAGCCTCATTTTAAAATAAAATCAGTATTTTACTTGGTATCATATTGAGAATGTGAGATTTTAGACACACATGTACCTGGAGAGGTACAACGCACAGCCTTATCCCAGCCCTTCCATCCCAGGCTGAATTACCAAGCTCTTAGCCAAAATAGGCCTCAGTTGGCTTTTGCTGTAAGGTAAAAAAACTGACATTTGACTTACAAAGACTTTCTCAGCCTTAGAAGATTGACATCCTAAGCTCAGTAACATCCAACTCTCTGTTTTTTTGATATGTATCGCACTCTTCAGCCCTGGATGGCCTCAAACTTGTTATGTGCAGACCAGGTTGGCCCTGAGGTCTCAGAGATCCAGTCTGTTTTATGAGTGCTGGATTAAAGGCATTCTTTTTTTAAAAAAAAACAAAAACAAAAACAAAAAACAACAACAAAGATTCAGTTTTTTAAATGCCTAAGCAAGATGTATATAACCTAAGGCAGAAAATAAGTGTTGGCGATGATTCGAAAGACTGGAAACCTTCTGCTGTGCTAGAAGTAAATCTAAGGATGCGCCAAGGAGAATGAAGGGTTCTCACAGTGTTAACTAGGAGAGTGAGCCAACAACTCCACTTTCAGGGAAATAATGCAAGAATTGAAAGGCAGGACTTAAGCAGACACTCATGCAGCTTTGTTCACAGCAGAATTATTCATAGCAGAGAGCAACCCCAGCACCCACTGACAGAAGAACAAATGCCAGGCAGTGCAGCCACATGATGGGATCATCTTCAGCCTTCAAAATTAAGGGAAATTCTGGCATGTGCTACATTATAGGTCAAAATTAAGGATATTACACTAAGTGACACACAGTATGAGGATTCTGGACAAGAGAGCAAAGGGCAAGCTAGTGTTTAGTGGACAGGCTAAGAAGATAAAAAAGCTCCAGTGATGCACAGAGACTTAAGTGTACTTAAGTATGTAAGAACACACATAAGAACAGGTAAAACAGTATATTTTATGTATATCTTACTGTAACTCTTCAATAGATCCAGAAGAGTTACTCAAAGTAAACTTTTAGGAGAAAATTGAGATTACTGCCTTCTAAGTATCACATTCACAGTTTTAAAAAGATGAAATGATAAAAGCAAGCAAAAGTGTCATGTGCTTAGAGACCTTAACACAAAGCCCCTTCTGCTTTTGTTCACACATGCTAAGCATCTGCTCTGCCATTGAGGTACATATCCTCAGCTCCAGGTGTTTTTAAAAATACCACTTAAATGTGCTGTATTATAATATTATATATAAATATCTGAAGCAAGGCAAAACAAATCAAAACTACAAATAATGAAGATAATTTTAATTACTTAAAATAACATTTTACTAAAACTCACTTTAATGTGAAAAGGAGATTGGGATTTCTTTCAAGTAAACTTGGGTATAACTGTTGTGTTGTTTCAATGGCTTCTCCCATTCGTCCTGCTAACACCAACTTCTGAATTCCTATTAAGTAAAGAAAGCAAAAATATCAGCTCTACAAAAAAAGAGACAACCTTAAATCACCCTTGTGAAAAACCTCTAAAATAAACTCTTTTTCCAAAATTTTAAAGTTTAGAGAAATCCAAGGAAAAAATTCAGAGACACATTAAGAATTAGAAAACATAAGTATTTTCAGAGACTACTTTAAAATACCATGAATAAATATGTAAGTATTACAGGGAAAACATCCACTGAACAGTATTATTTCCAAATAGTAAGGCTTAAAAGATTGTTTTGAGGAAATAACACTTAAAATGTCTATCGGATCTTCTGTCGTGGGACTAGAACACCAGCCTTTGAAAAGGTCAGAGCCTTCTTAAAGTCCACCCTTGAGTAAGTGACCTCCTCTGCACGACAGTGTATTAAGGCAGTGAGAAAAACCAGCCTACCGTATGCTACAGGCACGCTGCAATTGGCATTACTTTAGCCATCTTACCTATAAGCAGATTCTCTCAGCCATCATGGTTTTGCATGTTTACTCTGCTTAATATTTCCAACAGGCTAACAGCACTGACTTTAGAATGTCTAACTTTTTGTCAGGCTGCCTTGCCCTGATGAAAATAGTACCAGCACTGTCCAGGCACAAAGTCCTAAGCAATATAAATACTTATGACCAATACACCACCTTCAACCACCTTCAATTCAGGCAGTAAACTAGAAGACATTTAAATTTCTTTCAAAGAAAAAAAAATTTCATATACTATCTCCACTATCTCATCTAGAATGGCACCAAACTTGCTTTGAATCGAGCACTTCTTATTTCTTGAAGCTTAAGGTTTTCTGCCCCGTCCTCCACCCACCAGGTGCTGACACCAAACCCAGAGTGTGTCAGGCTCATCAACCACCTTAATCCCACCCACAGAAAAGCAGTTTTTCAATGGAAATGTGATAAAGGCATTTCTTTTTAAAGGTCTACAACTTTATTTCTACATTAAAACTCTGGTGTCAATTTTTAAAACAAATTTTCAAACTGTCAGCTTGAGCTACAGGAGACCCTGCCTCAAGACACGAGACCTCCCAACCCCTGACACAAGCCAAAACACTCACAAAAACAAACAACTCAAAAAGTCAATGAAAATGACTCTGGAGGCATCCACTTTAAAACAATATATTGGGCAAAATTTTAATGAAAAAAAGTTTTCTGAAAGTTAAAACAACCAAACTTATTATTTAAAAACAAGTATTTGCCATGTACCACAGTGTTCTTACTTTGTCTATTCTTAATGGAAGCTAATTCTTCTAGAACAGTCTGGTCTGTAGATCTGGCAAAGGCCTCTGCTGTGGCACAGTACCCGTGGTGGACTAAATAAGACGAAACCATTCTTAAAACAAAGAGAAGAAACACATCTTTTAGTAAGGAGAATACATGCTTCAGACTACAATCTCTTTTAACAAGTCTAAGCTGGGATTACAAAAATCAATCTATTTCCTTGAAGCCAGGCTCTTTGACCTTCAACTTTACAATAAGTTGAAAGTAACATTTTGTTCTAGTTATGAATAGTCTAAAAGGCCATCTAAAAATAAGATGAAAGGCATTAAAATCACCTTTTAAAAAGTTTTAATTCTTGGATCCCTATTACCCCCTGGTTCTTTTTTCATTTTCTTATTATTCAATCCTACTAACCATAATTTTGACCTCACCTTAACTATAGATATCCCAATAACATGTTAGCCCTGTGTAAAACAGGTTTTTTGAGATAACTGATTAATACTAGAGTTCCAACTATTTTCTGTGCTCATCAAATGAGATGAGATCTCAAAGCATGAAGAGAGACAATGATGTAAGCCCAGAGAGAATTGGCCAGGACAAAATCCACAGGGAGCAATTAAAGAATGCAATCAATTTGATGGTTTTAAGCAGGAAATAAATTGTGAAAGACTTACAGTGATCCATCCAAGAAAACAAGCTTGCCTTTAGAAGCCACTAAGTGGTTAAGATATATTTAGCAAAACGGGTATTCTAACAATATTAATCAAAACTCTTTTATCTCCAACCACTATCTTCTCTAAACAATACCCAAAGAGGTTTTCTTAAAGATTTAAACTGAAGAACCTTTAAAGCAACTATGACCATGGCACACTGATGATATATTTGAAGTGGCTATGTTCTTGGACTAGATTATACAATCAGAATGATTTTTAACTTAATGGCATTTAACTTTTGCATACATACTATTGACATCAATCTTTAACAACTTTCATTTAATACTAGTGATAGCCAGGCACTGTCTTTTAGACTTTTGACAGATAGTCTAAAGAAGGTGACTGTCACAGGAATTCAAAGTTCCTGATATTCTTAGGACATTCTATAAAATAAAACAAACATATAAAGCCACTGTTATTAGGCTCTTCCTAATAACAGACTTAGCACTGCTGGCCATCCTCCATTATTAATAATGAATTCAAAGTATTTATGCTGCACTTGGGCTAAATCCAGTCACTGCTCCTTGGTCTTCATTTCCTTACCTTATCCTAAGTGTCTAATGGTAACATATAAGAAATAATAGTAAAAATAGTTACTAAGGCTTTTTTATTTCTAAATTACATCCATCTATCTGTCTATCTAACTGTCTTAGCGTGAGAAGGCATATATACAAACACACACAGTGGCACAATGTTCAGGTCAGAGGACAACTCTGTAGGAGCTGGTTCTCTCCTTCTAGTATGTGGGTCACAGGAATAGAACTCGGGTAAAAAGCCACCTGCCACCTTTCTGCTATCTTGGTGATGCTATCTTTCCTACCCAAGTTTTTTAAGTTTAATTTTTGAAGTCTTTTGTGTAGAAGCCTATGAGTAGATTGTTGGATAGGAACAATTACAGTCTTTCTGAACCAAAATGCTAAGTACTAAGAAGAGGCCCACTGCAGCCATGACAGCCGCCCTGCTAACACTCTTCCAGACACAGCAACCACACCACTGGCCCTGAGAGATGGGGTATACACATTTTGCTGCACTCTCTTACTTCTCCACATGAAGAAAGCACCGAACTACTGTTTTTTTCCCCTCCCTGTATGTTTGAACCATGGCTGAGGAAGATGCTGAAGTTCATGTTTCTAAATCACAGAACCTAAAACATAAGATCTAGGTCACCTCTCTAAACTTATCTTTTTTGTTAACATTATCACAAGTTTGACTGTATAACCTACAACCTTCACTGAGTCATATTATTAAGGATAACAAGTTAAACTACTTTTATGATCGTGTCACTTATTTCCTCCATTCAGTTAAATCAGACAATTGCATTCTGTGTGCGTTTAAATCAACACTATTTTATTCCAACTGGTGAATTACTTTTTGAGATATCAATATAATCAATAGTATATACACAAACAATTAGGATTTAAACTAGACGCCTGGATACACATCTTTGAATGCAGAAAGAATAGTTTGCCTTATAAACACTCAGTATTTAAATCTGTACATTCAACATTCCTTGCTCTTACTTTTGTATCATGGTCTGCCACTCTCCTTCTCGATCTCCAATAGGAAACCGGTCTATCTGGGCCTGTATTTTGGTTCTCCATTCTCGCATGTAGTCTTCTATATCAAACACAAAAGGATGTTGCCCAAAGTTGGCATCAACCACTTCTCCTGGTGTCTGAAGCCCCACAGTAGGATACAAATTTGGCTGTAAGACAACATATTTCTTTAAATAATCTATTGACTGTACACTAAAAACTTCATTATCTTTGCAATGTAAAAATAGAACCATAAATTTACTACATGAATATTTTAAATTCTCAATCAAAATATTAGTGGAGGACAACTAAAACAAAATACATTATATGTTGGATAAAAAATGTTATTTCTTCACGCTAATCATCAAGACAATGTAAACAACTAAGATACTCACAAAAATGATTCTGGGACTCTGCCACTTGGCACTGTATTTCTAACATATGAAAATCTAACTCATGCTTTTATTGTCATCTAACAGTTACAAAGCTTAAATTAACACATGGCTCAGGTTTATCTCAGTCTTTATATAAGCTACACATTATTTAAAAACGCACATTACAGCTAGTTCACAGAAAGCACTATCTACAATTTATTACAATCATTACCAGCATACTTGGAAGGCCTGCCTTTATAGAGACAGCGGTAAAAACTTGCTTTAAGCAAGACACAGTGTCACTTGTAGGGATTTTCTTTCTTTGTTTCTAAAATTGTGGAACACCTCATGAAATTTGCCGGTCATCCTTGCACAAGGGCCATGCTAATAATCTCTGTATTGTTCCAATTTTAGTGTGTGTGCTGCCAAAGTGAGCATACTGTGGGGATTCTTAATGCAAAAAGTAAAACCTCAAATGTATGATCTCAAAGGAAGAAGAGACAAATCTGAATATACATATTGAAATACATTCAAATATATCCTAAGATATTAAAGTAGAAAAAGGTCAAATGTAAAAACAAGTAGCTTCATATACACTTTTTTTTTTTTCTGTTAGTAATCAACTGTTGCATCAAAAACAGCGATCACATACTGAATGTTCACTAAATGACAGGTCTACTCCTTAGAATCACCTGAGAGGTTCCTACTGCCATTACACAGATGTGTAAACTGAGAACCAGAAGTTAGACAGGGTAGCTCTACTACCAACAAGCAAAGACAGAACACAGACTACCAATACTAGAACAAGTAACATCTTTATTCCTGTGACAACAAATCCTCCCAGTTTAGATTTGTGCCTTGTTTCTTTGCCTTTATTTGTAGTTACCACAAGTATTTTCATTATAAAACATGGTAAAGGTTAAAAAGGGATAATGTGTGTGTGTGTAGAAATTTAAAACAAATTGAGGGTATATTTAAAATTAACTTCAAAAAGCAATGCAAATCATAAAATAGTACATCAAAATAAAAAGTCTTATTAGATTATTATGATATGTAAGACAAAGTAGTGCTTCTTTTTGGGGGGAGATTATGGTTATATATGTTATGCTTTATTATGACAGGTTTCAGGGTGGCCTTGAACTCATTAGAATTCTTCTGTCTCAGCCGCCCAAGTTCTAAGATTACAGGTGTGATCCATCATGCCTACCTTAAACCTTTAATAAATAGCAGAACTAACATATTAAAAAATTTAAATGCAAAGCAGATCAGACTTTCAATATAGTCTTTTCATTTCACCAGTTAGAAAACTTGAGACCTGAGACTCAATCCAAAAGCACACAGCTTGTTAATGGCATCATGGAGGGAAAAAAAAAAAAGGAAAAATTGTCTCTTTACTTCTAGCATTGCAAACTTTTCATTAGAATCCATCACAGAATAATTAGATACTTTTAAAACAAAAACATGTAAGAAACCAAGGACAACGAAGGCATGAACGAGAAAGCAAGACAATTCTGTATTTTCAGGACAAAATCCACAAGCTTAAAGGAGGCTTGGTTTACCATGCAGTTATATGCAATTAGAATATAGATGGATGGAAATTTTCTTTTTCAAAAAATTATCATCCTTGACAGGCAGTGGTAACACACAACTTTAATCCCAGTACTTGGGAGACAGAGGCAGATGGATCTCTGATTTCCAGGCCAGTCTGGTCTACAGAGTCCAAGAAAGCAGGGGTACATAAAGCCTGTCTTAAAAAACAAACAAACAAAAAACAAAAACTCAAAAAAATTATCATCCTTGCCTATTTAGAGACAAGTCTCTTTTAGAATAGAAAACATCTTATTCCTACTAATGTACATATTCAATTCATATTTAATAATTTAAGTTGTATTCTATTATAAATATTTCTTCAAAACAACAGCAACAACGAAACAAAAAATAAAAGTAAATAATTTACCTGTGGCAACTAGATTTCAAGTCAGCTTGTAGCTTTGGAAAGCAGCATTGTTTTAAATCATCAGGGGACTAGAGTAATGGCTCTGCAGTTAAAAGCAATTGTTCTTGCAGAGGACCCCCACAGCAGTTCACAACTGACAATAACGCCAGTTCCAGGGGATCCTATGCCCTTGCAGCCTCTATAGGCACCAAGCATCCATGTGTTGTGCATATATATGTGCAGGCAAAATATTACTAATAAAATTAAAAATAAATCTTAAATGAGAGCACCTAACAACAACAAAAGGAATATGTACCAAATTTTAACTCAATTAGTTTGTGTAAAGACATTTCTCAAACAGATGTGAGGGGGCAGGGAGCACTTTTTAAAAAATGTAAGGTCCCTGGGCGATACACACCTGTAGTCCCAGCACTTCGGAGGCAGAGGCAGAGGCAGGCTGATTTCTCTGAGTTCGAGGCCAGCCTGGTCTACAGAGTGAGCTCCAAGACAGTCAAGGCTACACGAAGGAACCCTGTCTCAAAAACTGCAAAACCAAAACACAAAACAAAACATAAGGTCTAAGAAACACTCAAAGAGGCTGGGAAAATATCACCATAGGTTCCAGAACAGCTGGGACTACAGAGAAGACATTGTCTCAAACAAAGAAAAAGATGTAATGTTGTCAGAGTATACAGTCAAGGAAAATTAAGGTTTTTGCAAATATACTCCTCCAAGAGTCAATGCTTCGATTAACTCAAAAGAAACAACAGATAAGGAACTATATTTTCTACGTAATCCCTTTAAGGGAAAGACTAGCTTTCCCTTTTTTCGTGCAGATGAGAAGTGCAGCATACAGAAGTCCCACAAGACTTTAGACCCCTACAAATACTATCAAAGGAAACCTGTAGGAACTACCACCATAGCTATCTTGCTCAGTAACAAAGTTCCCATTGTTTTACTGTAAATGAGAGGATACCACACAACATCAAAGTGGGACAGAAAACCACTAGAAGCTGACAAAAACCATTCAATGTCTAAAATCAGGTATGCCTCTGATGAATGATCTCTACTGCAATGGCAAATGAAGATGCACAGAGAACCACCGCAGCACAGTCCACTCAATGATGTGCTTTAACATGCTTAAGCATCAACAAGCAAAACCCCAGCAACAAAACCTTCTAACAGTTGCAAATGAATCTTGGGAGTTTTTTTAATAGAAGATTCTGCAATGGTTAAGGATGCCATCATTTTACTTACTAGAATTTACCTGTAGGGTCTGGAAGATAGTTCAGTGGGTAAGACAGCTTGCTGTGAAGGCAGGAGAAATTGAGTTCAAGTCCCCAGCACACATGTAAAACCTGGGCATGGTTGTGTGTGCATGTAACCTCAGTGTTGGGGACAGAGGCAGGTGGACTGCAGAAGCTCACTGACTGGAAACCAGCAAGCTTCTGATTCAGTAAGAGCACTAGAGGAAGACTCCTGATGTTCTTCTCCTCTGGCCTCAGATATGTGTTAACGTCACCCCAACACATGTGACACCCTCCCATACAAAAGAATTTATTTACAACTGCACACTCTGCCACCCTGCCCGTCTGCCACCAAAAATGTTCTATTCCAACGCTACTTCCCTTCACTCACATACTTGCTTATGAAGCATATGATCACTATAGTAGCTTTCCTCTCTACAGTGTATCAACTTGTTTTCTAGTGAATCATTTGACAGTAAAACAATATTCTGCTACATCTAATTTACTGGGGTTTTTTTCTACTCACCCCCCTTTCACCACCAGTTATTGCCCTATGTCCTTACTTCCCAAATTATAAACAAGGTTCTCCAAAGTCATCAATGGTCTCTTCGTATCTCTATTGAGTTTATTCCTATCAGACTTTCCCTACCATGCTAAAACTTCCTTGTCACTCTCACCAGGGACCTCTACTCTAGTAAATGGAATGAATGGTCACTTGTGGGCTCTCACATGACAGGATATATCACAGGACTGATGCAGCTAATGATTCCTGTGGTTGTTTGAATGAGCAATGCCCCCCATGAGCTTGGGCATTTGAACACTTGTTCCTCAGTTGTTGATACTGTTTATAGAAATTTAGGATGATGTATGTCACTGCGGACAAGCTTTGAGAGCTCATAATCTCTTCCCTTCCACGTTCTCTCTGCCTCATGTCTGTGAGGATGTGGTCTCTCAGCCTCCTGCTCCTGCCAAGTTTCCCTGCAGACTCTTGTCCCTCGGAACCACAAGCCAACACAAATCATATCTTTCGTAGTGAAGTTGTATCGCCATCTCAGCAACAGAAAATAAGTAATACAACTCCTTCCCTTGGTTCCTATCTTCACCTGGCTTTCAGTATTAACTGTTTTCCTTATCTCACTGATTGCTTCTCAATTTTACTTTGATAGTTCCTTATTTTCTCCTAAACTTACCATGTCCTAGAAATAGGTCTACTTCTCTTCTGTGTCAGCACAACACTTGCATCTTGTCCACATGCAGTTCACGCCTAAATGCTAATGGCCCCAAATTTACTGTAGATAATTCTCTTTAATTCCAGTTTGCAAACCAACTGTGTGTGTGTGACCATATTTGAATCTTACACCAAACTTAATTACTCATCCTGCCCCTCAAAATGTTCCAACAAATTCTGGTGTGGTGTCTACCAGGAAGGCTACTGCAGAAGGATTGCTTGAGCAATCAAGGAGTTTAGGGGCAGAGGGGCAGAAAGATCCTGTCTTTAAAAGGAAAAAAAAAAGTGCTTGGATGTTAACTCAGTGCTAAAGCTTTTACCTACCATCACAAGATTCTAGAGTTTGAACTGCAGACACAAAACAATAAGCAAACAAAAAAAACTGTTCTGCTTATCACTAAACAATCCTGTCTCCACTGTCAACTCGTTCCTCAGGGTTACCATCTTAAAGTCAAGTCCTCTTCCTTTAAAAAAAATACTTTAGTTCTCTAGAAGAACGATTTATGTTCTTAACGGATGAACCGTCTCTTCAACTGCCAAATCCAGTCTTAGACTCCGACTGACTACTTTTCTCCCTGCTATCCGAAATACTCTAGAAACATACATACTGTACCTATCCACTGACTTACTCTGTCAAAAGTCTCGGCTCCAGTCCCAGTCTGAGGAAAGCAGGCAGCTTCTACAACTCTGCCTTGCCTTTTGCATGCCCTATTTCTCTCCAAAGTACATAAACTCCTTCAAAATATCACAACTCACTATTTTTCATGTGCTTATTCTTTAATTTCCTTAGCTTGGACACTAATCTCACAACCCAACTCCAGAAATCTTTACTGGCTGCCAAATAACACTAAAAACACAGGACTTGATACAGCAGTTCTCAAACACAACTTAGGAGAATGAACAGCTGCAACTGTACAAAACTTTGCTGAAAAGCTCAAACATAACATAAAGAAACATACTTCAAATGAACACATCATAACAGGGGTGCTTTAGGGCTGGGTGCACAGCTCAGTATAGAGGAGTATTTATTACAAGGGAGGCCGCAGGCCCAATTTACAAGCAAGCAGAAAGGGTACTTGAGGTAATCTTCCTTGTGCTGTCAACAGGACACAGTGTACATACACTTAGGATGAGTGAGACTGCTCTCTACATATCTAGTGCTAGTTTCTCTACTTCTTTTAGTTAAAAATGAAAATCATCTTTCAAAAAATTATGTCTTACCGGTAAGTCGGTGAAAGCAATACCTAAAAAGAAAAAAAGAAAGGTATTAGTGGCTTTTTTTTTTCCTCCCAAAGGCAGGTAATAGCAAAAAGCTGAATATCTAACTAAAGCAGAGAGGCCAGTTAAAGAAGAAAAAGTGAAAGAAAAGCCTAATTTTGTCAATGACACTAGATCTGCCTGCCTGAATGCCATCCTACTAGTGATCATCAGTCCTCCTGGTCATACACACTTTTTATTTCTGAGATACTGGCATTTACTCTAGAGTTTTAAATGACCCTAAGAAAACCTTTAGAGCTATATGAATGAGACCACTGGTTGCAACAGTGTAAGATTTGATTGTTTCACCCAAAAGCTATATTACCACCGCCTTACTAAATGTTGGTCTAGATTTAGTTTTTGTAAAAATTTAGATTGGAGCTCAGCATTATAGTGCATGCCTGTAATTCCAGCACTCAGAAGACAGAGACAAGATGATTAAAGTCATCCTTAGCAACACAGAAAATTCAAACTGAGCTTATGGTACAAGAAAACTCTGTCTCCAAAAGAATAAAAATAAATAAAAACCACTTTCGGTAATCTCTCTATACATCTCTATACATTTTTAAGTGCATAAAAGCAAGTACTTATTTCTAAAACAAAACAAAAGTTTCTTGATAGGACACAGTAGTTAATGCATGCCTATAATTCTAGCACTCAGGAAACTGAGGTATAAGGACTTCATTCTGAAGCCAGTCTGGGCTACATGCTGACACCTTATCTCAAAAACTGAACAAACCAAAACAAATCCATTCCTTCTTGAAGGATAGAGTGTGTTCCTGAATGCCCCAACAAATTTCAGCATACCCATGTGCCAAATACAACTGGAACACTGCTAACAGCATAACTACCCTGGCATTTTTAACTAAAAGTAACATAACAAATGCAGCATGTATTTCTACAGTATCTCACTGTCCCATTTAAAAAGACTAACACCTCACGCAGAGGTTGATACAACTGCCGCTACACACACTGGAAGCATACAGACAACCCTACCACCTCTCTTATTTTGAGAAGCATTTAAAGTATAAGGCATCTAGTCCTATCTTGTGCCACCAGAAAACCAATCCAACCATAAGATATCTGACTCTGGGCTGGAGAACTGGCTCAGTGGTTAAGAGCCCTGGCTGCTATTTCATAGGTCCTGGGTTCAATTCCCGGCACCCACATGGCAGCTCACATTGTCTGTAACTTCTGTTCCAGGGGATCTGACACCCTCACACAGACATACATGCTGTCAAAATACCAGTGTAGTTAAAATTTAAAAAATAATTGTTAAAAACAGATATCTGACTCTATTTATTAAAATAATAAAGCTAAAAGACACAGTGAATATAAATATCATAGACTGAACAACTCTAGCTGAAAATTCAAACTCTAAAACCAATGATGCTATTAGTTTCAAGTTCTACCTCAAACCATGTGATAGGTCATATTCAAAATACAAGAATACCAAAAATAAGGCATAAAATTACTTTCAGGCTGTGTGTATAAGGCATATATGAAACCTCAATAAATTTCCTATTTACACTTGGGTTCCATCCTGGAGGTAACTCAACTATGTGTGTGTGTACACACAAATATCCTAAAATACAAATCTTAAATGTTTCTGGTCCTAAGCATTTTCAGATTAAAAAAAATTGACTCGTGATATATTTTTAATGTAATGATAATACTTTGAGATTGCTAAAGCCGTTCTTATGATTTTTACCAATCAGTAAATTGTGTTCATCTCTCAAAAGGAAAGCAAAGCCAAGTGTTTTCTGTTTGTAATTTCATACAAAATATTCTGACTGTATTTTCATTTATTCGGAGCCAAATATAAAAACTTACTCTAAAATTGTGAGAAAATAATACAAAAATAAAAACATGAGAAAAAAATAAAAGACACCATTTTAACAAAACATGACTATGCAATTTTTAACATTTTTTGTAATGTAGCCTAATTATTTTTCTCAAAGATATGCATTTATAATAAGTCTCTCTAAATTTACATTGTTTTACCCAAAATTCTTGTCAGTAATTACTAAAGTTTTTGGTCTTTATCAAGAATGCTAATAAAAACATCCAGATTAGCTCTAGAAATCAACACTTTGGACACCTGTCAAGTAAGCACCACAACCTGTGGCTCAGGCCGCAAAAAGCTGCCTAGCAATGAAGCTGGTAAAACTATTCAAACTTCACTTTCTCAATTTCCTGACTTGTCAAGAAGTTTTCTGAAATGTTATTTTTAGGTAACAAATGATGTCTGATAAAAAAAATATATTAAAAATTCAAGTTAGTTTGGTTCTACACTTCAATGCCTCTCTTATTTTTCCAAATTAAAAAACTCTCCATTTTTCTTTATGGTACATACATGTACAATTTTGAAAACTCTGCTTGAGACAGAAACAAAACTGCCAGCCTTATTGCAGAAATATCCCTATACATGCCCAAGGGAAGAAGCAAGAATAGCAGCTGAGTAGCATTTTATCTAATAGATTCTAGAGTCCAGACTAAAAGCATGAAGACCTTTCATGCAACAGGACAACTAGCTAAGGCTTCCTGCTTTTCTGGTAACAGTCTGTCACCACTACTCGACTCTGCCACTGTACCAGGAAGACAGCCAAGAAAACCTGTGAATGAATAGACAGATGTGGCTGTGTTCCAAAGGAGCTTCAGCTGCCACTCCTACAGAAACCCTGTTCAAAGGGATAGCGTCATCTCTGCCGCCCTGACACCCAGCCTAGGGCCTCCAGATAGAGGTACCTATAGCATCTGTAACTTTTCAGGTTATCATTTTAGCTTTCTGTGATGAGTTTATTTGGGGCAGGTGTTACAGTTTGTTTTTATAAACTTAGAAATGTTCAGTGAGTTGCCAAAGGTCACATGGCAAAGAAGACCAAAAAAAAAAAAAAAAAAAAAAATCAAACCCCATCAAGACTGACTGAAGGACTCTGAGCACTATTATACTACCTACATGTTCAATATTAATTGTATGCATCAATACTACCAAACATTTCGAATTTATAGAAAATTAGAATTTAACTCCATCATTAGGAAGCCTTTTCTGAAGCATTTTACCTTTTAAAATGCCTTTCTTATTCAATGAAAAGGTTTGATTTAAATGTTTGTGAAAATCTAATATGAAAAAAAATCTCATCACCTCTGATCTTCCCATCTCCCAAAATAAAATTTCTTCTCTGAAAAGCTAAAAAAATTAGGGTTAAAAAGGCTAATCGTGGTTTTCTAAAAAATGTCTTGTTTTGCATCTTTTGAGCTGTCAAACCTAGAAGCAAACTTCCCTTAAGTTTAAGTTCTTAAAACATTTTAAGCAGCCAGTACAAAGACCAGTATCAGCTAACTACTTTGCATATAATCTACATGGGATCATTAACATGACACATGGATGAAAATAATTTTTTGCAGACCTATAACAATTTAATTCACACAAATGAGAAGAGTTTCAGAACTAAAAACAAACAAACAAACAAACCTAAGTGAAAATATTAAGCTGGACAGAAATGCAAAGACATCTGGACTATGCTGAGGGACTACAAACACCTGCTGCAATGCAAACTGAAACTTAGAATTTTCTTCCATGCAATAAAGCACAAACATTTGTCATTTATGAAATTCCATTATATACAAAGCAGACTGCTTGCAGTCTTAACTTTCAAAACACTATTCAGAAGTAAAGCAGTTTCTGCCCTCTATTTAATTTTTGCTTCTATTCACTTGAGTCCCCAGAAATAATCTGTTATGAGCACATAATTTCCCCAAAAGTAAAAATGTGAGGTTTTAAAAAACATTAGTCTTACTACCTTTTATACTTCTTGAAATTTAAAAATAAAAGTGGGCTAGACAGATGGCTCAGCAATTAAGAACTCTGCCTAGTCTTCCAGAAGTCCCAAATTCAGTTCTACCAGTTCTATCAGCTTCAGCAGATCCGACACCTTCTTCTGGCCTCTTCCAGCACCCACACATATATGGCATATATTCACACAAACATGTCTATGTGTACATACAAATAAAATAAAAATACATCTTTTTTAAAGAAGAAAAAACCTACAACAACAACACACAAAGCTAACTAATAAGCATATGCACGTTCAGCTAAAGCCTTTAGTTCTTATTTCCTTACACTATGTCTATGTGTACGTATTTTTGCCCACATGTCTTTTATTTCTGTTATTCATTCTGTCCTGGGCCACAGCCTTGTCTCAGATATCATCCTTCAGCAACAACCATCAGCAGATCTAACTGGTAAGTATGTCCATCCTGTTCTTTTACTAGAAATATTGAACTACTCATTCCCTTTCACTGTCCCCCATATTCCTAGAACTGATTTTTTTTAAGTTTTATTAGAGAATTGAATAACTAGTAAAGTAGCCCCCCAAGCCAAACTTGGCATTTAAATCACTGGAATGAATGGCTCAGTACTAGGTAGTACTTACAGTATTACTAATATTCTAGTATTACTTCTGTACATAAATTTGCCTTCACAAGATACAAATTTTATCACTTCCTTAACATCCACATGGACAGATAAAAGGCATCTGTCCATTAAACAGAATCACATAATAAACACAACCATCATGCATTAGTAAAATAATTACAGTATTTGGCTATTTTGTTTCAATACAACATCTCAGTACCTAAACTATGTCCATTCTTCGTGTAAAAGCAGGTATTGTTGATAAGATTAACACAACAGCCAATGACATCACCAGTTGTAAAAGTTGGTCCATACGGTTGTCCAGTTCCAGAAGAACAAAATGAATGTCCATCATCCCCATGGTAACCATATGAATGTTTATCCCAACCTGGAGAGATAGGTTCAGTATATTTACAATGACGAACAAGGCTCCTCAGAAGTCATTTACTCACTTAACATTGTAAGATAAGCCCGGAAGAGCACAACAGATAATATACAAATAAAAATCTTCAAATGTATATTTACATTCTCAACAACTGTACTATACAGTGATTTCAGCATTAAAATGCTGTCTACAACATTAAGGAAAATAAACTCACCACCCAGAACACACATTTTTAAAAGTACTGAAGAGAAAGGATTCCTACCAGAAACATAAACATAAACACATCAGTCATGCAGGATGTTTTTCCATGCATTGCTTCTTTAATTAATATAGCAAAGAAATTTTGCTTTAATTTAAATAACACACATACTTTGATGAAAATAGATTATAATTTTCAGTCACCACAAATTTCTCAAAGCTGTGATCCAAACGTAAAAAAAAAAAGGCATGTAATTTGTAGTGATTTTTTACACTCAACTATATACGTTATTTATCATAATTAAGACCCCACTTAAACCCTCATAACTTTTAGCAAAAATGAACAATGACAGCACAGCAAGCTAACACAAGAATACAATTAGATGGCAGTTGCACTGGCTTGATATGTTCCTGTCACAATGTATTTCCTGGAGTTCTGTATAGGCCAGTTTTCATTTTACAGGGAAAAAAAATTCTGCTACTGATTTTTAACATCAGGAAATAGAATCAACTCCTTCTGCTAACTGGTTCTCGCACAGTATTCCACTCTGTCCACACACCCCTGAGCTCACTGTGTCATCTGTCCACAGTCTCACAAGGTCATACAACTAACATGGGTTACAGGCTAGGATGTGGCTGGTAGCAACAGAACCAGTGATATTAAAATGTTTCAAGTGGCTGATACAAGTATGTAAAATTAAAAAGGACAAAACAAACAGGAAAATAAAGCATAAGTATGGTATGTAAGTTCTTCAGAGGAACATGAAATTTAAATACATTAAAACCCACTCGATTTCTACTCAATTCATAATATGAGTGATCAAAATTTAAGAAGTTATCTTTCAGCTATTTCAATTACTTGAAAGGTTTAAGCAGAAATGTCAGTCCTAAATGTCAGGCTCTAACAATACTGTAATTCACTTGCAAGTATACCTGGTAGTCTATTCATGTTCACACCTTGAGCAGAAAGACCAATTCCCATGTAGCTGTTGGAGAACAAAGGAAAGGAAATGCAGGTTATTACAGTCAGATATGGACAAATCACTAAACAGTCTAAAAAACATAATCAGAATCAAGCCCAAACTGAGGCTCCTAAGGTAGCCACAGAAATATTATTACAGTGCAACAAAGAGCACTATTGACCATCAATAAAACCTAGATTACCAGTAAACTATAGTAATCACTCATAAATACGTTAATATTAGTAAGAGCTGCAAAGATGGCTCAGTGGCAAGCCTAATAACCTGAGTTCAATCCTCAGGATCCACATAGTGGAAGGAAAAAATTGCCTTTCACAAGTCTTCCTCTGACCTCCATACACACAAAATACCAATACTACATTCTTCGTGCCATTAAGAGGAAATATGAGAGATCTCAAAAAACCTCACAATATACCTTAGGGCTCTGAAAAATACAAAAACAAGAAAAACCTACCATCCGTGGATGGAAAGAAACAAGATCAGGGCAGAAATTAATGAAATAGAAACAAATAATGATAATACATATTATTGATAACACCAAGTTAGTTCTTTGGAAAGATTAAGAACAAAAAACCCTTGGCCAAACTAACCAAAAGAAAAAAAGAACGAATTTAAAAACTTAGAGATGAAAAGGAAGCCTGTACAACATATATCAATGTAGTTAGTTAGGAAAATTGCAAAGACATACCTTAAAAACATTATAGACAGTCCACTAAATTAAAAAATCTTTAAAAAATGAAATAATTTCTACATATATATGACCTACCAAAATTAAAGCAAAAGGAGCTGAATACTTCAAAGAGATCTATAACAAGTAGTGAGACAAAAATAGCAATTAAAAAGAAAAATCTCCCACAGCCAGTGAGATGGCTCAACAGGTGATGGTTCTGGGACTCACATAATGGAACAAAGAGCTGACTCTCCACAAACTATTCTCTGACCATCACATACCACCCCTGTAAATACATGTCACAAGTTTAGTTAAAAACAAAACAAACACACACAAAAACACCCAACTAATCAAAGTCCAAGTCCAAATAGACTGACTGTCTTCCATAAAATAGGAAGAGACAGACACTACCAAATTATTTTTATAAAGCCAGTATTAAATCTGATACTAGGACCAGATAAAGACATTAAAAAAGCAAAACTATACACCAATCTCTCTGATGGACATATGTGATGGTTTGAAGAAGAACAGCCCCCCCACCCACCCAGGCACATATATTTGAATGCTTTGTCACGAGGGAGTGGACAATTTGAAAGGATTAGAAGGATTTGGAGGCAAGGCCTTGTTAGAAGAAGTATATCATTGGGGGAGGGCTTTGAGATTTCAAAGGCCCATGCCAGGCCCAGTCTCTCTCTCTCTACCTGCCTGCTTGCAGATCAGGACATAAAGCTCTTAGCTACTTCTCCAGCACAATAGGTGCCACTATACTTCTCACTGTAAGGACAATGGACCAACCTCTGAAATTGGAAGCAAATGCTTTCTTTTATAAGAGTTGCCTTGGTCATGATGTCTCTTCACAGCAACAGAACAGTAACCAAGACACCAAAGGTTAAAACAAACAAACAAGAAAAACTTAGCAAAACATCTGCAAACTAAATTTGAGAAAACACCAAAGAGATCATTCGCCATGATCAAGCTGACTTAATTCCAGAGACAAAAGGATGGTTGGGTATAATAAACACTACAAATTATATAAATCGACAAAGATAGAAATTACATGGTCACCCCCCCCAAAATGCAGAAAAGGTTTCTGAAAGTATTTCATGATAAAAGTCTTTAAGACATTGGGAATATAACACAGTAAACACTATATATGATAAGCCTAAAGCCAACATAACACTAAATAGGCAAGACTCAAAAGTATTTCCACTAAAACCGGGAGCAAGACAAGGCTGTCCTTTTTCAACTTAACTCTTACTCAATATGGTACTGCAAGTCTTAGCTACTGCAGTAAGATAAAAATTGAACAAAATGGATACAACAAGAAGTCAATCTATCCTTATTTGCAGAGGATATAATTCTATAGATGAGACCCTAAAGACTCCACCAGAAATTGTTATAAGTATAAACTCTGAAAAGTGGCAAGATAAAAAATTAACATACAAAACCCAGTAGCCTTCTTACATACCAATGGTATGCTGAGAAAGCTATCAGGGAAATAATCCCATTCACAACTGCAGTGAAAACACACACACACACACACACCTTGGAAAAAAACCAATGCAATGTCACTGGCCACCTCAAGCTCCTGTTGCCATGACTCCACCACCAGGAGGGGCCATAACCTTAACACTGTGAACTAAAATCCTCTCTTCCTTAAATTGTTTTTGCCATACATTTTGTCCTAGCAACGTGTAAAGTAACTAAGACAGATATACAATAATGGTATATGTTTTCACTATACCTAAGTTCAAGTTACACTACAGAGCTTTAATAATGCAGCAGTATGGTACTAACAAAAACAAAACAAACAACAAAAACAAACAAACAGATCGATGCAATCGACAGAAGATCCAGATAAAAATTCATACAGCTACAACCACCTGGTTTGTCTTGTTTTGTCCGTATGTTTTTACAAAGATGCCAAAAATATTCAAGGGAGAAGCAGCAGCCTCTTTAATAAATGGCCTTTAGTAAACTGGATGTCTACGTGTAGAAGAGTAAGACTTGATGCTTATTTTCACCATGAACAAAAATCAACCCCAAATGTAACATAAGACTGGAAACTCTGAAACTTCTTGAGAAAAAAGTAGATAAAACACTCCAGGCTTGGTCAAGGACTTTCTGAACAGCACTCTAGTCATTTGGAAATTAGGCCAACAAATAGACAAATGGGACTTCATGAAATTAGAAAAAAAAAAAAAAGTTTCCAAACAACAAAGAAAACAGTTAACTGAGCAGTCTACAGAATGAATCGTTGCCAGCTATACATCAATAGATTACTGTCTAGAATATACAAAGACTAAAAACACAGTAAGACAATCAAATAAAAAACAATGTGCTATATAGCTGAGTAGAGTTCTAAAAAAACAAACACAGAAGGCCAATAAATACTTTTAGAAAGTATTCAAAATTCTTAGTCACCAGAGAAATGAAAATCAAAGCTACTCCAGTGATTCTATTCTTTCACTTAGAATGCTTACTGAAGGCAAGTGGCATCTTCCTTTATATTTTCAAACAGGGTCTACTGATCTTGCCATTTTAGCTCTAGTGGTTGGACAGGAGTGACAGACAAAAGTGTGTAGGTGGGTACTGGGGATCTCAACTCAAGCCTTCATGCTTGTAGGGCAATAATTTTATCACTGCGCTATCTGAACAGCTTGGAGGATGTGTTCTTATGTGACAGCATGGTAACTCCATCAGCACTGAACAGTGAGGATGGCTGTGGGTAATACCATCATTATCCCTAGGCAGGTGGTCCTAGGTTATACAAGAAAGCTAGCTAAGCATGAGCTTGAAGTGAGTGAGCCAGCAAGCAACATTCCCCATCGTTCTTGCCCTGAACAGTGTTTCTCAAGTTGTTTTTGGTCAGACTACTGAATGACACAACAAACTAGAACACATATCTAAGAGTTACCTTCCACTATGTATTTCTTTTGTGGAGATTATTTTCTTCTAATTTTATAAATTAGCAGCCTAGAATCCCTTGTTTTGGTAGATTGTCAGTTTGCTCTGCTTTATAGAAACCCCAAGGTATATTTTTTTAGTATAATCTTATTAATAATTTCAAATATTTTGCATAAAATTGACATTTTATCCAAGTAATAATTCATATCCCACTTTTGGGGATTCTGAAGTTTCACCATTGTTATTTAACATTCCTCCTATGAGTTCCTCTACACTTTTGAGAAACTGTAATCTTAAATGGCTGCTTTACAGAGGATGAAAGATTTCAGTAGCATATATTAATTACATGTGAGTTTCATTAAGACATTCATATGTGCATATTTATTTGATGGTGTGTTATCAGCCTGACCATTTGTCTTGCTCTACCTGCTGATCTCCTTCCTCTCTCCAACCAGTCCTCTCTTCAACCCTTGCATCCTTTGAGTTTAAAGGTTGCTGATCAAGACACTCCCACAGACCTGTTCACAGGTCAATTTGATTTAGGCAATTCTAACCTCAGATGACTCTAGACTTTTTCAAGCTGACAATAAGGGCTTTTTAGGACAATACACAATTTTCAAAAGCTTATAAACACCAATAGAAGCTGAGAAGGTTTAAAACAGAAGTGCAAAAAAACCAAAACAGCAAACTGAACACAATTTTGTAAAAGTTTAAGTTGACTACAATTGTATTGCAATTTTAAGTCATTTGATGTTCCACCACCATTCCTCACAAAACATCCAGTGAAGTGCTAAAAGGAAATGACTTAAATATGACACTTTTCCCCCCAACTCTAACACAACCCCTACAAAACAACTGTTAAACAACAGTGAAGCCATTTCTATGACAAACAGGAACGATGAGCTGCTTGTAACTGTTAAACATTGTTTTTGGAGGTCTTAGAAAACTTAATATTAAAAAAACAGTAAACATAAACAAACCAGTAAACATAAGACAATGTATTAATTTGTAATTGGTATAATTATATGCATACAACACCAGAGAAATATTCAAAGCAGTTAAAACTAGGTATTTTGGAAGAGTAACTGGATATGTGTGTGATACACACCCACATACATACAGATAATACATATTGGTTTGTTTTTTGTTTTTTTGTTGTTTTTGAGACAGGGTTTCTCTGTGTAGCCTTGGCTATCCTGGACTCACTTTGTAGACCAGGTTGGCCTCGAACTCATAGAGGTCTGCCTGCCTCTGCCTCCCTGAGTGCTGGGATTTCAGGCATGCACCATCACGTCCGGCAAGTAACTGGATATTAAGAAAATCAATTTTGACTTCCAGCAATAGCCAGTTGAGAATAAGAGCACTGTATGCCGAAAATTCAAAATGGTGGGATAAAGTTTTCTAGCAAATCTCAAAAACAATATAGCAAATCTATAAGCACAATACATATCTAGATAACTTGACAACAGATAACTGTCTTTCTAGAACAGTGGATCGAAAACTCCCTAATGCTGTGAACTTTTCATATAGTTCACGTTGTGGTGACCCCCAATCATAAAATTATTTTCACTGCTACTCCATAACTATATTTTTCCTGTTATCCATTGTAATAGTAGGAGACCCCTGTGAAAGGGCTGACCCCTCCCCCGAAAAGGGATTCTGATCCGCAGGTTGAGAACAGTTGTTCTGAAAGTTGTACATACACTTACTACATTTTGAGACACAGTCCAAATCAATTTCTTAAACAAGAAAAAAAAATGATTTTAAAGTTTGCATATACATATATTGAACTCAGGTAAATAGCAGGCCATCCCCCATTAATAACTTATGGTCAATGAGACACCCAAGAATATTACCAGTAAGAGCCTACTGTGAATGAGTCAAGGGACAAGGCAGAAGAAATGACTGTTGGGTGGCTATAGACTGGCAAGAAAGCCCAGCACCCTGTGCCTTTGTGATGTAGCAGCTACAGCCTAAGCTCATTGGCAGAATACAGTCTGGGAACACATGTACTCACAGGTACCCACAAATTTCTTAGAAGCAGCAAAGCCTCACAGCAGGTGACCAGGTTTGCTTTCCACTGCTATAACAAACACTATGCCCAAAACCAACCTGAGGCAGAAAGGGTTATTTCACATCACACTTTAGGTAACTCCATTACAAAGGAGAGTTAGAGCAAGAACTCAAGCAGAGGATGTGGAGGAATGCTGCGCTCCTATGTCTTACTTAGTCTGCTTTCTTATATACTCCAGAACCACCTGCTCTGGGGTGGTAGCACTCCAAGTGGGAATAATCTAGGTAGACCCTTCCACATAAATTTTTGACAATGGTAATTAATAAAATGCCCAAAAGACTTCTCTTTGGGATAACTGATAGAGATAATCCCTCAATTAAGTCTCCTTCTTCCCAAGTGGCTCCAAGTCCCAAAACAACTGAAGCATGAGGCATTCGCCAAGCTTATTGCTTAATGACAAAGACTGGGCCAAGCCTCTCTCATGCTAGAAGAAAGCTAAGAAAAACAGGATATCACCTGTTAACCTCTCCTTACTAGATACTAGAATACAAGAGAAAGAAATCTGCATAAAGATCTAAACCAGTTATCAATAGATCAGTCACTAAATTAGCAAAACTCCCCCAAATTATCCTGAAGCAAGATGTAGAAAACTCCAAAGGGAAAGCTAGACCAATGGTTCTCAACCTGTAGCTCACAACACCTTTGAATGACCCTTTCACAGGGGTTTCTAAGATTTCCTGCTTATCAGATATTTACATTACAATTCCTAACAGTAACAAATTACAGTTATGAGGTAGCAGCAAAATAATTTTATGGCCGGGAGCCACCCCAACATAAGGAACTACATAAAAAGCTCATAACATTAGGAAGGTTGAGAACCACTGCGCTAGACTGGGGTCCAAGGAGTTGGAACAGTATAAACTGTAATAAAATTAAATTAAATGCAAATACCAATCCATACAGAAGAGAAAAATAAATATTAAATTTCCTAATCAAAATGAGGTTGCAAAATCCTAAAATATAAAACAAAATTAACAGCACCGAGAAACCATTCTGGATGATGCATGTCAATGGACAGCAGCATTTAATTACTGATTCATTAGTGTGGAGTAAGACAGCATACATATATAGGTCAGAGAAAAACTTTTACACAACTAGTTCTCTCCTCCACTTTGATCCTGGGTTCAAGGGATCCAACTCAAGTTGTCAGCCTTGCACAGTGCTTTTTACTCACTGATCTCTGACCCACCTCATGAAGCTGGCAGCACTTTATTTTTATTAATAAGTCATTATTTTTATATAAAAATCATAATCACTTAAAAAAACCAAGTTCATTTATCTAGTAATTTTCCAGAGTGAAAAAAGTATACTGTTAAATTGAAAATGAATACCATATAAGGCTAAACATTAATTTACATTTGAGATACATTGAGAAAATCAATGAAAGACAATGTAAAAAGACACCAGGGAAAAGAGGCACCAATCAACAAGTGATGTGTGTTACCTGACATCCACTCTCAACAACTCATGACGAAAAACTAATGGTGGGTCAGGTCAAAGTACTGATGCTAATAACTGCCAGACTCAAACTATAATACCCAAGGAAAGCAGTAAGAATAAAAAAAGAAAGCAGTAGCAAGGCATATTAAAAACTAATATAGACTCTTACCTAAGAATGTTTTAAGGAAATATTTCTGAACAAACAGATGAATGAATGGCCAAGGCAACCATCAGCACAAAAAAGAAAACACATCATTAAAATGACATTATATGTTGAGGTTTGAAAATCTATTATTCAAACAGGAAAATATGGTCTGATCCATCTTCCATCCAAAGAAAAACAAAGAGAAAAAGAATAGAGCAGAAAAAAAATCATTGACAGCAATCTCAAAAACTTGAAAAGACAAAAAAAAAAGCCTGTAGATTCAAAGAAAATAAATTTTTAAATAAGTTAAATTTATTTAACTTTCAAAGAGGGGGGGGGGGGAATCACAGTTGCTCTCACTGCAAATGCCCATGGGCATGAACATGTGTTTGCACTATTAGTCATCAAGAAAATGCAAATTACAACTGCAGTGAGATACCATTACACAGCACCCAAGTAATCTCTACTTCTGACAGACAAAACCAGCACCACAAAGGCACCATGCTGTACCCACCTTACTACCTGAAACTCCCACCAGGGGAAACATAACTATGTGTCTATCATTTGGCATGGCACATGTATCAAACTGTCAATTAAAGCTAACTACTGTAAAAAGAGTACCACAGTAAAAGGTGGTACACAGATCCAGCTAAAGATATGCTTATGACAGTATTAGAGGTTATCTTTATCTAAAGAAAATATCACAAAAGGTGAATCAAAAGATAGGGAAATGAGATGTAAGACGAAACAATTATCATCACTTCTGTACTATGATTATCAGTTCTTAAAAGTATCACAGCATATGAAATTGCACAATAAAAACCAAAGGGCTGGGGCTAAAGAGACAGCTCAGTGCTTAAGAGCACTGGATGCTCTTCCTGTGCTCAACATCCAACACCCACAGCTTACAATTGGTCTGTTGGGATTCAACACCTTCTGGCCTATCCATTGCATGCACATGGTAAACAAACATAGATGTAGGCAAAAATCCCTTAACATATAAAGAAAAAAAACTTTTGTGAAAGGGCTTACAGGAAGAAGAAAAAAAATGTCAATCAAAAGCTTTGCCATGTTAAAAAATAACAAAAGTAGTAACGTGGTAAAATTATAAAATATAGTAGACTCTTTATCTTGAAAACATCCTGATGTTAGAGAAGCAACAAGGTGTGGTGGTTTAAATGTAAATGGTTCCCAAAGGCTCAAAGTGAGTGGCACTATTAAGAGGTGTGGCCTTGTTGGAGGAAGTGTGTTATGGGCTTTGAGGTTTCAAATGCTCAAGCTAGGCCCAGTGACTCTCTCTCCCTCCTCCTCTCTCTGTCCCTGTTACCTGTTGGTCCTTCTCCAGACCATGTCTGCCTGCATGCAGCCATGATGATAATGAACTAAACCTCTGATCTGTAAGCCAGCGCCACTTAATGTTTTCCTTTTAAGAGTACCGTAGTTATGGTGTCTCTTCTCAGCAATAGAACCACAAGACAAAGCTTAAAGGTTATTGTGAAGTGATGAAAGGAAAGTTATCTAGCAGAAGGAAGTATACAAGCACAAATATGACTGGGTTTGGACCATAACACACAGATAACTGAACAGTTAATAAATGTTTAGCGACATTGTGTAGCAGAAAAGACTCAAACCCAACAAATAGTAAAATCTGCTTACATACACAAGAAATTTATTATTGTGGCACTACATGTTTATAAAAAGTTAATAGTGATGATTTCTTCCATCAATGTTTCAAGATGTAAGTTTTCAAATTACTAATTCTTCAGTATTTTTAACTAAGCTACAGTTGTGCCCAACATGGCAAGGAAGAAACTAACAGGATTAAAGCTATATGCCTATTATTTTGGCATGTGTTGTATTTATTTCTCCCTCCATTTACCCTTTTTTGGTTTTTTTTTTTTTACTACTACTACTAAGTTGTAAATTTTATAAATTTAAAAATGTTTTATAAAACAAAGTCACATTCTTAAATTAGTGTATCACATTCTGGTATTGTAAAATATAACTTTTAAAAACCTATTTATCTTCTCATACTTTTTTTTTTTATATTCTCAGGTCTCGTGCCTTCATGTTTCCATCTTCACACAACTCTGTTATTGTTTTATGTAATTAGTGTAACTAAACCTAATGATATTAACAGTAGACTTTAACCAAACTATAGAAGCCAGCTCTCAGTGGGAAAATGTACTAAAACTGCTGAAAACCAATAATTCTATACCTAGCTAAATTATTTTTAAAAGGAGAAATTAATAAATTCTCAAACAAAACCTGACAAAATTTGTCGTTAGCATTCTACATTACAAGAAATAATATAAGGGCTGGGCAAGGTAGCTCAATAAGAAGATGCTTGATTGCCCAGAGTAACACTTGAGTTCAGTCTCTAGACCCCACAAGGTGAAGGAGAGAACCAAACGTCCATGTACTGTTCTCTACCTCCACACATGTGCTGTGGCCCTGTGCACAGTCTTAAAACATCCCATTTTGGAGTGGGGGAATATTTTAGGTTTATTATTGGAAAATCCTATATGATATAAATATTTTATTTTACAACTCCCAACAATGTCAGAAATACACAATAAAATGTAAAAAAAATTTAAGAAATAGAAAATTACATAAAGTTTTTATGATTTTGTCTTCTATTTTACCTCAGAAGTAACTATATAAAGCCCTTAAAAGATATAAAGATGTAATTGATGTAACAATATTACAAAGCAGAGGGAGAATATAGAATAATGTAACTAAAGTGGCATAGGGTTTAAGCAGTAAATCTAAAACAGACCAATGAAAGAAATTAAGGAGAACCTAAATAAATGACTGACATCAAGAATTAAAGGACTTAACATGAAGATGGCAAACTGACCTAGTAATTCAAAATATTCCTTACCAAAAACATAACATGCTTTTTTGCTCCTAAAAATCATGTGGAAATATGAGCCCAACACAATCTTAAACAAACTGGCAAATTCACACTTCCCAGTTTCAAAATATACTACACAATACAGTAGTCAAGAAGAAATACTACTATATTTGAACCTAAGAAATTACTGCAACAGAATTCAGGGTCTAGAAATTAGCATCCAATCTATGTTAAGATTTTGTCTTGTTCTGCTTGTCTTTTATTTTGTTACAACAGGATCACATATAATGCAGGCTAGCCCCAATCTTCATGCATGGCTGAAACTGCTCCTGAACACCTCCTGTGTCTATTTCCTAAGTACTGGGATTCTAAGTGTGCACCACCTCACTCAGAGCTATTGTAAATTGACCACTGACAAAAACAAAGTTAACTCAACACGGGGGAACAAATGGTGCTTGAACAACTGGATATGCATGCAGATAAAAAAACAACTCAACTGAAGCAGAAAATAAATGATGAACTGAAACTATGAAAACTCTCAAACACTGAAATAAGTCTTTGGGACTTTGTCTTAGGCCATGATCTCTTAGCTCTAACATCCAAAGCAGAAACAACAAAAGAAAAAAGGGAAAAAAAAAAAAAACAAAACACTGGACCTCATAAAGCGTAAACTTAAATTCTTGTATGCTGTTAACCCATCTCCTATGAAACCTTATATTAAAGATGTATTTACCTGTGTTTCCAGAACCCAGAAATTTATACCTAGATTTCAACAAGAAATCACATAAAAGGCAAGAGAAAGTACAGTATGAAAAGCAAAGCAAGTGCCAAAACCAACTAAGATATGACAGAATATGAAAGCTCAAACTGGGAATTCAAAACAACTAGTTAATACGCTAAGGATTATATGGAGATATTAAACTCAACACTAGACATCAAAAATACCCAAAAATAAATGAGCAATGTGTCTTCTGAGATATCAGTAAAGAACAGAAACAAAGAAAAAAAAATTGTGAGCGTGATGATGGTCATGAAGACTCCCCAACTAAAATGCCACAGGAAAAACTATTTAGAATAAGCAAACAATATAAGCAGACACACATACAAAAGCTAGTGTACAATATTTAAGTGGCACAAGACTGGGCTGCCACAGGGCCACGGCCCACGGGTGGAGAATGCAGCCTGAGGAGCAACCCCACTGGGACCTTCTTAGGTGTGGCTAGGATCTTAAAATCACACCATTTCTAGTTTGCTCTCTTTGCTTCATGCTTGTGGTTCAAGATGTAAGCCCTCGGCTTCCTGATCTTAACTGCTAAAGCAGTTCTCTACCCCATTTTTTTTCTTCATCCCATCTTTGTTTCTTGAGACAGGGTCTCACTGTGTAGCCGCAAGTAGGCCTGGAACTTACATAGACCATATAGACTATACAGACCAGGCTGATCTCAAATTCATAAGAGATTCACCTGCTTCTGCTTCTCCAGTGCTAAGACTAAAGCAGTGTGCCACCACATCTGGAATATTTGACAGACAGACAAAACATGCCAGCATGCTCACGTGGAGATCAGAGTACAATCTGTGGGAGTTGGTTCTCTTTCCACCAAGTAGGTCCTAAAGATCCAACTCAGGTCACCAAGCTTGGCAGCAACACCAACTGAGCCATCTCATCCATCAGTAGCTTAGTTCTTTATCAACTCGTTTTAACACCCATTCACAAGCACTAATCCTCAAGTGTTTTAAAACATTTCAACCAATCACCACATCACTCATTAAAAGCATAAAGATCAAAGACAAACATCCATTTCTCCTGACTTTGGAAGGTTACTCTCACCTTAAGCACAAAAGCAGCAAACAGCAAATACACAAATTCAGTATGAGATAAACATACGGCCTGTGTGTGTGTGAGAGAGAGAGAGGCCGAGAGAGAGAGAGCGAGCGAGAGAGAAGTCACTTCTGTAATAAATAGAACAAAATGCAAGTCGTATAATGATGAAGTTATACAATGTTAAAAATTATAAAGTTTCTCTCTTGTGATCCTTAAATCCTATTTCTCACTGCTGTTGAAATCAGATTCAATAGAGAGGGGGGGGGGGAAGGAGAAAAAAAATAAAACACCAAATGTCTGCACAGTTAGTTTGACCTGTAGGGATTTTCAAACACATTTATGATGGACACACACTATGAAGCCTTAGGTTCAATCGCATTATCACCACAGTAACAAATATTTATGCTCTTTTCTGTCTCACAAGATGTTTATTTCCTTCTTTGAATTAAGAATGTTGATGCCTTATAACTGAAATAAATAGCAGTTGTTATGTATAAAATTACTGACACAGCAAGAATTGAGTTGAGATTTCAAGTGTACTGAAGACAAGCAACTGGAAAACGTTTGAGGAATATGCTGGTTGTGTATCTCCAGGTCACTTTTCACACATTAACTAAAAGCCTTGTTAAAGAACTCATCTTGCTAACAAAAATGTAGTTCCCACTCTCCTTCCTTAAATTCAAGTAAGCAAAAGCAAGCTAGAGGTTCCCAATCAAATTTCTAACTCTGTTCATCACAGAACTAGATAACTTCACCTTAAAATTGACTTGGAAGCACAAAAGGCCTCAGCAAAAAGAACAATACTGGAAGTATCAATATGACTTCAAGTTACAGTATAGTCACGGTAACAGAAACGATTGGTACTAGCAGGAAAACAGACAAGGAAATCAACAGAGCAGAACAGAAGATCAGACATAAACCTGCGCAGCTACTGTCCTTTGATTTCTGACCAGGAGATGCCAAAAGTTTAATTTTAATCCCTAAAAATTTAGGAGAAGAAAAAAACAAAAAACAGCCTCTTCAACAGACAGGACCAGGAAAATTCATACATAATCTACATGTAGAAGGATGAAACTTATCTCTCACCATGCACAAACATCAATTCCAAATAGATTAAGACCTCAGCTTAAGACTTGAAACTCTGGAAATGCCAAGACCGGTGAGAGGGTATTGATATTGGCACAAGCAAAGGCTGTCTGAATAGCACTCCAGGCACTCAAGAGATATGGTTAACACTGAGACATTATGGAATGAAAACACTTTTTCATGTCAGAAATAGTCCCTGAACGGCGGGCTCTTTGACCTCCCCCCACCCCCAAGGGAGGAGCAGCCCTGCTAGGCCACAGAAGGACTTTGCAGCCAGTCCTGAAGATGCCTGATAAACCAGGGTCAGATGAAAGGGGAGGAGGTCCTCCCCTATCAGTGGACTTGGAAAGGGGCAGGGAGGAGATGAAGGAGGGTGGGATTGGGAGGGAATGAGGGAGTGGGATACAGTTGGGATACAAAGTTAATAAAATGTAATATTAAAAAAAAATAAAAAACCAGTTAGAAAAAAAGGAAAACTTTTTCATGGCAAAGAAAACAGTTACTCAAATAAAAGGACAAGCTATAGAATGAAAAAAATAATTAATGTTAGCTACAACCTAGCAAGCAGACAATAACTGGAATACATACAGAAGTAAAAAATTAAAATAATCAACAAAAACAAGAAAACAACCCAATCAAAGCATGGCTACAGAACTGAATAGAATTCTCAAAAGAAAAAATGGCCTCCACCATCTGGAAAGTTCAACTACATTGAGATTCCATTTCACCCCAGTCAGAATGGCTATCATCAAGGAAACAAATGCTGGCATCAATGCTGAGAAAGTGTAACACTTATTCACTGCTGATGATAGTGTGAAATGGCACCGTAACCATGGAAATCACTGTGGAGCACTCTCAAAAAAACTAAAAGTACAACCCAGCATATGCCCAAAGGACTCCAAGACGCCACAAAGAAATTTGCACATCCATGCTTATTGCTGCTGTATTCACAATGGCCAGGAAACATAATCAGCTTAAATGTCCCTCAAGAGATGAACAGACTTTTTAAAAAATATGTAGTACAAATACACAATGGAATTTGCTTTAAACAAGGGAAATGGATGGAACTGAAAATTACATTAAATAAGATAATTCTGGCTCAGAAAGACAAACACCACATGTTCCCTTTCATATGCAGACCCTATCTTTTGATTTCTTATGTGTGTATTTATGTGGGAGTAGTATAGAAGCCAGAAAGGGGCCCTGAGAGACATAAAAAGAAGCCTCACAGAGGACCAAGAAGGGCAGTAGAGCACGTAAGATACAAAAGTAAAAGGCGGACTACTAGGAATGGAAGGATATGGGGACGGAGGCAGAAAACTGTGAAAAAGGGATAACCATCAAAACTAAACAGTTATGAAAATGGATAAAGAAACCTATATTTGGTGTGAGAATTAAATAATATTGAGTTTTGGTTTTGTGGAGTTTGTTTGTTTTTAATAGGGTTTCACTATGTAGCCCTGGCTGGCCTAGAACTGGCTATATGGACCAGGATGGCTTTGAACTCACAAAGATCTGCCTGCCTCTTCCTTCCAAGTGCTGGGATTGAAAGTGCACACCACCATACCTGGCTCTAAAATTTTAAAAAGTGCAGATCTAGTGAGATGGCTGGTGGTTAAAGGTTCTTGTTACTAGGTCAATGACTGAGCTCAATTACTAGGTCCCACCCACATAGTAATAGAAGAGACCTACTCTTATAGGCTGTCTTCTGGTCTCTATACACATCCATTGGTAGATGTATGCCCACATACACGTACACACATACATTCATATAAATAAATGCATTTTTTTTAAATAGATAAAGGTATCACAGTGAAAAGGGCTGGATGACCAATTTAAGATGTGGACTGGCAGGGCTAGAGAAAGGACTCAGCAGTTAAGAGCACTGGCTGCACTTCCTGAGGACTCTGGTTCAATTCCTAGCACCCACTTGGCAGCTCCCATCTGTCTTGTCTGAAACTCAAATTCCAGTAGATCTGATTCCCTTATGTAGATATATATGTATGTCAACTGTACATAAAAATAAATAAATTTTTTAAAATGTGGACTGGCAAAGTACTTGCCGCAATCCTGACCATATACATCTCTAGGACCCATGTGGTGGAAAGAACAAAAAGAATTAACTCCCTCAGGTGCTCAGAACTCCTCCACCCACAGGACATGGCACAAATGTGTGTGCATGCACACGCCCTGCAGACTAAATCCAACAAAAAAACATTATTTTTAAATCTTTTCATACTTGATCATATACATTTCCCTCCCCAAACTCATCCCAGATTCACCGAACTTCATATTCTCTCTTAAAATAAAACAAAATAAAAAAAAAAAAATACCATGGAGTCCTTTTCATGTTACCCAACTACTCTTGAGGATGCAACCTGCCTTGGAGTGTGACTGATACTGACCGAGTGTCACTCTACTGATGAAAACGGATTTCCCCCTTCCCCAGCAGGTATCAATTGCAATCAGTTTCTTGGTTAGGAATGGATGGTGTATCACAATCTACTTCCCCATGCTTGGGTTTTGGCTGGTACTACCTTTTGCAGGTTTTGTGCAGGCTGTCACAGTCTCTGTGTGTTCATAAATGCAATAAAAAAAAATCTTTAAAAACATGGTAGGAAGTACCCAAAGCCTATAGCTTACAATTTACTCATTCAAATTCTACTGTACTCACAGTTCTAGCAGTGGACAAGAGAAAAGATTTACTCCTGTCCACATGGGCTCAGGTAATGTATTTTTTTTTTTATTTCTGCACACACCAGATACAAGTCCGCACACACAAACCCTCCCAGGAAACTTTGCTTCTCTTCAGTCATCTCTCATCATGATGTCTATCCCTGGCATCTTTAGCAAATCCACTTCAACCCACACACACACACCTCTTCTTAAACCTTACTAAAAACATACACAAATCTCTCATTTGGCCTGAGTCTTTCATATTATAGATCTTATTCCTTCCTTGCACAGCCCGAACTCAAACAATTCATTCCTTCAATTGAGACTGTTCTTCCAGTTTACTGTATTAAGCACCCATTACAACCTATCAAACTTCACAGAGTTAAATGGTGAAATGATTTACAGCCTAAGTCTGGTGTCAGAATTGTTTTTAGTCAAAATCTTTTTTTTTAACACTTACACTATAACTTCGGCCAGAGTATTTAATTCAGCCTTCTTACCTTACCAACTGGGTACAGACAAGCACCTTGTACATGTACACTGCTGAAATAATAAATTCATGGGTTTTTTTTTTGAAGCAGTCTCACTACATAGTTCTTTGCCTCTCTTCAAGGCAAAGGTAGCACTACCACACACAGTTCAAATTCATAAGTGTGTGAAGGTGGCTGAAGGACAGGGAAGCCAAAGACCAACATTTACCTCTTTCCTATTCTGCAGTGTTAAATGTTAGCTAGTCTGTCCTGATCACCATCTCCTTCCAACAGCTGGTCACCACCTCTTCTCTGCACTTCAGTTTGTTCATGTGTATTACTCCTATTTTATAGATTATTACATGTCTACTTCTCCTCTTTCCTGTAAGTTTCTAAACAGTAGAAACCCTACTTCTACTTCTTGTGTTCATCCTTGTCAAGTCTTAATTCTTCCCTAGTCTGTGATGCATAACAGGTCATAAGCACATTTAAAGCTCTTCCTTCCTTTTCATCTCTATCACAATCTGCTCCTAGGCCACACTCTCCTAGCTCCTTGCACAATGCCATTACACATGCTACTCTTTCCCTATCATCAGCTGGCTTTACTGAATATGGATGGCCTCTCACGAATTAAAAATAACAAGAGTTTGCCGATTGTTACCTATAGAGTTTACAACTGCCATCAAGGCTCTCTCAGATCTAAGTCCACTCTTACTTCTGTCCATTTCCATTACAATCCCCATAACACTGAGCCATAGTGTCTCTGCCAAAGACCATGGGGGTTCATTCTTTTCCTGAGAATGCCTTAGTCATTTACCACCTTCTGGAATATTTTTCCCCAACAAAGTGTCTCAAACTGTTACTAATCTAAAAGGACTAGCATTATACTATTTCCTTGATACGTGTTTCCTTGAGCCAGAACTACCTCTCAGTTCCCCCATATCTGATCTCAATCTTCATTCAACACAGACTGTTTTAATTTAGTTTTTTGCATAATGACTGCTCTCTGCCCTGCCCCACTGTACCTTTCAGATACTAACCTGGCCAGGTTTCCACAGTTTCCACTGCCTGACAGAAAGCTCACCAGGAAGTAGAGATAAGAGAACTTTGAAAAAAGTAATGCTGCTTCTGCTCACCAAACTTCTAACCCTGCAATGTAGCCAACAAGCGCATTAAGTTGATAACCATGCTGCTAACTTATATTACTCTCTGTTCATATGTCCCTTGGTAAGCATTCATTTGTTGATGACAACCAACTGAAACTTGAAGATGCCCTTCCAATTTTGTTTTTGAAATCAGTATATATGCATGTCTTGAATGTGAGTTTGTACACTTGAGTCAATGTCCCAGAAGGCCAGAAGAGGGTGCTGAAACCCATGGAACTGGAGTTACAAGGCAATTGTAAGCTGCTGGACATGGGTGCTGGGACTGCAGTAGGATCCTCTATAAGGGCAGTACACACTCTTAACTGCTGAGCCATCTCTCCACTCCTTCTATATTTTTTTAAATCTTCTCAAAGCTAGATAGGAAACTTTCTTTTCTATTCTTCATTTTAAAAGAAAAAAAGAAAAAAGAAAAAAAAAGAATAGCCTTTTAAGCCAGGCACATGCCTTTAGGCCCAGCATATAAGGCATAGAGGCAGGTGGATCTCTGTGAGTTTAAGGCCAACCTGATCTTCAGAGTGAGTTCCAGGACAGCCAGGGATACACAGAGAAACCCTGTCTTGAAAAACTACTAAAAAGAAAAAAAACAAAACAAAACAAAACAAAACATTTTAAAGTTAATAAGCATAAAAGGAACACTTTAAGGGTGTAGTATTACCCACAGAAAAATTGAGGAATAGAATACAGACTGAAAAACTTGCCAATTCTTCCATAATCACTGTCAAACAGTGGTATCAATATTTTGTTTGAAGAGTTAAAAATACCATATGCATAAATTATAACTAAAATTTTTCAAATAAAATGCTATTATCTCTCACATTGAATTAACAGTTCTCTACTACCTCTGTGTCTCTTAGCATGCATAATTTAAAACTTGAATAAAATTCCTGAGCTGAAATTACATTCATAAAATAAAAATCATTTTTAGAAATTTCTCACCAGTCACTGATCAATCATAAAAACACAAAGACATACCCCTTAATATGTCTCCTAAAAACATAGTCAATACAGAATACAACTTAGTCTTTTGTCATGAAATATGTTCAACTTACTTTTAAATTTAACAAAATTGACAGGTTCCTGGTCAGATAATTTGTCCTTACAAATTATGCCATTTTATGAATACACATAAAAATTACACTCAGTTTAAATGAAAAACTAACTCAGAAAATTAAATATAGTCTTTCATGTAATAAAACAAATTTCCTTTAAACCTTATTTTCGATGCAGAAAAAAATACCCACCATAGTCATGTTCCTAATTTTCCTCAGCAGACCTAGAGAATGCACAGAGCATAATCAGGGCAGCATTTTCATACATGCAACACTTTTAACACCAGATCCTTCTGCTCTTTCTCACTGTCCAAAGAGGCAACCACACTAAACTTTTTATCATTTCATAAGAAAACTAAGACCCTGGAACCAAATTTTACCTGTCCCATTCTTAAATAAACACTGTCTAAAGAAAATTCTATTTAAAGTGAAATAAACAGATGGGCGCACATATCTCCAAGAAAACTGCAGAGTGGTAAGTTAATTAGTTTTCTCACCCATACCATCAGCAAAAAAAAAAAAAGGAATCTGTTCTCCTATATGCTGCAGCAAGATTTCATCTAAAATGAATTATGCTAGGTTGAAGATGCCACGCTTAAGAGGTAGTATAATTCTGTTTATGTGCCGTTTTAGAAATGGCAGAAGTAGACACTGAAAACCATGCATTTCTTCACTCACTTGAATGCTAGCTTGGAAATATTCCCTACCTTAAAGTCAGTAGTTTGCAGACAATTGCAAGGGTATATGCACCACCGTTAGCTTGATCAAAATGTAAAGGAAACACGTTATTTTGGGGAAGAGACAGTGACACATAAAGATACCCAGAATCTAGGAGTTAAAAACTGATTAGTAGGACAGACAAAGAGGAAGTGAGGCCCAGAAGCTAGCTCTAGGGGAAAAGGAAAGAACAACTATATATAAAGAACCAGTAACCTAAGCCCACCTGTGCAATCAGGGAGTGACAAAAAGTACTATATAGTATAAGGGCAGATAAGAATTAAGAATAAGCCATTTGGAAAAACCAGACATCATTACAACAGTTAAAAAAAAACAAAAACAAGAATAAGGACAAAGTAATAATGGTGTTATGTATAAAAATGTCACCGTAATTTGTTTACTTCACCAAAATAATTTTTAACAAGGTGAAAAAATAAAAGTAAAGCAAAAACCCTGACAACACAACAAAGAAGCAGATGAAGAGGAACAGTAGTCACGCACTGTGGGCACAAAGGCAAATTAGTCCATCTACTTTGCAAAAACTATGTCACGGTTCCTTCTAGAGCTAAAAATACTTTTAACTACAATTCGGCAATCTTGTTTCTTGATATTTACCCAAATGAAATGAAAGCTTGCATTTACAAAAAAAAAAAACACTTGCATATAGAAATGTTGATTATATCTGTAGCTGTGGAAACCTACCTTTCAACTGGGGAGTGGGCTAGCATACTGGTTTGATCATTCATACCCTCAGCAACAAAAATACGCAGTAGCAAGGATGAGATGATACTGGCAGAATTAGAAGGCTACATATTATGATTTCATTGATATGCCATTCTAGAAATAGCAAAGGTATAGCAGAAAACACATCAGTGGTTGCCAGGCTGGAGATGGGAAAAGGACCATCTACCAAGGAACAGAGTGATGGAACATTTTGCATACTAGTTACAGTGGTTATGACTGCACATATTTGTAAAAACTCACAGAACTCTATACCAAAAGGGTCAATTTTACTATATGTAAAATACATACAATTTTAAACATTAAAGGAAAAGAAGGATGAAAAATCCTTGCTAAAAACAGATGAGAATGAAAAATTACTTAGGATGGTCACATCATAAATGACTGGTAAGTTTCATATTTTAGCCCCAAAACATCTGTTCTAAATGATTTTAAGGAAGAGACAAACCCAAGTCAACTCTGTCTGAGAAAGGCATTTTTAAGAGTTACAAACAGGGAGCACCTGGGAGGCAATTACCAACCACCTTGGGAACTCAGGAGATAAACTACCAAGACCCAACTAAGGGACATGCAGTGGAGACACCAAGAAAAAGATAAGGATTAGAAATCCTCAAGTTAATACCAACAGTGAAAGCACAACTGGTTTTGAGAAAAAAAAAAACATTTCAAACAGGCTGTATTTAATGGTTGTGGAAGACTCAATTGCAAACATCTTAGATGTATCTGACTGGAGCTCAAGGGAATAAATGAGACATAAATTAGATTTAAGGCTCAGGGTATTTGTAGCCATGAAAACATAAGGTTGAAATCCTTCACAGATAGAATACATACAATGAACGCTATAGAGAACCCCAGGAATCATCACGTGCAGTGCCAGCATTACGGAGCAGAATAAATAGAAGCTCAATATATGACTAAAAGGTTAGGCTTTCTCTTGGGAATCTCTGGTTTTATGTTTGGTTTGATCACCTTGGCAAAACAGGCAGTTAAGAAGTGTTGGGAGTAGCCCAAGCTTTCCCCCTTCTATTTTTGGTACTACTGGCATTGAATACATCCAGCAAAGAGAAGAATAATATATTGGACACTTTTGTTAATTAAACACAGAAAGATCAACAAGAGGGATTCAAATAACTGAAGAGTGCAATATCTTGGTAACTGGACAAATGACCCTACGGTTTGTTTGTTTGTTTGTTTTAATGACTCTAATATCTCAATGAAGTGTCAGAATATAGTATGACTTTAGAGAATTAGTTCTTAAATAAGGATATGCACCAAAATTCCTCATAGGCCTTTCTAAAAATGCCTACACCATTACCAAAGCTTTACTACTGAAAATTCTGACTGAGAATATTTGGCTAAGGTTCAAAACATATTTTAATAGTCCCATAATTGATTCTGATGTGTACATATATCACATCAACGCTAAGACTAAGCAAATAAAACAAAGTTGGTTCCACAATCAACCAGAGTTTTCACTCTGTAGCTTCCATACCACAAACTAACCTCCTAGGAAGCTCTGAATCAAGAACTTAGAAGCAATCCACCTTTCAAGTAATACCTCAAAATCCTGATCCCCAAGCCCTTTAAGATACCTATAAGCCACTACTAGCTTTGGCTAAGCAAGTTTTAGAATATCCAGCTTCTTGGCAGAATTCAGAAAAAATGAACCACTCTATTGCTTAAACCTCAACTCTCAGTTTTAATGATGACCCTGCCATGTTACAACCATGAGCTCAAGCTTTAGTTCAACTAGTACTTAACAGAACCAATCTGCTGTACTGTAATATTTAGAGTCTATTTTTCCAAAACCAAAATTTTCAAGATTGTAACTTCCCAATCATATCATATACATTTATGAATCATTTCAAATTTAATTATCCAAGAATAGAAAATGGTTATGGCAATCAAAATGTACACTTACCCATCTCTTCCCTTACTGACAATTTTTACTTCAAAATAATAAATCCCACAGGCTGCTGGTATAGGATGCGTAGCTCGGACAGATGCTGCATCTTTGGGAGTTTTACCATGACCTACACGTAAAACGAGAAAAACAAAGGACAGATGAGATTTTCAAGTGAAACTCTTAAACAATTCAAGAAAATAAGGCACTAAGATGAAATTTAATTTCTGTTCCCATCATTTCAAGTAACTGAAGAAATAACAAAACATTTGCCATTACAATGCATTCAATATGCAAAATAGCTGCAGTTAGCAAAAAAAACTCTTCATACTATCACTTGGTTGTACTGAGAGTTCAGAATCTAGCCAGGTGGTGGTGATGCATGCCTTTAATCGAAGCACTGGGGAGGCAGACGGAGGCAGATCTCTGTGAGTTAGAGGCCAACCTGTTCCTACAGAATAAATTCCAGGAAAGCCAAGGCTACACAGAACAATCTTGTCTGGAAAAAAAAAAAAAAAAACCACCAAAAGTTTTCAAGAAAAAAAGAAAAAAGTTCCGAATCTGAACACACTGAGTATAGGCAGTGGTTCTTAATGAAAATTAAAGTTTTGTAGTTTTTTTAAGATTTCTTTTTAAAAGATTTTTATGTGGTGAGTGAATGAGTGTCTGCATGTATGTATGCCACCTGTGTGTCTGCTGCCCAAAGGCCAGAAGACCATGTTGGATCCCTTGGAACTGCAGTTATTATAGGCTATTGTGAGGTTGCCATGTAGGTGCTGGGAATTGAACCCAAATCCTCTGTAAGAACTACTGAATTATCTCTCTGGTTCCCAAACTAGAGAAATTTAAGGCTCTAATTTTTTCAGTTATTCTGGATTAGAAGCACATGAGAAAATGATCTTAATTTTATCAGATCTAAATCTGCGTTTAACTGGTAACATTCCTATATTCTTTTGCAAAATGGAGAAAATTGTATGGTGGCATAATTTTAAATAAACTACATTAATAGGTTAATCTCATTAAGAATTTATAATTCTGTTACTTGATATATTCTTATCATTTCTGAATAAAGACTAATCCACAATTCTTTTTGTTTGGTTGGTTTTGGTTTTTTTAAGCCAGGGTTTCTCTGTGTAGCTTTGGCTGTACTGGACTCACTTTGTAGACCAGGCTGGCCTTAAACTCACAGAGATCCACCTGCTTCTGCCTTGTCTAGTACTGGGATTACAGGCATGTGGCACCGAGCCTGGCTTGATCCACAATTCTTGAATCAGTAACAATTCTTGAGAATTACAGCTCCATATTTTTCTCTTAAGAAATGAGATAACACAATGCTACTGTTAATATTATAAAGTACCTGAAGAGTAAGGCTTTTAAACTTTCTAAACTTACCATTCCTCAACTCTAATCCCAAAGGTTTCCACCAAATCATCTTACTTTATTTACCAATTACTAACTCTTTCCTCAAGATTTAAATTATCCTGAAAGGCACTGGAACAAAAATGAGCACGTTGTGAAGCCTGACTCAGTGGCGCACGCCTGTAATCCCAGCACTCAGGGAGGCAGCGGCAAGCGGATCCCTGTGAGGTTGAGGCCAGCCTGGTCTACAGAGTGAGTTCCAGGATAGCCAACTCTACACAGAAAAACCCTGTCTCAAAAAACCCAAAAAGATAAAATAAATAAAAATAAAATAAAGGAGCACATGAAAAAAATGTCCATAAGATTACAAAGGAAGTGGCTCAGCAGTGAAGAACACATGCTCTTGCAGAAGACACAAGGACTCACATGCAGATACCTACACACAAGGCACATTCCTAAGTATCTAAATAAAAACCGAAATACAAAATTAAAAAGAAAAAAACCTACAAAAGAATAGACAGAACCTGGCAATAGCCCATGACAAATACTGTGAGTCAAATCTCTACCCCCTCAGAAAGACTGTTTGAGAAATACTCTGCACCATTATACAAGCTTCTGGGTAGATATATGTCACTCAGTACAAAACTGTCATTTACTATCCTTCCACGGACAGTAGAGTTCTCCATCTCAAATTCACCATGGTTACTCTAAAACTAAATACTGTTTTCAAGTAAAAAATTATATCTTATGACATACAATACACACAAATGAGGTATGTCTCTTAGCATTCATGTTTACCAAATTACTAACATGCACCTTATCATTTAAACAGTTATGTTTACAACTGCAATGCCAATTAGTACATGTACACTGGCCCAAAAGAAACCTAATGAACTTAGTGGGATTCAGCTCAGCTACTTCTTTTTTTACCCAGATAGTGGTGGCGATAGGGATCAAAGCAGGGCCTAAATACACCTCTCCTTTTCCTTTGTATTAACATGAGAACAAATTTTCTTATTTCTCTATGCTTTGATGATGTGTACATATAAGAAGGCAAATATGAGGGCTGGAGAGATGGCCCAATGGCTTAGAGCAATGACTATTCTTCCAGAGGACCAGGGTCGATTCCCATCGACCACATGGCAGCTCAAAACTGTCTGCAACTCCAAGATCTGACACCCTCACACAGATACACACGCAGGCAAAACACCAATGCACATAAAATAAAAAACAACAACAAAAAAGGTTGAGTATGTATTTTCCACAACACACAAGTGGAGATCAGAGGACAACACTCAGGAGTCAGTTCTCCCCTTCCACTGTGGGTTCTAAGTACTGAACTAACTCAGCTTATCAGACTTGCAATGAGCCATTTCACCAGCCCAGCATGAAAACTTTTTGATAAAGGCAAAAGTTAAGACTCAGCTCTAAGACAACAGCGAGCCAATGAAGTCAGCTAGTCAGACAAAACCGGAAGCAGCAAAATGCTGCCTCTCCCTCCACAGCCCAAAAATTTTAACATGTGTAGGTAACAGATTTATAATGAGCTGAGCAGCAAGGAAAAAGATTAACTGTACAAATACGAAAAACAGTCACATGTATGTGTGTGTTTATGAGAGGGTGTGTTCATGTGTGTGCAGACCAGATCCCCTCAGGTATTGTTCTGAAGGTACCATCAACTTTGCTGAGAAGGAAGACCCTTACTAGCCTGGAATTCAACAGAGTAGGATACACTGGGTGCCTGGGCTAACTGGTCCCTGATATACCTGTAAAGTGGCATGTTTGCATTTATGCCCACAGACTAGTGCTGGTGTCAGCTTTGGTCAAAGCAGCTTCTTTCTACAGTGGATGGCACCTACTGGTCAAGTATAGAGAATAAGCGACCTCTGAATGTTCAACCCTAAATGAAAATCTATAGTGCCTTCTCCAAGACTCAGGGAACATCACAGACGAGATGTAGAGAGAATGGTAAGGGATAAAGGAAGAAGTGAAGTATTGTGGAATGCTGTCTTCCAAACATGACATAGCCAATGCTCTCCTGAAATCTCAGGAGATAGGATTATCTGCATAAGCTTGGGTCTGTCGACATTGTGTTTCATGTAAAGGATCTACAGATAGGTAGTTAATGGTTATTAGGTGAGGGAGAGACATTTTCTTCAGTGGTGTAGGCACTGATAAATAAGATGTTTTTGTTCCTGTACCAACCATCACCCATGCTGTGTAAGCAGGCTTAATAAAGTCACTGGGTTAAACACACACACACACAAAGGGGTGAGGGGTAAAAGAGAGAGATCAGTTGGAAAAAGTGGGAATAAGACAAGAAAAAAGAAAATCTTGACTGAACATTTTAATTGGAATTCTAAATCAATTATTTTATTATTGGGTTTTCATAATAAATAGTAAAATTTGGCTTTAAACAAAACTTATTTTAATTTACCAAAAATGTTATCCTAACAACAAATAATAAAGTTTCTGGTACTAACCACTAACTTCTAGGAATGATCTTGATATAATAAAGAATAGTCAACATATCTAGTACTATAGGAAAAGCCCTGTTTGAACTGTATTTTCGTAACTCATTTAATATTCAAAACAACCCAATGAAGAAAGTACTATGTAGCCTCATTTCACAACTGAGGAAACAAAGTGAAATAAACCATGTCCATTTTAGAAACCTGCTGGTTGAGAATTCCAAGCCAACATAAGTGCTGCAATTTAAATTCAAGAAGCCTGATCCAGCCAGAGTTCTGACCCCACATTAAAGATTGAAGGACATTGGGAATTCTGGGAATCACACCACATCTATCCCCATCTATTTTATCTACTTCACGGCAGAATAAAAAGAGAATGAATACTGTAAGGTACACAACTTCTAAAAGTGCCAGGTATTCTTGTATGGAATTTTCTCACTCAACATTTGTAACATAGGTTATCTAGCATCATTTTTTTAAATGAAACTTTTACAGAGAAAATACCATTTGTTCCAAATTGGTAGACTCATGTTAAATCCATGCAAATTAAAATCCCATACATGTTTTCGTTACACAAAATATCCGTAAGTTAATCTTTTAAGAGCCTTTGTTTATTATGCTCTTCTAAAACATTATAGAAAATGTCTGTAATGTGAAAATTTTAATGAGTTGATTCATTATTAAATTTAAAAATTACAGAGGGTATGGAGGTATAGCTCAGTGGTAAAGCATTTGCCTAACACATACAATGCTCTAGGCCAGTTCAACCTTTATAATGCTATGACCCTTTAATACATTTCCTATTGTAGTGGTGACACCCCAATCGTGGGCTTTTTAGACACTCTAGATTCTGGAACCTACCTGCAACTATTCCACTTCAGAAATAATTAAATTCTAACTAAGTCTGTTCTACAACAGAATATATTCCTTAAATAAGACTTAGTTCACTTGCATTTAAATATGGGAATGGTGCTAACATAAAAAAGATGACACTTGGCCTATAACACAGCTTTTCTCAATACACTGATAAATGTTAAAAGCTTAGCAATATGAAAAGGGCCTAAGCAGAGTTTATTCACCCATTCACTTCCAGCACATATGTAGAACAGTAAAGGAAGTTAGCAGAATGAGAATTAGCATTAGAAAATTAGCCCACAATCCCACAGGATATGACTTTTATCAACCAGAGTTGATAAACAGAACAAGCCAGAATGTTGCTTTGCCTTTACTTAGACTTCATTAATTTTCAAAGTTACTGAGGTCAACACTTTCCCCTCTACCCTGAGGCTATTTCAAACAGGTGTTATCCAATTAAGATTATTTTATCAAGTTGGGCAGGGTGGTTTACATCTGCAATATCAGCACTTGGGAGTTAGAAGCAGAAAATCAGGAATTCAAAGTTGTTTTCAGCTACACGTAGTGAGTTCAAGGCCAGCGTGGGCTATATGAAACCCTATCACTGTGGTTCTCAACCTTCCTAATGCTGAGACCCTTTAACACAGTTCCTCACGTTTTGGTGAACCCCAACCATAAAATTATTTCATTGCTACTTCATAACTGTATTTCTGCTACGGTCACACAAAAAAAATCATAATATAAATATCTGATATACAGGATATCTGATATGTGACCCCTGTGAAAAGGTTGCTTGACCCCTCTTAAAGTGGTTGCGACTCAGTTTGAGAGCTGCTGCCCTATCAGAAAGAACAAAGGAGAGAGGTGAGTGGAAAGGAAGAGAGAAAATAAGAAAGGGTGGAAAGTACCTAGATTATTTTGTCAAGCTGGGGCCGGCGGTGTTGACCTGTCACCCTGTTGTTACTCAGGGTACTAAAGGATGCGGCTTGCAAAATCAATGACTACTTAGGCAACTTATATAGACCCTGTCTCAAAAAATTAAAACAGACTAGGGATATAGCACAGCAGTAAGCCACTTAGCCAGAATGCATTGAAACTCTACTTAAAAATAAAATCACATTCTGCATTCTACCCTGGAGTTTTGCCTGTCTCCTAAACAATTTTTTTTAATTTGTGTTCATTATGGTTCTTGATACTATAAAGTTCTATGGTTTGCCTAAGACACAATACCATGTATCTACAACTACAGTACCACAACCACACAAGGTATTTTCACTGTCTGAAAAATACCCTCCATGCTTAGTCTATTTGATCCCATTCCTTGGACAACCAGTCTTCTTTTTTTTTTAACCCTTTCTACTTAGTCCTTTTAGACAGGTTGCCTTCACTTAGGAATATGGAGTTCAAACTCACACATGTCTGTATGACCTGATGGCCTCATTTCATTTGTCACTTATGATATCCAATTACATCAAACTTCTTAGGTCTCTTGATCCCATCTGTCATCAATTACTGAAAGATATATTGGTTGCTACCACTTTAAAGACCATCAGTAAATTTGCTGCAACACTGACAAACAGAGGTTTAAGTATTCAGATGAGCTAGGTAAATATTTGGGGATACTGCTACTGGGAAGTAGGGTAAACTTACAGTTCACTCTGTTAGTACTGCCAAACCATTTCCAATGTGGCTGTATCATTTTGCATCCCCACTAACAATAATTTGAGGTTTTGTTGTTAGTTACCCACACCAACAACTGGCACACTCTCAGGCTATGGTTAAAATTTAGCCATTCTAACACGTGTTATTTCCTGTTTTGGGTTCTTTTGTTTGTTTTGTTTTTAAAGAGGCTTTTCATTTCAATTAAGTTGGTGTCAAGCACACATCTTAAAGAATATAAGGCTGCAGCATCAGACACGTGCAACACTAACAGAAACACCAGTGGGGACTAACCTAGGCTTGTAGATCATTAGTACTGTGATAGCTGTGTTGCTCTGCTGTGTTGTTACAAAGTTCCACACTGCTAAGCAATTGCCCCAGCCTCACCCTCCCAGGGTCCTGTTATTTCTAACGCACAGTCTTGTGGAAAACAGGGTTTTCTCCACAATGGCGTTGCAGCAGAAATGCCTGTTGTCTTCTTACACAACACACCATCTGAAGACTTTACTTCTAAAGTTTATCTAATTCTCTGAATCTTTCCTTGGAATTTTTCTCCTCTTCCAGGCCAAGCTTACCGAGAATCTCTTAAAAGGCCTCAAATGCCCTTGATTTCTTCCATAAGCCTATCCTTCCACCACCCCTACCAGCAAAGCCATGGCCATGGCCTTTCATTAGTGTCACAGTCCACCTTCCCTTCTACTACCCTACTCTGCTGAAAAGTCTAACAATGTGGCAAACGATCACAGCCATGAACTCATCAACTGCCCTTTCCCAGTGCCATCTATGTTATATCCAGAAATCTTCAGTTAACCTGCTTCAATTCTAAAAGGCTCATCCACAGCTTCTTTATCCACATTAAGCTTTTTAAGTTAGGTGAGCCTATTTTGTGACGAAAATGGAAGGCCATTAGATGAAGTCATAGTCAGCTCTCCATCTGCAATTCCAAAGTGATCCATGTCCACACCAGTCTGTCTTCCACAGTCTGTTTCTCCTCTCCAGGACCAACCACCTGTGCTCTGCAAACACTCCTACTGGCCTTTGCCTAATCAGCCCTCAAACTAAGTGTCTTCAGCTATTTTCTTTAATTTCACCTCACCCTTTGAAACACAATATCCCCACAATGAACACACTTTTTTCACAAAGTTCTGTGCCTCTGTGTGATAAACCACTGTCACTGTCAGTATTGTATTAAGGTTAGTAGTAACAACTTACCACACCTTGAACTAAAATCAGTCTCATACCAATTTAAATATCACTTCAGTTTTACCCACAAACTGAATGTAGATCAATGTAAAAGTGATACAACTGTTGTCACAATACTTTCAAAAGTCTTGACAACGTGGGATTTTCATCTACCATGACATCAGAATCTAGCCCTCAGCTAAAATGTAACCAAACATTGGCCATTAAAAACAGAGATGTTTTTCCCTTATCCTTCTAAAGATAATCTTTCTACATTCCTCAAGCATGCTCTCTCTGCCACATCCTCTCTATTTGGACCCTCCACTTATTCTTTCAATCCCTGACACCTGGGTTTTGTTTCCATCGTGAAATACAAACTGCTATCCCTAAGGCTACAATGGACTTATTCCAAATCCAGTGATAAAATTCCCAGGCCTATTCCACTATATAAGGGACTAACAGTGTATAAGGGGCCACACTATCCACTGTATAAGGGGCCTCTTCCTCCTTTCTCACTTCCACTGCTCAGCTCCCACGACACTACTCTCCTTTCCACTCAGGTACCTCAAAACAGTTTCTTCTTGGACCTCCAACTGCCTCCCATAGCTCTCTCCCTCTATACACTAGAACACTGTCAGTTCAACTATCTCTTCAAGGTGAATCCTAAAACAGTGCTAACAGAAATCCCTCTTCGCAGGCTTCAGATATCTTACAAACTCTTCCCAAGAGAAAATGCCTCACACTGCCCCTAATAAAGAAAGCAGGGCTCAGACTGTGCAATGCCACAATATTCTACATCTTATTACTATTCTCAATCCAAACTAATCCAACACAGGTGTTACGGTTTTGCATGTGAACTTCCCTCACAGGCACGTGTTTGAAGTTGGTCCCTCACTGTGAGGTCTGTTGGAACCTTTAAGAGGTGACATACATTGAGCTGGAACAAATGAGCAGCTGAGGGTGGATCAGAGGTGCTCTCTAGTGACAAAGGAAACAGCCTCAGAGTCCTGCCACCACCAGGAACTCCACCATGCCTTCCCCACTATGGAGGACTGTGTACCCTCTCAAAAGAATGAACAGAAATAAACCAATCCTCTCCCATGTTCTCCAAGTTATTTTGTCACAGTGATGAGAAAAGTAACTAATCCAACATGTTAGCACCCCATGCAAAGATTACTAGCTCACAAAGCAACCACCCATGAAAAGCTCTAGCCAATAAACTGTGAAGTAACTCAGCAGACATATTTCCCCAGGGCTTCAAATGGAAGGAAAGATAAGCCAGTCATAGGGGCAAAGATCCAAAATCTGCAACCTCTGCAACCATAGCTGAGTTTCAGCTGCAGAACAGGTACAGCCTTGTGAATTTCCACGGCTGAGATCACTTAAAGACCCTTGATTCCAGAATACTTACTCAGCTCCTCCTGTAAAGCTTTTTTTTCCCTTTCCATGAAGATCTCATATTAAGATTCCCATTTCTAGAGCCTGGCATGGTGGCACATACCCTTAATCCCACCATTCAGAAAGCTGAAAGGCAGGTGGATCTCTGAGATCAAGGACAGCCTGGTCTACATAGCAACTTCCAGGCCTGCCCAGGCTACAATAGTGAAAGCCTGTTTCAGAAACAAACAAGATTCCCAGGTTTAATTATCCTTTAAGGATATTATAATGCAATGCTAACATCTTCCAATATTTGATTCAAAGTTTACTTTAAGATCTCAACAGAGCTAGGAACCCAATACTTCTTGATTTCTCTCATTAGTCCTCATATCTCAGTGTTACCTTAAAAAAAAAAAAAACAACCCTCAAATATGTATGCATTTCCCTATCCCTTCCCACTGTCCAAGTTACAGTCTTTAAAGCAACAGTTTTCTAAAAGAATTGGCCTTTTTTCCATATACACGTCAATCTATCTTTCATGATGATTCTTGATTCATCAGACCGTACAGAATACTGTCTAAGCTTAATAAAAGTTCAGTAAGGTCCCTTCATGCTTACAGGTCCAGACACTTAGAAGAGCTGTCTATTCCATGTTTTTGATTTTCCTACCCCGTCCTATACCCTACACCTTGCTCTTATCTTTTAAGCTTAACCACTGAGCTTAACGTTTCCAAGAAACAGAAGTGGTTTTCAACCTGTGGGTCATGATCCTTTGGGGAGCATGGTCAAACAACCATCAAAAAAACAGACGTTTACACTGCGATTCATAACAATAACAAAATTACAGCTATGAAGTAGAAACAAAAATAATTTTATGGTTCGTATCACCACAACATGAGGAACTGTATTAAAGGGTCACAGCATTAGGAAGTTTGAGAACCACTGCAATCCTTTCCAGGGCCCGCCTGAGTTAGAGGTTCCTATCCTCCACAGTATCCTTCTAACATTTCCCTCACTACTTCATTTTCTTTTCTTTGAACTCTGTGCAGTCAAAGACAGTATTTTAATCATCTTTAAGCCCAGAAACCAGTACCAAGTAAACATGTAGAAAAAGCCTACATTAAAGAATGAGTTAAGTAAACAAGGCAGACATACCAGAATGTTCTGCCCCATAGCAACTGCTCAACTATTATCGCTAGCTAGTTTTTTCTGAGTATAATTATTAAGTTCCATCGAAGCCAATTTATCAAAATTTTAGCAAAGAGATCCAAGGGAGAACTCAGTTTGCTTTTAATTCATTTGATTTTTCATTTTGATACAAGATCTTAGTATGAAAGCCAGGCTGGCATAAACTCTGGCCACACATCCTGAGATTACAGGTACTTGCCACCATTCCCAGTATAAATTCCTTGATTTTAAATATCTCTAAAATTTCCCTTATATAGCGTTGGGGGGTGGTGCATGCACAGTAAATGAATTATTTTCCTCAATCACTTTTTAGTCTTATTTTATGAGCTCTCACTGAACCTGGAACTGGTTGTTCTCTGGCTGCCAAGTCCCCAAGATACACCCGTGCCCATTTGGCCAACCCATCCCCCGCCACAGAGACACAGACACTCACACCAGGAATTTCAGGCACACACTGACACAACCTGCTTTCTTGTGAGTGGTGGTGATCTGAACTCTGGTCCTCATGCTTGTAGAGCAAACACTTTACCTACTAAGCTACCATTTTTAACACCACTATAATCTTCCTTTGTCCTTGTAAGCAAACATTTGTTAAGATATTTGATCAGACTTAACAAAAATCTTTTAAGTCAGTGAGATGACTCAGTGAATAGAAGTGCCACTAATGGCCTGAACTCAATGCCACAGCACCCAAGACAGAAAGAAAACCAAATTTTGAAGTTGTCCTCTGACCTCCACATGTACATGCCCGTAACAAACACAATCACACACAAGCTTGCATGTACACACATAAATAAAAACTGTAATAAGGAAAAAGTATAAAAAACTTCCAGCAATTATATTTAGGTAAGGGTTAAAAACTAGTAACTGCTGGAACTTGGGGAGAAGGCTCCCCAATTCAGGACAGCTTGATGTGCTCCCAGAACCTGAGTTTGATTCTTGGCATCAACACCAGGTGGGTCACAACCGATAGTAACTCCAGCTCCAAGGGATCCAATGACCTCTTCTGGACACCAAGGCACATGCACTCAGGCAAGCATATCCAGCACCCCAACATAAAAACAATAAAGATGCTTCAATTAAAAGGTGCACTTCACCATTTCATCACTCCCTCAGGCTCCCAAGTTTCAATTCTCTGGCATCTGTCCAAAGCACTTTTAAGGCAGGACTATCAAAGTGTCCCAACTTTTCTGTAGCATTACTGAATTTCAGTTACCTTTTCCCCTAAAGAGAAATACTTTTGATATCAACTGGCTTTCAGAAATGTGAAAATAACTCAACACAAATGAAATGAGGTATTAAGAATAAAGCGGAGATCACAAAATTTGAAGACAGCAAAAACAGTTTTCTTTTTAATTTTTTTTTAAATTAATTTCTGTGTAGAAGTATTTTGCTCACATGCATGTATGTGTTCCTGGTGCCCAAAGAGGTCAGAAGAGGGCATCAGATTCCTTGGAACTGTAGTTATGGACCGTTTAAGCCACCATGTGGGTGCTAAGAATTAAACCCAAGTCCTCTGCAAGCTCAACAAGTGCTCTTTTAACAGCTGAGCCCATCTCTTTAACCCCACAAAATTGTCAATCCTAACTAACTTATACAAGTCTGCAAAAATCTAACCTTCAGGTGCTCCCACTTGCCACATCTACTTGTGTCAGATGTTTTTATCTTTGTAGAGTCCTGATAGTGTGTATGCACACACACTCCAGATTGAGGATTTGTAATTGAAGCATTTATGCTAACTGAACCCAATGTCATAGTCATTAAATGTTTCTATAATATTCATCAAAAATAAGTTATTATAATCAAGTCTAAACCTGTGACTTTAGAAATTAGTCAATACTGACAAATTTTTTAAAAAGAGGGCCATCCTCGAGTGTTTGAGTAATAGCTTGTTACATAAAAAGCCTCAAATTTTTAACATAAGGCCAGCAAGGAGGCTCAGTGGGTAAGGACACCTGCCAACAAGCCTGATGACCTAAATTGGATCCCTAGGATTCACATGGAGGAGAGAACCCACTCCCACAAGTTGTTCTGAGTGCCACACCTGTACCACGTCACACAGATAGGAACAAAAACACACAAGTGAAAAGAAAAAACTTAACACACACTATTCTATAGACACCACAACTCTCCTGCAATTCAATCCATTTTTATCTATGTATCTGTCATTGTTAACATGGTACCTTCATATCTCTTAAAAAACAAAAACAAAACTTCTTCCATGATGAGCAATTCCAATTTAGAGTAACATTTTAAACACAGAACACGTTCAGGGAAAAAGAAATCAAAATCATCATTCTTGGAAAACAGGTTTGATCAATCTTTTACAATTTTGTAATGCAGAAAAATGCAAATAGTAATTTTTCACGTTAAAAAAATAATGCAGCACAAGGATACATTACATAAAACATCTCCTCTTACTTGTGACTTTTAAGTTTTATTATTCACAACCTATAACACTTTGCTACCCAGTTAAAAGGTGCCCTGTGCATTTGGTGTTCTCTCAAAGATAGACACACACACACAAACAGTAACACCAGAAAACACAGATTTTAAAATAACAAGACTGGATGAAGGTTTGGAAAAAAAGACACTGTCTTTGTAACACGGGGAAAGGGAGAGACAAAAGAGATAAAAACGAGGAAAAAGGATGAGAACAACAAATCTGTTCTTCCAAAACTAATGGTTTATGTTTATGAAACAGCAATGTTTCCAGAAAGTGAATCTCAATGTTACACAACAGAAAGTAATAAAAAGGCCAACAGAAAAAATAACTGCGACAACAGTAATATAACACTCAAACCCCAACCACATAAGCATGCATTTGTCTCTGGCCTAGATGATTAATTTTACATAAAAGAAGTAAATACAACCAATCAAGGAATGTTACAATGCCAAATAAGCCACAATCATGAGTCTTAAGCTACCATGGAAATTTCCTTACCGACCATCCAGCTCAACTCCCACATCACTCAGAAGAAACTGAGGCCCTCTCTCCTAACATACCTAGTACCACCAGTGACTACTGGGACTCAGGGAAGCTGGGATTCTTTGTTCACTAATCCCCGCTACAGTCTCTGCCTTTAGACGCTTTTTATCTACCATAAACCACAAACTTAAAATGAAGTTCTGTCAAATCTAACAAAAGCATTTTGGCAGCCAAAACAGAAGTAAACACGTCATAGCATAGCACTTACTGTTCACACAAATTTAAAAACAAAATTAAGTAATAATCCACAAGGAAATCAACAAAATGTCCTAACTAAAAGAAGAAAAAAACCTTAGTTATTTTTAAATTTTCAGCCACTTAGATTAAGGAACAGAACGTTCAAAATAGTAAGTACTTCTTTGGATCTATGGCAAGAATAAGAAGGAATGTTCAACAAGGCCCATCTTTGTGTAGATTCTTTACAGCCAAATCATTCAGCAGATTTCTGTTGCCATACTCGTTAAACAGTAGCTGATTTTTCAAGATCCTTTTCAACCCCCAGTTGTGAATTCTTTCAGAACCTTACAGCAAGGTTTTTATCCTCTACATGCATGTCACTAGGATCCGAAGACCCTTCCTTTAGAGCCAATCAAAAGGAGCCTGCTTAGAATGTAAACGCTGCTCTGCTTTAAATTTAGGGCCTACAGGATGTGTTTCCAAACTGACCGCACTGCATTTTTTTTACCCCTTCCACACACGTAAACTTGATGCAGGCAATTAATCTGAGCTACAATTCAACCCCCCCCACACACACACTGCCATTTATAACTTTCTATACAATCGACTTGCTTAAAGCTTTGTTTTAACCTAGTAAAAGTCGAATGGGAGGGAGCAGAAGCCTAAGGTGGCTAAGTTTGTTAACTGCAGGTGCAAAATATAAGCCAGTTTTCTTCAAAAAGCTAATTGGCATGTTTAAAAACCCTTGTTTTCAACAAAACTTCAAGTAACACCAACCCGGAAACACAGGACATTTCCAATCCGGAACGGGGGAGGGGGGGTGCGGTTCTGCTCCCCGAAGAAAACAGGGAATCCTGAGGTTCCCCTCTCACCCTTCCAGTTGCTTTCAGTGAAGTGCAATGATGGCCAACTTGGGCCCCTTGTCCTTTTGTCCCCCTAGACAATCTCTGGCCTAATTTGGGACAAATCCTCCACTGATCACGCCTCCCTCCCCCTCCTGTATATCTCGGCTCTCCCTTAATTAGAAACTGTACCTCAGAATCGTGCCTCGCACCCCCCGCTGCGTAAGCGGAGCTCGCCTGACCCTCTCCACCTGGAGAACAATGTAACCCAACTCCGGCCCATAGATTTATCTCGGGGAAATCAGGAGGGGCGACGTGTCCGGTCATCCCGGATTCCCTCAAAGCATCCCGCCCCGGGCCTAGGAAGCCCAGTCCTTCCCACCTGGGGGACCCCCTCTCACCTTCCCTCGCCCCGAGCCTCGCCCCGCACCGTCGGGTCTCTCGGCGGGACCCCGCGCCCCGTACCTTTGTAGTGCACCCGCAGGTTGTTCTGCGAGAGGCCGATGTAGCTAAACTTGTCCTTCGGGCTCCAGGACCGGGGCAGCGGCGTCTCCTGCTCGTCCACGGCCGGGTAGAGGCGCTTCAGTCGCCGCTGCAGCTCCTTCTCCTGCTCGTTGAGGGCCGAGTCGCCGTGAGGGAAAGGGGCCGCGGCGCTACTCGCCGCCGCCAGGCCCGGGGCCGGGACGCCTGCGGCCGAGCCGGGGACCGCGGCCAGGCCGGGCGGCGCGCTGGCGGGGGCGGCCGCCGAGGCGGGGGGCGGCGGAGCGGCGGTGGCCGGGGGCGGCGGCGGCGGCGGCGGCGGGTGGAGCAGCAGGGCGGCCGCCGCGGCCCCTAAGCCTCCGCCGGGCGAGCCAGCCGGGGAGGAGCCGGCGCTGGCGGGCGCGGGCAAGGCGACTCCGGAGCCCGGGGCCCCGGCGGCGGGAGGCGGCGGCGGCTGCTGTTGAGGCGGCGGCGGCGGCGGCGGCTGCCCGGACATCCCGGCCGCGACTCGGCCTGAGGCTCCTCCACTCGTCCCCGCTTCCTCCTGCGCTTCCCAGGGGCGCTGTCGCTGCGGCCGCCGGCACCAGGCGCCTAGAGTCCGCCCGCCCCGGAAGCAGGCGGCGGCCCGCGAGGCCCGGCGGAGCGCGGCGGTTGAGGAGACCGGCCGCGAGCGGACGGGGCGCGAGGAAGCGTTGGTCAGGCGCCGGCGGGCACGCGACCCGGAACGGTGCGGTGGGACGGCGCGAGGCGCTGGCGGGCGCGCGCGCGCGGGCCTGGGCGACGCGGCGAAGCGGAGAGGCTGCGAGGGGGTGCGGGCGGCCGCGGCGGCCGCTGCTCTCGCGGCTGTTTCCCGGAGGGCGCGCGGGCGGCGCGAGACGCTGCGCGTGGGCGGGGCCAGGCGAGGGGGCGGGCCTCGGCACGAGGTGGGCGGGCCGGGTGCGCGCGCGGGCGGCGCCAGGCGAGGGGGCGGGCCGCCAGTCTCGTCGCGCCGTTAGCCCAGCCGCGGGGAGCCCGCGTTGCGCCCAGGCGAGAGCAATCGAGCCCTGCTGGGCCGCAGGGAGCTGAGCCCGGGGCTCCTAACTCCTTAACGCTAGCGGGTCGAAAAAGGGCCGTTTCTGAAGGCGAAGTCTCCCTCTTCAATCAGTGACTCCCTTAATTAATTAATTAGTGAGGATTCCGGGTGAACCTAATGGGGAAAAAAAAAACACGTTAAGGATACCAACCAAGACTGGCAAATCGCCAAAGGGCAGGAACGCGAACTGCCTGTGCATTTACGAAGGGCTTCTGGAGACGTCAAAACATTTTACAAGCTCATTAATTCTCATCATAGGCCTCTTTGTTAGGCAGCGGAGAATTATGCCCATTTTTTAAACACGGAAATATTTACTGAGGTCAGAGGGTTTTTTTTTGTTTTGTTTTTAAGGGGGAAGGAGACTTCCTACTTTCCAATTCTCACTAGAGTCAACTCATTTGGCATAATTTTCAAGTGTTGCTCTCTGACCCCACACAGCATTACTATTCTGTTTTCACCACTTCTCTTTGTGTAGGCTACCCTTTTCCTAGGCCGGCAAAAATCGGGCTTCACTCATGTAAGCTACATAATACAGATTCTGATATTGTGTTGGCTTCCTGGGATGATATAGTGCCAATTATTGGGCCATATAAACATGGAGTGTTTGACTGACTAGAGAACTAGTTGTTTTGTTTTTGAAGAGCATGATGGATCAGGTGGTGATTGAATGGAAGACTCCTGAAGTCAAAGCACCTGGCCAAAACTAGCAGTCATTCTGATTAATTTCCATCTTAAATTAGCCACACTAGACACTCCATTGTTCTTCAATAATAATAAAAAAATCCTCAAATCTAACCTATGGTATGAATTCTTCAAGTCACAGCACTTGTACATGATGCCATTGAATTTAAAACACACTAAAACTTTCATTTATATTAAAAATAGCAAAGAGTTCAAAGGAAGCCATTTTCTACATGTTGATCGCCAGGATGGAACACATAGGCTCCAAGCCTCTTCAAATTCCTTGAAAGAATCATCAATATTTTACTCATGAAATATACTCTTTTTCTGTCAGCACACTTAGAACTTCTTACATATCCTCGGCACTGTTAAAGGAATAGAGTTCTCTGAAACCTTGTTGGAAGCTTTTTCTTGGAGAAACTGGATGTCCTCCAGTCAGTCTCAAAAGATTAGTGAAATGTGAGAGGACACTGTAAAATGGCACTTTTCCCATCAGCAGAGGTAGAGAACACTGGCGATAGCTGTTTAGTGGGTATTTATGAGCACAAAGGTAACCTTAAGCTTTTGGCTTCTCTGTTCACAATATAAAAACCAGGCTAAGATGATGGCTCAGTTGGTAGAGTGCTTCCTGTACAAGTACAAAGACCTGAGTTCAAGCCCCAATACCTACATAAAAAGTGGGGCATGGTGATCCACACTTGTAAACCCAGTGAGGAGGCAGAGACAAGAGGGTCCCTGGGACTTGATGGCCAGCAAATCTAACCTACAATGTAAGTTCCAGGACAGTAAGAGGGCCTGTTTCAAAAAATAAAGTGGACAGTTCCTGAGGGAAAACACCTGATGCTTACTCCAGCCTTTCTATATGTTTGGAAGCACACACACATATGCACATACACCCTAAATAAAGAAGCAGATAATAAAAAGTAAAAACCAGCCAACAAAATCGAACTGTGGAAATATTAATGGTAGGTGAACGTATGGAAGCAAATTAAATGCCCAGCGTGAAGAGACTAGTTGAAGAAATTATCCATAAGCCACTTAATGGGATTATGGTTACACAAGCACATATTGCATATTTGTTTAAATTTTTTTTTCTAAAAGCCTCCCTTTCTGGCAGTAGAACTGCCAAAAGAGAGCCAAGCAATTAGATAAAGGCACCATTTCCCCATCCTTTTCAAACTAGTCAGTGGCTCTCAGGCCCAATTTCAGACTCACTCCCTAGAGGCTGCTTGTATAGGCACAAGCTGAAACAAAGGTTTTATGGCCTTTTTAAAATGTGGTTTTACTGACACAGAAAAATGACTATGATGTACTAAATGAAAAGAAGCCATCTAATAATTATTGCACTGTCTAAAATCATTACCAAAAGACATGAAAGGACGTCATAAAAATGTTTCAATAATAGACAATTAAAATGTATAATTAAAAATAAATTATTACAAATTATTATAATTGTACATAGAAAACTGGTAAAAGTCCATTAGCCATGAACTTGTTCGCCCTTCGTGGGCTTGGAGTTTTCCATCTTTATCGTATATTACTACAATATTTTTATTCATCCACATCTGCTTAGTTTCTCAGTAACAAATAATAAGAGCCAAATCTGGCTGTCCTTAGCAGACAGAGACCCTAATGGAAAACATTAGGTGGTTCTCAAATTTAACCAGAAATCTGGACAACCAGAGAAACAAAGGTCAAAAAAAGTAGGCCCAGACCCTGAATAGACACAGAAATCACCCCCAAATGCCACCATTACATCAGTCCTCTGCTCTCTAACTTCTGAGCTCCACACCACTCATCCACAATTCAGAGTTAGCAAGCATACATCCCATGACAGCGACGACCGATAGACAGAGACTGACAGCTTAAACTGAGTGTTATAGGAATGCCAACTTACTGACTGCTTTCAGCTCAGGGCAGGCCTAAAGCGGCTGGAGTCATCAGGGTCCCTCCTCCAGACAGTACCCATTGAGTATCTGACACCTTTTCTCACTATGGCCTTACATGGAGCAGTGGAGAAGATACTTTCCTTCTGGGAAAGGGACCCTTGACTTAGATGGTCTTCAATACTGGGAAAGAGGTTCAGACACTGGCTGGCTTCATGTATATCTATGATATATCCTTCTATATTATATTTGTGAGAACTGTCACAAAATGTGTGCCAAGGTGTATAATAGGGTTTAGGGTTTGTATTAGTTATCAGTTGCTGCATAGCAAACACCCCCAAACTTAGTGACTTAAAATTTATTATTAAATGTATCTGTGGAGCAAATTTCTTCTGACTTAATCATTGTTCTATTGCTATGAAGGAACACATGACCAAGGCAACTCATATAAAAGAAAGTATTTAATTAGAGGCTTACTCACAGTTTTAAAGAGTTAGCCTATGATCACCATTGTAGGAAGCATGTCAGCAGACAGGCATTGTGATGGAAAAGTAGCTGAGAGCTCACACCTGAAAGTTGCAGGCAGAGAGCAAGAGAGTGAGAGAGAGAGAGAGACTGAGAGAGATTAGGCCTGGTATGAGTTTTTGAAACTTCAAAACCCAACTCCAGAGATACACTTCCTCCAATATGACCACACCTCCTAATCCTCCTTAAACAATTCCACTAACTGGGGACCACTTAACTGTTCAAACATATGAGCCTGTGGGAGCCATTCTCATGTAAATCACCACCTCTTCCCTGTATCCTCTGTTTGAATGACCCTATCTCAAGCATTCAAAGTGTGTCAGCTGTGGCTGTGAGTCATCTTCAGACTTGACTGAGGAAGGATCTGCTTCCAAGATCACATATGTGGTCACTGGCAGGATTCCGTTTCCCGGGAGCTTTTATTCCCTATCATTGCTAGATTAGCCAGAAGTGGCTCTCCGAGTGGGCCTCTTTGAAACGGCAGCTGGTTTCACCAAAGTGGGCAAATCAAGAAGACAACAGCACCAGGACAAAACCCAGGGTGAGGTGACATGCTGTCACTTTTCACTTTTGCCATAATGTCTGTTAAAGAAAGCCACTAAGCCAGCTCACATTCAAGCAGAGAGACTTAGACATGGTCATTACAACAGAATTTGACATATGTGACAAGTTCCTTTGACTCCAGGAGACTGCACTTGCTCCAACCTTATCACATGAAGATTCCAAACCAGAGATTGACAGACCTCATCTGCAATAAACTATGTACTTGAGCATATGTACCAGGTATATCTGTGGGCCATATGTATCCATTGAAACTACTCAACTTCACCATTGTGGATGAAGTTAGTCACTGACAACAAATGGATGTGGATGTATGTCAATAAAACTTGTTTGTTTGTTTGTTTGTTTTACAAAAATATACAACAAGCTGGACACTGCAGGATGTGGTTGGGGATACCTGCTCTAGGTCATTATACAAGACCAGGCTACTAGGAGTGCCATCCCAGAGGTCAAGAAGTTCAGTTTGTTACCCACAATATATACGGCACCCCTACCCTGGATGACCTCACCCCACACCTAAACAGGTTTTGGATACTTCTGAAGCTAGCCTATGACAAATAAAAAATGCCAATAGCTATCCTAGGGTAGTGAACCCCAGCAAGAAGAGGGGGTTAGTTTTCAGTTTGTGTTTTATCAAGCAACTGTTATACATATAGAATGCTGCATTGGGTATGGGAGTAAGGAAGGGAAGGAAGAGGAATTACAGGCAATATTGATGTCAGTCAGGGTACCATGTCATGAGAAACGAGAACTGAGAACCAGCTGCTGCTCTTCAGAAACACATGCTTCTACTCCAGGGGCAGATAGACCAAGGTCTGAAAAGGAAGGGCTGTGCATCTAAATTGCCATGTTGTCTTGGACAGAACACAAAGATGGCGCTGCTGGTGATTGTCACACACCCACCAAAGTACAGTGTTCCTGAGGTCCAGGGTTCCACTGAGTCACATGGGACAATACAAATGTGCTCCTTCATATCATGTTTTTAAAAATGAATACAACCCAGTGTTCATGAAACAAAATCCACATGGAAAACCAATTAGTTAAGAGGAAACTGCTTGTTTCATTCATCTGTTCTGGAAGATTTTGGACAAAAAATATTTGCAATTTTGGATGAGATAATCTTCATTAATACAGGCTCAACCTTCTTCTGAGTTCCCTCTACATTTTTTTTTCTTTCCAAACTCCTGTGGCTTTTCTCTTAATTGGCAAAAGTTACACCCTCTTTTCCACACTGATACTTACATACCTCCTGTTGATTGCTGCTGATATACAGAATGCATTCCAATTAAGCAGCAACAGAGAACATTAAGCAAAATCTCATCTCCTCCCTTAGCGCTTCTGGATCAAAGGTCAAGTTCATGGTGAAATTCTAAACAAAGAAGGCTGACCCAGAAAGTCTCTAAGCCCCAGGGAAAGGCACCTTCCATCCTTGGAGGTGCTATAGTTAGTTAAATGGATGCTCCCTTGTGCAAGGAGCCAAAGGCATAGTTAGGAATGATGACACAGGAAAGGGGTCATAGGAGCCAAAAATAGACAGTGTAGGGAAATAGAGGAGAAAATGATAGTCCTTTAGGGCAATGATAAATAGCTCTCCAAAGTGCCAGATATCATGGGGCTATAACTTGCCTACCCACTGTGGGTTGGCCCAAAAAGTGGCCTGCATGTTTTTCATCAGCTCTTCAGAGCCAATTGGATGAAACACACAATGCTAGACAGATTGTCTAGTGGATTTGGAGTCCATGAAAATTGAACCCAATGGTTTGTCTATGTTCTACCACTGGACTACAATCCTAGACCCTAGGGGGATAATGCATTGTTTTGCTTTCGTTTTCTTTTGTGTTTTTCAGACAGGATCTCCCTCTGTAGCCCAGATCCTGGAACTAACTACTTGTAACTCACCATGCCTTTTGCAGTAGCCTCTTGAGAACAGGGATTACATGCCACCAATGGACAAAACACCATTTTTGAAATAACTTTCCATCAAGACGTGTGTGATTTGTGGAAAAGAATTTTTCTTACACAACCAGTGCTCTAATAAAGCAAAAGTGTCAGGAAAACCAGGTGGTGGTGGCTACATATCTGTCATCTCAGTACCTGGGAGGCTGAGACAAGAGGGTAGTAAGTTCAAGGCCAGCTTGGGCTACTTATTAACCTGCCTCAAAACAACCCAAAATGGCATGCGTGTCAGGCTAATATCACAGGAAAAATAATTCTCCAACCTAACCCATTATTTTGAGTAATATAAATTAACTCTTCCAGTTTCTTTATATGTTTTTTGCAGCATGGAGATAACTGACGCAATTTTTTTTAAGTCAAGATGCCTTCAGAGAAGGCACAAAATTAACCTGTGCTTGAAGTAGCACAATTTGAAGTGATTTAGTGAAACCATCTCAGAAATCATTTCTTTCATTATGGTTAATTATGCTTGGTAAGGTTTAAACATTTGTTATTTGTTCCCTTTAAGCACCTTCAAAGATCCATAAGAAGTATGTACAGCAATGTGTGGGGCTTTCTGAACCGCAGTATTTCGAGATGCTAAAATATCTGTATCTTTAAAATGTTGATGCTCTTTCAAAGATTTCAGTCATTTTCCTGCTTCAGCTACAGGTATCTAACGTAGAAACAGACATCAACTGGTTAAAGGTCCTCAGCATTCTCTGTGGGGTTACTGGGTACCAATAGTTGCTCCAATATACCCTTCACCGTAGTCCACATGGAAACTAACTGTAGGTAATGTGTGAGAGGGTAAATTTGCTCCACACAGGGTTTTGACGTTCATGAGAAACCCAGGTCTCACTGAGTCCTATGCCACCCCACAAAATTCAGTCAATCTGAAGGGTACAGTCTGGCACAAAATCACACTGGCCTTGGCTGTCAAATGGCTGGCTAGTTGACTCAACAACCAAGGACATGCTTCCATGTACTGACCCCATCCTCTCTGCTCTTGGGACCCTTAGTGTGTTGCAAAATTATATCAAGGACATTCTGAATTGCTCCTAAAGTTAGTGTGAATATAGGTGTTCAGTACATGTGCCCTGATCAGATTTTGGAGTTTTATAGTTTTTGTTTGTTTGTTTGTTTCCTTTTTCTAGCCAGGGTTTCTCTAGGTGGCCCTGGCTGTTCAGGAACTCGCTACGTAGATCAGGCTGGCCTGGAACTCAGAGAACCACCTGCCTCTGCCTCCTGAGTTAATCCCTCCCGTGGGATCAAGGGTGTGCACCACCACAGCATGCCTACTCTTTCAGTTTGAGTTTTGTTGTTGTTTTTCAGGAGAGAGGGTGAGCGTGTTGTGTTATATGGTTTTGTTTGGACCACCCTTCCAATGTAGCCTGGACTGAAACTTGGGAACCTTCCTTCACCTCTCAAGACTTATAGGCATGCCAACTTTCCTGGCTATTCTCTCTCTCTCAAGTGTGTGTGTGTGTATGTATGCATGCCTGTGTGAGTATCCACATGTGCTTGCAAGTGACCATCTGAAGGTGGGCTTGATCCCTCTTTTTGGAGGCAGGGTTGCTCACTGACCATGGAGCGCAGCTATTCCAACTAAAGAGTTTGCCCAGGGCATCCCATATCTCTGGTTCCTGAGCAGTGGGGTTACATGTGGCCACCAGGCCTGCCCAGCTTTTATGTGGGTTTTAGGAATGCAAACACTGGTCTTCGTGCGTACACCCATGTGCTTTATCTACTAAGTCATCTCTCCACCCTCCCTCTCCACCCTGACTTTATTCTTCAATTATGCAAATCCCTTTTCTCTTTGTGTCATCATCATACACACACACACACACACACACACACACACTTTGACGTGTCCCCCAACAGATGTCCATAGTCAATGTCTAGAGCCTATGACAAGGGGCCTGGTGGATGTGATTGTGCTACAGATCTTGAAAGGGGACAATCATTCTGGGAGGCAGAGGCAGGTAGATCTCCATGAGTTCGAGGCCAGCCTGGTCTATAAATTGAGTAGCCAAAGACAGCCAAAGCCACACAGAGAACCCCTGTCTGGGGGAGCTGAGGAGAAAAGAAAAGAGAGGGACAGAAAATGAGAAAGAAAAAAAAAAGAAAGAAGGAGAAAGAAAAAGGACAATACTGGATTGTCCTGTGGACTCTAAATCCCATGGCAGATGTTGCTGTAACTGAGGCAGAAGGAACTCTGAGACAGAAAATAGACATCCATTGTCTTAGTCACTGTTTTGTTGCTGCAGCAAAACCCCAGGACCAGGCAGCTTATAAAAGAAGGCATTTAATGTGAGGCTCACAGTTCCAGAGGGTCACACCGTCATGGGAGGGAACATGGCAGCAGGCAGGCACACGTGGCCCTGAGCAATAGCTGAGGGCTTACATCTAACCCATAATCAGGGAGCACAGACAGCTAGCTGGGAATAACATTAGCTTTTGAAGCCCCAAATCCCCACCCCCCACCCCTAACAGTGACACAACTACTCCAGCAAGGCCACACCACCTCATCCTTCCCAGAAGAGTTCTACTAATTTCAGAACAAGCATTCAGATACATGAGTCCCTGGGGGCCGGTCTCGTTCAAGACACCACATGCACAGAGGAAAAGGTCATGGCAAGGTGGCGCAGACAGAGACTAGGCAAAGGACAGTTTCTCCCTATGGGAAGTCCCGTCTTTTGAACTATGGTAGTGAAGGCTTCCATTTCAATAATCTATTAAAGTAAGCAAAGAAAACCAGTATACGGGCAAGTACACCACATGTTGTCTAGGCTCGGGGAGGAGGGTGCACCAGTTGTGAGAACATTAAGTATACTACCTGTTGTGGAAGGCAAAGTGAGATAATAGCCCTATTTCCCCCATCAGAATTGTAATGCCTTTAGCCCGGCAATGATGGCACTGACTTTTAACCCCAGCCTTGGGGGGGGGGGGTGCCTCCGGGGGCAGAGGCAGGTGGATCTAGTCTCAGGACAGCCAGTGCTACATAGAGAAACCCTATCTTAAAAAAAAAAACAAAAAAAGAAAAGAATTGTAATTGTAATGGTTTTAATTTAAATGTACTTTTCTTTAAGACACGGAACACAGTGTATCATATAAATGATGTAGCTCGATAAGGCAGATCAAGTTTTCTTACTTGTCCTTATAATATTCTTCCTCCATTCCTCCTTCCCTCCTTCCTTCTGTCTCCCTCCCGGCTCCTCCACATCTCAGTAAAGAGACAGGTTATATAAGTATCTGGGCTAGTGGCAAAGTAATTTTTGAATTGAGATGTGAGCTGGATGTCCTACCAGCAGAAGCCCAAAGGCCATAAAGGATCTTTCAGGATACCATTAGAAGGCCGTGGTGGCTGCTGAAGCTCGCACCGTTACCTCTGAACCATTAGACGCCTCACACCACACTACCCACTTACAAACCAGCCTCATCAGGATCTCGCTCTGCGCTGCCAGGTTTTCCAGGCCAGCTTTCTAGAACACCAGAGTCTGCCATAGTTGAGAGAGGTCTCCCAGACTCACCTGAAGAGAAAGGAAGCAGGAGAGAGAGGTGTGGGGAGGAGTGTGGCCAGGCCTAGAGGAGCACTCAGGAAGTCCACCTCCAGCCGCCCCTAGGGAGCTCGTGAGCACACACATATCACGTAATTGTCCCTTCTCCCTGAGTAAGAGCCCAAACCATTATAACCTGTACTAATTACTCCTTAGCTGCAAGCCATATCACTCCCACAATGGAACAACATTCTGCTTGTGTGGCTGAGGGGCCGCTGGTAACCAGCACTCCCAGAAGCCTTCAGGGGGGCGCTGCTCAGAGCACCAGGATCCTCAAAGGGGTACCTGCCTCCTACTTTCAATATATATATTTGTAAATTCTATGGCTGATTTCTAATTTCATCTCAAAGAGTAAAACTGCTTAAGAGATATCTGGGGGGGGGGGCTGGGAGGGCTGGAGAGATGGCTGAGAAGAACACTCGCTGTTCTTCCAAAGGTCCTGAGTTCAATTCCCAACAACCACATGGTGGCTCATAACCATCTATAGTAAGATCTGGTATGTAGGCAGACTGTTGTATAAATAATAAATAAATCTTTAAAAACAAGAAATATCTGAGAGAGAAATAAAAAGAAATAAAAGGAGACACAAATACTACTGAATGTACTTAGAATTTCATGAGTCTTCCAACTCATATCGGGGAGACACACCTGGCAAATATGTTCACCTTTTCATCCAGGAACCGGCTTTTAAAATCCAGATTTTAAAATGACCCCAACTGTAACTATGTGTGATGGCTCATCTTGGCTGTCAACTTCACACACCTGACAAGAGGGACTCTCAATTGAGGAATCACCCTCAGGTTGGCCTGTGGGCGTGTCCCTGGGGCATTTTTCTTGATTTATAGTTGATGTAGGATGGCCCAGCCCACAGTGGGCCTTAGGCATGTTCCTCAGGCTAGAGCACTTGTAGCTGTGTAAGAAAGGCGATTGAACCTCAGCTGGAGAGTGGGCCAGTAAGCAGCATTCTTCTGTGGTCTTTGCTTCAGTTCCTGCCTTCAGCTTCCTGCTTTGACTTCCCTCAAGGCTGGACTATAACACAGAAGTGTAAGCCAGAAAACCCTTTCCTCCCCAAACCGGCTTTTGGTCATCCTGTTTATTCACAGCAACAGAAAGCAAGGCTACGCCCGTACTCTTTGCCCTGACTCTGCCATGTTTGGTTCGGAGGTCTGTATGCCTTGCTCAACTCTGTCGGCCGAGTACAGGTTTGTCCGTGCCTCCGTGGCTTGTCTCAGTCTGTACTGACTCAATAGGTACAAGTCACATGCACTTACTGTTTTCCGAGTATGCTGAACATACTTGTACTGACTCAATAGGTACAAGTCACATGCACTTACTGTTTTCCGAGTATGCTGAACAAGTATGCTGCTTCTTGTTGCTGTGGTGCAAACATGTGACTGTTTTGCTGGAGGCGGTGTTCTCCTGTTTAACAACTGCTGACGCTCTAACAAGGTGGCCAAGGCATCTTCTCAAACAGGAATTGCACGTGCCAAGTACCCCAGACAACCACTGTAGGAGTGAACTATGCCAGGCAAAGAATAACAACAGACCGGCGGGCATGAAATCAGAGTGATTGTAAATACTCTACAGGACAAACAAAACACCTGTGTGAGGCAGGGCTGGCCAGTGGGTCACCAGTGGGTGTCCTGAAGGCTCTGAATTCCCAGAGCTGGAAATGCCAACCAATTAAAGATGTCCTGGATCTGTCTTCTGTTTGCCTGGGTCACCAAGGAGCCCAAAGCTGTCGTTGCTTGTCTCTACCTACCTTAGGTAAAACAAACCACCGGATATGCCAGGCATGTCACCCTGTCCTGAAGAACCAGAACCAGGGATCTGGGGACGCCCCTGCCTCATCCAGGGAAGTCGGAGTCATCGGGGAAACTGAATAACACCAAAACCTCTTGTAGAGTGGGTTCTCCTTGTAGTATTTCTGGTGATGTGAGCAACCTTTTTTTTTTTTTTTTTAAGCTTGATTCCAGGTCTTTCTAACTCACACAATGCCTTTTGTTTTCCATCCTGAGAGTGATTCTGTTCATGATTTTATTATGAAGCAAGATTGCATAAGGTCCCATAACAAGTGTCTGAGCGCATGTGAAAAAATTAATCCCCTTTACATATGCGGCTGGTGTGGAAACTGTAAGCCAGTTTCCCAAAGGCTTAAACATAGACACACTTATGACTCAATCTACTCTGAGGTATCTGCCCAAGAGAAAACATATGCCCACATATCATCTTGAACATATTCATAGCAGCGTTTTCGCAGTAACCCCAAAAGGAGACAACCGCAATGTCTATCCCAGATGGACTGGATAAATCAAATGTTGTATAACCACAATGGGACATCATACAGCAACCCGTAAAGGAGCAAAGTTCTGATAAACACGACAACTGGATGAACTTTGAAAATATAGTACCATGTTCAAAGGGTGCTCACCATGAAGATCACATGGCTTTCATGTTTGAAATCCCCAGGGTAGGCATCCTGTAGAGATAGAAAAGTAGGTCTGTGGTCACCAGAAGCTGGGAGAGGAAGGAATGGAAGCAAGTGGTCGTGGGGTTTCTTTTACAGTGGCGAAAGGCTGTAAATGCATTGTGTTGGCCATACTTTAACGTCTTGAATATACTAGAAATAATTGAATTGCCCACATCAAATGAATAAATTAACACGTTAATTATATGTCAATCAATCAACCAATCTTATGAGATTGAGAATGTAGCTCCATTGTTAGTGTTTTTCTAGCATGCATGAAGCCCTGAGTTTGATTCCTAATACTGCCCAAATCAGGTATAGGGGTGAATGCCTGCAATCCCAGAACTTGCTGGGTGATTGCAGGAGTATCAGAAGTCAACAGCATCTTCAGATAGATAGCAAGTTTGAAGTCAGTTTGACATATATGAAACCCTGACCCCCCCCCCAAAAAAAAAGCTGGTTGGTGATGGTGCACACTGTTAATACCAGCATTCAGTCGGCAGAAGCATGTAGATCAAGGCTATCCTGGTCTACATACCGAGTTCCAGGACAGCCAAGGATACACAATTCAATTCCCAGTACCTACACAGTAGCTCAAACTGTATATAACTTGTCTGAGGGATTCTGATGCCCTTTTTTGGTATTAATGCAGGCAAAACATCCATACTCATAAATTTTTTTTAAAAACCACATTTTTATTTTTTTAATATCTTTAAAAAGACTACAAGGCTAGAGGCATAGCACTTGCCTTGCACATGTGAGACCCTGAGCTTGCTGTATGGTGATTTGAATAAGAAATGCCCCCAAAGTCTTGGTCTCTAGTTGATGGCTCTGGTTGAGGAGGTTTGGGAGGAAGTATATTTCTAGGAGTGGGTGTTAAGCACTTAAAGCCTCACCCTACTTCCCAGCTCACTCTTTCTGTTTCATGCTGCGATGCCTTCTGCTTATGGCCATGCCTCTGCTCTGCCATTATGGACTCTTAACCCTTAAGTTAGGTAAGCTTAAACTGGAGCGCTAAGCCCAAATAAACTCTTTCTTCCATAAGTTAGTATGGCATCATGCTTTAGTACAACAGAAAAGTAACTAATATTGACTCTCAAAAAAATGACATGTGTTATGAAAGCTTTTGTCAAGGCCATCAAACACCAAGAATGTGGGTCTAACCTGAAGTGCTTTCCCTACTTGGAACACAAAGCAAGTGGTTCCTAGATGTTTGTACAATGGATTTGTACAAAGCTAGAATATTCCACAGATTGGAATAGAAAATTCTGGTCAGTTCAATTTCCTGAAATCCCAGAGGCTGTCTGGAAAGCTATGGGTTTTCTTTCCTATAACAAAGAAACGATCATGAAGTCTGGAATATGGTATACTCAAAATAGTTTCATCCTCTCTCCAAAAGCAGTTCTAAAGGTTTTTGTACTTTTAAAAAATATACATAAAACCAGGCAGTGGTGGTACAAACCTTTAATCCTGGCACTTGGGAGGCAGAGGCAGGTGGATCTCTGAGTTCGAGGCCAGCCTGGAACAGAGTGAGTTCCAGGACAGTCAAGGCTACGCAGAGAAACCCTGTTTTGAAGAAAACCAATATATAGAGATATATAGATAGATAGATTCTATCAACTTTTGAAAGTTTGAAATAGAGGTAGGAATTTAAAAAAATGTTGTTCAATAGTGGGAGTCACACAACTAATAAATTCTTCCCAGACCCTGATGCCTGCTCCTTGCTTTGGTTTGGATATGGCACAAGTGTGATCCCCAAAGGACCATGTTTTAAAAGTCTGGTCTCAATGTGGTGGTTTTACAGAAAGGTGAAATGTTTAAGAGGTGGGAGTCTTGTAAAAGGCCAATATGTCACTGGGCCCATTCCCTTAGGAGGATTAAAGAAGTTATCATGGAATCCTGGTTTGTTCCCTTGAGAGTGGACTCTAGTCCAAAGAGAAAAACTGACGTTCTATATGTGCCCCCACTATAGTGTCTACCATTTTCAGATATAGCCAGAAAGCTACCCCAGAAATGAACAGAAAAGTCAAGACCACACACTTGGACTTCCAGGACCTGTGCTAAGCAAATGTGTGTTCTTTAAAATTTTCCGGCCTCAAGTATTCACTTATAGCAAAATGGACTCATACATCCCACATACAGATGTTTCCATCATCTGACTTGGGCTCCGACACACACATTTTGGACGTGTATGTGCATGTATGCCTCCCACTTTGCGGGAACTGGTCCCTCACTTCAGGCCTTGCCTGATGTGCAGGCCCCATCTAACCTTTATGGCTTTGATACACTAAAGCTCACTCTCTGGTCCTGCACAGAAGACATTTACGTCCACCTCATCCCTACTCCCTTCCTACCCCACCCCCCTGTCGCCCCTTCTAATACTTTCCAGCCAAGTCATTCAGGAAGAAAGTGAAGGGATAGGAAGAAAAGCAACACATTTCTTTTCAGTGTTTTCATTTCTCTTCAGTAAGTACAATTCCCTTCCCCTCCCACAGACAGAGAGTATAAAACATTCCCTCAGCAGATTGTGTAGACTGTGAGTGGCTAGTCTATGAATTTACAGTTTACAGGCTGGAGTTGAAGGATGAAGTCTAATATATGAAGCAACAGGAAGGGGGGTGGGTATGCCCAGTCCTTACTTTCTTTCTTCACACCCTGATCAGGCTTTTCCATATTTAGTGCCAAACCTTCTCTCTCTCTCTCTCTCTCTCTCTCTCTCTCTCTCTCTCTCACTAAATTTCTTCAGAGATGCACTTCATCCATAAATCATGTTCTGAGACTCCTTCTATGGAAGTCTCCAGCCAGCTCCAGCTCCTCTTTTACAATCCAAACACCTTTGTCTCCACCTTGTAGCTCTTGATTCCATATGACGTAGCATTTGTGGTGGCTTGAATAGGTCTGGCCCCCATACACTCGTGTGTTTGAATCCTTGGCCCATGGGAGTGGCAATATTAGTAAGTGTGGCCTTGTTGGAGTAGGTAGGAAGTGTGTCACTGTGAGGTGGGCTTTGAGGTCTCCTGTGCTCAAGCTCCAGCCCAGTGTGGAGTCTAGTCTCCTGCTGCTGCTTGCAGATCAAGATGAAGAACTCTCAGGTCCTTCTCCCGCACCACTTCTGCCTGCACACCGCCATGCTTCCTACCGTGATGATAATGGACTGAACCTCTGAAACTGTTAGCCAGCGTCAATTAAATGTTTTCCTTTATAAGAGTTATTGTGGTCATGGTGTCTCTTTACAGCAATAAAACCCAAACTGAGACAGCATTAAAGACTAACTTCCTCATGTATAGAAATTTTATCTTCTGAAGTAGAGAGAAGTTCCTTGAAGATACGCTTCCCAGTGACTTTCGAACATGTGTTGAGCAACAGACACCAGCCATTCTCTTGAACAGGAAGTGAGTATACTTCCAGAAGGGTGGCCACTACCCAATTCATGTTTTGTTTTTTTCTTTTGTTGAGCTCACTATGTTGAGGGTAAACATTACAGAAAAAAAATGTCAATAACTGTGCAATTGAAGTCAAACTGATATTGCTATCAACCGTGATCTCCCCAGAACAACAGACCACAGATACATGTGTGATACATGATACCCATTACAATGGAATGTGTGCACTCTTAGATGGATAGTTTAATTCAGACTCCTGTGTTTCTGTCTCCTGTACCTCATCCTAACCCCTAAATTAGAGAGTTTCACTGAACATGGGTGTGCAATCACATTTATAAACCACAGAAAGATGCCAAGTACAATGATGTACATTGGCAATCCCAGGACTTCAGAAGTGGAGTCAAGAGGATCAGGAGTTCAAGGCCTGCCTGTGTGCTTCATAGCAAGTTCAAGTTCTCCCTGAGCTGCCTTAGACCATATCTCAAAGAACAAAAAACAACTAAAAGGGCTGAAGAGATGACTCGGCAGTTAAAAACATGTATCACTCTTGTGGGGCACCCAAGTTCAGTTCCCACCACACATACAGGGCTTCTCACACTGTCAATAATGTCAGCTCCAGGAGATCTGATGCCCCCTGCTGGACTCCACAGGCACATGCACTCACAGGTGCACATATGCTTATGTACACGTACGCACAGGTAATTAAAAACAAAATAAAACTTTTAAAATAAATAAACCTTAAAGAGAACCATCAAAGGTTTAGATGGTCTTCTGATACAGGATTGGAGTTTGACAAGGTCCTGCCACTTGCTGCAAAAGTAGATGAGGACCAGCTTCCTCGTGAAAGCCCTGTTTAAGGGCTTACACAATGATGCTGTTTAAGAATGCTGCTCCTCGACAGGATGAGCTGGGGTTGGATGGAAGGGGAGGAGGTCCTCCCCCGTAGGTGGACTTGGAGGGGGCAGGGAGGAGATGAGGGAGGGTTGGGGAGGGTGGGAGGGAAAGAGGGAGGGGGCTACGCATGGGATGCAAAGTACCTAACCTGTGATTGATAACAAAAAAATTTAAAAAAAATGTAAAAAAAAAACGTAAATAAACTAAAATATAAGATAAAAAAAAAAAGAATGCTGCTCCTCACAGCAGCTCTGAGTTATTCAGTGTGTGCAGCAACACGTGCTTTGAATGTCAGAGCTATTTATAATAACAAATCAAAAGTGTGTCTAATAGCAAAGTCTCTAAGTAACTATGTAGAGGTTGGATATTTATACAGGTTGTTTTTAGTTGCTCTTGCTATTGCTGTTTTTATTTTGAGACAGGATCTCATGTAGCCTCGCTATGTGGTTGAAGCTGGCCTTGAACTCCTGATCTTATTTCCTCAATGTTGGGATTACAGGTGTGAGCCATCACGCTGCATGAGAGGCCGTACAGTAACCAGAGTGGGTGAAGTATTAACCCTATATAGCTTGATCCAAGTCACTAAAAAGAATCAAATGTGGGGAAACCAGTATGTTTACTTACAATCCTATAGATATTACCTATTTTTCCCTCTCCTGGGTATTCACAATTACAAATAAAACAGTAGCTTTGAGCTGCACGCTCTATTCAAGTTTTTTTTCTAGTCGTCCTGATCGGACACCCTCCAAAGGGACCCATAGCATAATGACATCACGCCGTCAGTCACCACCCACCCTGCATCCATCGACAGCTGCTGCCAGCGTGACAGTGCGGCTCCATTCTGCTGCGCCCGGCTCCTTTAAGGATGGAAGCAGGGAGGAATGCATGCAGGCTGCCAGCACAACATGTGAGCTGTGAACATGATCCTGAGCTCAAGCACGTGCAGCGGGGCGATGAGAAGACACAGTGCTCTTTCCTTCTGGCAAAAACAAGAGGAGACAAAAGATACCTCATACGGAGAAGAGGGGAAGGGAATTTTTAGATCAGATCATCTTGGCCATTTTTAGAGGCTTTTACCCCATCGACTATAAAGGTTGCTGTTGGTTTTTTTTTTTAATAGATCATCTGAGTCCCGTTCTATAAATAATTGGACACACATGTGTACACACTTGGGCACTTGTCTGGTTAGTTTCCCAGGGAATAGCAAACCTCTATCCCTATCCTTACTTTCGCTCTCTGTGTTGAGGGTTTGCTGTGCTTGGTCCCTAGTTCTCTTGTTCAATTGAAGTACTTCCAGGGAAGTACTCTGGTGCCAGGCACAGGGCAAGCCTCTAGAGAGAACAGTTAGTGGGGGTTCTCCTGGTCTATTGTTTGTTTGCCACCGCCCCATGAAATCCATACCACCTGGGAATGAGGGTAGTTCCCCATCATAAATAAGGCTGGGGGATTAGGGCTGTCGCTCAGGGGTGGTGTCCTTGCTCATGGGTTTGTGTGTGAGGCCCTGGGTTCAATCCCCAGCACTGCAGAAAAAGAGACTGCACAACAGCAGGCAGCATCAGTCAAACACACATATGGCTAAAAGGTTCTTTGTCTGCAAATTGAGTAAAAAATGAGGTTTTTCTCTTGAGAGGTGTGATAATTTTAAGGTTTTTTTTTTTACACTTATTTTTTTGTTGTGTTATGTGTTGAGTGTGGCTCTATGAACATGCACTTGCTACGGTTGCACATATGGAGGTCAGAAGACAACTAGATTTAAAAAAAAAAAATCAGACCCAAGAAAATCTGTATTAAATTAGCTCTGGACCAGATCTGTCTACTAACCTATTTATTTATTTTTGTGATGTTCAGGAATCAGCCCTAGATCCTTAGGCATGTTAGGTCAAAATTAGGTGTGTACTCTGTGTTATCCTGAATTTGAATTCTGTCAAAAATTTCTCCTGCAGCTCCTGCCAAAAATTTTCCTGATTTTGCCTTTTGTAGGACAATCAAACCTTGGTGAGTTAAATTCAACTCTAAATTGTTTTACACTCATTTGGAACATGGTGACATCTGTGAAGAAACTGTATAGCAAACAGATTGCCAAGGTAACCCATAGCCCACAGGTGTTCTACAGTGTCATATATTTGAATGTCTAGGGAATGGTATTAGGAGGTGTGGCCTTGTTGGAGGAAGTGTGTCACTGGGGTGGGCTTTGAGGAGGTCTCAGAAGCTCAAGCTAGGCCCAGTGTGTTTTTCTCTCTTTATTTCTGCTGTGTTCAGATGTAGAACTCTCAGCTCCTTCTCCCAAACCGTGTCTGCCTGCACGCTGCCATACTTCCAGCCATGATGACAATGGACTGTGAGCCAGCCCCAACTAAATGCTCTCCCTTATAAGAGTTGCTGTGATCTCTTCACAGCAGTAGAAACCCTGACTAAGACAACTTGTAAAAAAGGAACACACACACACACTTGACAACCTAAATAAAGCCAGCTCTTTTTCATTTTAAGGATTTTAATACATGATTGTTCCTGATTCTAAGTGAGACATCAACATTTATTAAGAACATGACAGTGCCTCTTCAGAGTCAATCTGGAAGTACTTAACTAATTGGGATCTAGTCTGGTGTGCTAGAATGAATTTCCTAGAAATAATTCTATAATTCATACACTTTTTAAGGTGGTATAAATTCTAGCCCCCTCCTGAAACACCCACCCTTGCAGCTGAGCGAATTAAGTTTCATTTTTTAAATCAAACTTTGACTCCTACTATATAGTTAATTAACATGTTGATTGAACCCTTAACTAAGGGAGTTTCTCTGACTCCTTCCCTGCTTCAGTCTCTCCATTTGAATAATGGGTATATTAAGCAGGCACAGGCAGGATCAACACTGAAAATCTTACACATCCAGGACTGGGGAGATGGCTCTTGCTGTGTAAGTATAAGGGCCTGAGTTTAGTTCCCACACACTGGCCTGTAACCTTTGGGCTCCTACCTGGAAGGTCACAGGCTGGCTAACCCTCAAAGATGGTGAGGATCAACTCTGACCTCCAAACTTTGTGTACCATGGCATGAGTGCCATCACACCCACACACATACCTCCCACACCCAAACAAAAGAACTCTGTGCATTTGAGGACACCATCCCCAACTGCGTGTCAGAAGGCTCCTCTTCTGCTCAGAGAGTTTCCGCCCTAATTAAATGAGTTGTTGTACACAGGTCAGGGGAGCACATGCCTGGCATGGCAGAAGCGCTGTTGACGTGTTTAATAACTTTAATGGATAAGGTCTTGACTCGAGGGAGTACTGCCCTCACAAAAATATTACAATAAATGACAAGATAAATGAAATTGAGCCTAGCATGGTGGCGTCTACCTGTAGTCCTAGCACGTAGAAAGGCTAAGGCAGGAGGACTGCAAATTCAAGAAGAGCCCGTGCTCCCTAGCAAGACTCCCTCTCCATGCAAACAAGGGAAACGAACGAACGTATGATAGAAGCGTCCCTTTTCCCATCAGAATGAACTGATTTGGTAAATAATGATTACAATCGCATTCTTCCTTTTGAAAAGCTACAAAGGGAAGCGATACAAAGACAGCAGTAATCTAGCCTAATGCCAGACACAGGAATGTGACTCCCCAGAGAGGCAGGGCAGTGAGGCAAGAGCCGGCTCTGGTTGCGGAAGCTTTACCTCTATGATGACAACTCCCAGCTGTGGTGAGGGCAGAAGAAGGCAAGGCTTGCAAAGCTCACGCCTCGTTGCTGACACTATTCAGTTCACAGGCTGGCTGCTGCCTCTTTATCTAGTTGCCACTGTTCCCCCACACAGATAAGCACACGCTGCCCCTCCCCCTTCCCCCTCCTGGGCGCCTGCTTCCTTCTGGAGGACGCTCACCCTGTCGCCACGGTGTCTGTCGGTGGTTATCACTGCCATGGACTTAAATCATACTATTTATTCTAAATCATTAACTTGGCCTATTCTGAGACTTGCCTCCCTGAGGCAAGGCCTAGAGGAAAGGAGGTGGAAACCCAGTCAAACTGGCCATTTTGTAATAGTTAGCATTCATAATAATTAGCATTCATGCCTGTCTCTTGGGAGGAGCAAAACTGGGGGATCCATTTCTCATTATATGGTTCTGCTATACAGTGCCGTAATATAAATGTTCCCAGGTACATTAAAAACATGCATCCTGGAGTTCTCTTTGCTTCAATGCTTAGCTTTGCATCGAAACTTTAAGGTCTGTCTAAACATGAATTGTTACCATGCTTGGTAATTTTTCTTTCAGGTCATGTCTGCACACAGTTGCCCACTTTTTGTTTTTGTTTTTTCATGAAGGGAGTCTACTGATACTCTTCACATTAAGTGGAGACAACAGGGGTAAGGCCATGATGGATCCTCAAGACCCACGATTGTCAGAGACATACAGAAAAGAGGGAGTTAGGGTTTGAGAGGTAACTGTTCCCCATGGCTCCCAGATGGAAATGCTATTTGGGGGACTGTTTAAAATTTGGGCAGCGAGGACCTGTGAGAAAGCACGTCTGGTGGAGGTGCTTGCTGCTGAGCCTGAGGACCCAAGTTCCACCCTCAGATCTCACATGGTGGAAGGAGAGAACCGACACCTGTCAGTGGTCCTCTGACTTCCATAAACGAAGTTGTATCTACTCACACCACCCTCCACCAACACACCACACATCCCACCACCTACCACACACACACACACACACAGAGAGAGAGAGAGAGAGAGAATTAAAAAATATATATAAAGGTTAAAATAAAATCTGGATAGTGGGGTCAAGCGTTAAGCGGTGAGTTACTGAGGGGTGAGTCACTAGGGTGTGTCCCAGGGGTGGCTTCATTGTCTTGGCTTCTCCCTCCGTCTCTCTGCTTTCTGTCACCAGAAGCTGAACAGACTCCTGCACGTGTTTTTGTGGCTAAGGCCTAGTATCAAGAGCCCAGGACCAGGGACTGAACTCTCTGAAGCCATGAGCCAAATAGATCTTTCTTCTTGTATGTTGTTCTCTCACATATTATGATTGTAAGTACCGCAAAAACTAACATGTTTACATGGAAGGTGATAAGTCTGATAACACAGATAAAGGGTAGGGGTGTACCCCAAGAGTACCATGCTTTTCTAGCATGCTTCACAGTTAGGGTCTGTGCTAGTTCAGTTTTTGTCAACTTGACCCAAGCTGGGGTCAAAAGAGAATCTCGGTTGAGAAAATGGCTATATCAGACAGGCCTATGAGCATGTCTGTTGGGGCCATTTTCTTAATGATTGATGTGGAAGGGCCAAGCCTCCTATGGGAGATGTCCAACCCTGGCCAGGTGTCCTGGGGTATAATAAGAAAGCAGGCTGAGTAAGCCAGAATGCAGCATTCCTCCATGTCCTCAGCTTCAATTTCTGTTGCCAGGTTTCTGCTTGGGTTCCTGCCCTGATTTCCCTTCACGGCAGACTGTAAGCTTTAAGATGAAAGAAACCCTTTCCTCCCCGAGTTGTATTTGGTCATGGTGTTTTATTACAGCAGTGGAGAGCAAACTAGAACAAGGTTACTCCCATACAGAAAATAGAACAAAACCAAATCCAGAAAAGCTCAGGGTGCTTGTGTGTATATTTGTATATGTGTGTATATGTGCATGTATATGTATGTGTATATACGCATGCGTATATGTTCATGTGTGCATATGTGTATGTACATGTATATATGTGTATGTGCACATGTGTATATGAATGTAGGTATGTATGTGTGTGAATGAGTTTTTAGGCACCATTAGAAGTAACTTAAGACCCACAACTTTTTCTACTCCAGAGAAAAATCATGCCCAAAATTTTAAAAATAATGATAAAATCAAAAAAGTGTTTAAGTGTAGGCAGAATAATACCATATACAAGTTGAAGTGGCATTTGTAAGAGTTGTCACATTTGAAAACAACTTTTAGGGAACTTTCCCCCATGGCCGCTAGGTATACAAAACGCCCAAGGATGGAGTAATTGTAGATGGAGACAGGCATCATATTTCATTTCCAAACATCAGGAAGCCCATTCAGAACTATTTCCATCACTAAATAATGTTTATGTTGGAAAAAGCACGTTTCTTGGTACATTGAATGGGTTGTGAGGTTGGCACTCGGGGCTAAGGGGAGCCCCCCATATAGTCTCAGAACACTTTTGCTTATCACTGTGTGAGCTCTTGAAACAATACGGGGTCCAGACACGGGGCCACAACAGCTGCCTGAGAGGAGTTCTGGGTGGAGAGTGAATATTTAGAGGTACAGTGTCCCTCACAGGCTCATGTTTGAACACTTGGTCCCCAGTTGGTGTCACTATTTTGGGAGGCTGTGAAATCTTTGGGGAGTAGGCCCTTGCTGGAGGAAATGCATCTTTGGGGTGGGGTGCAGTTGAGGAGTATAGTCTCTGTTTCCTCGTCTACTGAGAGGTGAACAAGTAGTTACCTCATGATGCTGCTGCCGTAGAGTTGCCATGCCTTCCCCGCCGTGGCATATGATGGACTATGTCTCCTTAAACCCTGACTCCAGATAAACCTCTCTCTCTCCTTAACTCTTGCCAGGTATCTGCTTGTAGCAGTGAACATATACCCCAACACAGAGAGATACAATAAATTAACTACCACAGAGAGCTAGGTGCCCCTGCCATTTTACTGGAGCTGCCTTAGCAAGGCACCATGACTCAGTGGCTTAAAGAGCAGATCTGGAGGCTGAGAGGTCAGGGTGCAGATGTGAGCAGTGCTGTTGCTTCTCTGGGCATGAGTGTGAATATATCTCATGATCCCCAGCCTCTGCAAGATGGCCAGCTATTCTTGGCAACCCATGTGGTAGCAGAATTCTAGTCTTCCCCTGGAGTCCTGGGCTGTGACTTAGTGTGTCCAGATTAACCCCTTTCACAAGAATAGGAGTCATATAAGAAAAAGACCACCCTATTCAAGTGTGACTTCATCCTGGCCTACCTACTTCTGGGATGACCCAATGTCCATACCTGCTCACATTCTCAAGTTCTAGGAGTTAGAACTTCAAAGTATGATTTTTGTTTGTTTTAGAGACAAGGTCTTGATAGGTAGCTGTGTCTGGCTTTGAATTCATAATCTTCCTGCCTCAGCCTCCCAGAGGCTGAGATTTCAGGTCTACCACTGGTCTCGCTCAGTATGAATTTGACCCATAGTAGTGGTTAAGGAAGAGATGCAAGGAAGGACAAGGCATTATGTAAAGGCCTCACAAAGATGCTGAGACAGGGACTGTTCTGGGAACAGAAAGAGAAGCAAGCTGGGTATGGTGGGTCAGGCCCATAATCCCTGTACTCAGGAGGCTAAAGTAATAGGGTTGTGAGTTTGAGGGCAGCCTGGGCTAAACAGTGAATTCAAGACCAGCTTGGGCTAAATGGGGAGGCCTTATATTAAAGGAGAGAGATGAGGGGAAGGGAAGGGATAAGTCAATGAGGGAAAAGTGAGGTAAGAGGTGAGATGAGGCTGCTGGGAGGGCTGTGAGAGATCAGGAAGCATCTTATAAATCAAATACAGGTTTAATTTAAAGCCCAGGCATGGTCAGTGTGATTAGTTAAAAAATGTTTTCAGGTAGAACAAAAAGGGGACAGAATATTAAGAAAGGATTGCTGTGTGCCATGATAAAGAAAAGATTGTGATGTACACTAAAAATGATTTAAAAAAAAACACTCAAGATGAAAACAAAAGACAGTTTCAGAATTGATGTCCAAATTGAGATACCTAGCTAGCATCCAAAAGGAACTAATACGAAATGGAAGAGCAAAGCAATCCTTCAGCCTTTCTGCCCTCTGTTTGCTAACTCTCTCCAGCCCTTAGCATCTGGAGGGCATCTAGGGGAGAACTCAGCTCAGTGTTCTGGGGAAGTTTCTGGATCCCTCAGATAATTCCTGACACGACCAAGCTAGAGTGCAAGGGACTGACTCGTGCCAAACCTCTGCCAACACTCACCACGACACTGTCATGGTTTGCTTAGAAAGTAGCTTTTTGTTTATTATGAAATATTTGGTCATAATTCCTTGGGATGATGCCTCATCCTTCTTATCTTTTGTTTATTTATTTGTTGGTGTTGGGGATTTAACCCAGGACCTCACACACCCACCCTATCAATAAACTACATCCCCAGCCACCTTGGACCCACTTTTTAAAAACTGCTTTAAGCAAGCAAGCAAACAAACAAAAAACTTGTTTGAAAGATATTTTTGCTTTGTAGTTCAAGTTGACTTCGGCTTGTAATCCTCCTGCCTCAGCCTCCCAAATGCTAGGATTGCAGGAATGTGGGGCTATGTTTTTTATGGTAGCTGGGGACATAGCTCGGTTGGTACAGGACTTGCCTATGGGCACAACCCTCTGGGTTCCATCCCCAGCACTACATAAACCAGGCATGCTAGGCATACCTACATTACATTCCTAACACTTAGGAGGTGGAAGCAGAAGGATCAGAAGTTCAAAACCAGCCTCAGCTACATAGCAAGGTCGAAGCTAGCCTGTCTCATTAAAATAAATAAATAAATAAATAAATAAATAAATAAATAAATAAATAACCACCAACAACAAACAATAGAGTTTTGTAATACAAATCCAGGCCACACTATTAGCTCCATAAAAGTAAAGCCCAGTGTGCCGGCACAAATCTTCAATCCCAGCACTCAAGAGGCAGAGGCATGTGGAGCTCTGTGAGTTTCACGTCAGCCTGGTCTACATAGCAAGTTCTAGGACAACCAAAGCTACATAACAGAGAAACTCAGTCTCATAAAACAAGCAAACAGACAAAACCCATGAAACTAACACACACACACACACACGCTTTATAGGGCTGGAGAGATGGCTAAGCATTTAAGAGCACTGGCTGCTCCTAGAACTTATATGGTGGCTCATAACCATCTAACTCCAGTTCCAGAAGATCCTACAACCCTCTTCTGGCTTCCTTGGGCACCAGGTACACACAGGGTATACGCACATATATGCTGGCAAAACATTTATACACATAAAATAAAATAAAGAAACCTAAAAAAAATTTAAAATCCCACCCATGATAGTCTATAACAAAATATTTAGGGCTGGACATGGTGATGAATGCATGTAATCTTAACACTTGGGAAGCAGAAATAAGGAGGACCAAAAGTTCAAGGTCAGCCTTAACCATAGAGTGAGTTTGAGGCCATCCTGAGCTACATGACACCCTCTCTCAGAAGACAAAATCAAAACAAAGTTTCCATTATAGAGTTTAACTTAGGTTTGATAACTAAATGCGCACAAAGAGAGAAGGAAAAAAGAAAGAGGGAGAGAGACAAACCGGATGACTAGCCATTGGTATGGCAGCAAAATGAAAGGTCTCATTAGTGATTCAAAACACGGAACTTAAAACTGTAATGAGGAAGTTTTTTTTGCCTACTGGACAGTGTGTGTTTGTGTGTGTGTGTTGTATGTGTGTAATGTATGTGTCTGTGTGAATGTGGGGATCAGTGAAGGACACTGATTATTCCCAATCATTCTCTATTCCTTTGAGGCAGCATCTCTCCCTGAACCTGGTGCTTGCAGTTTTTGATTAGGCAGGCAAGAAGCAATCCAAAATGATCTTCCTGTCTCCTCTTTTCTTGAAGTTTTAGGTTGAAAATATTTTTAAAAAGCTTAAAAGCCATACTTGATCTTTTTAAAAATGATTGTTGGCGGGGGAGGGTAGTTCCCACTGCCATGGGGTGTGTATGGAGTCGCCTGTCCTCCTCCACCGCGACGTGGGTCTCAGGGACTGAACTGGGGCTGTCCGGATGGCACAGCAGAAGCCTTTGCTCACAGAACTGTCTTTCCAGCCCAACATTTGTTCTTTTATGAAGCATCTGTTCATGTACTTGAACTTCTTTCTTTTGTATAACTGATTTTTTTTTTCTGGGAATGAAAAAACATCGGAGTATTTTTAACTCCCTTCTAATGTGAAAGTAGGACATAAAAAACATGGCGCTTTAGGTAGTTGGGTTTTAGGTGGGTGCTGAGGGTTGAAGGAGGCTAGGTGGAATGGTCCAGGAAGAACTCCTTTAGGTGAAATGGGGTGCAGGCTACAAGAAAACAGAAACTCATCATGGATATGGTCATGAACTAAGAATGGTTGCAACAATTTCAAAGAATTTAAAAGCAACAACAGACAAGGAAGGACAAAATAAAAGTATTTATGGAGTAGACCCCGTTATCTACAAAAACCTAACATATTTACTATCTGATCTTATACAGAAAACACTTGCTGAGCTCCAGAAGGAATGAACATGAAAAAGAGGGGGCTGAGCTGAGGCAAGGGTTGTCATCTGAGAGATGGAAGGAGATGCTGATAGACAGGCCACTCAGACATGAAATACATGACAAGTCCATGAGACCAGAAGGGGAAGAGTTCTGAGTGTAGCCAAGATCTGGGTAAGTTGAAGATGCGAGAGTGCTTTAAAATAAGTGATTAGAAAGTAGGTCATGGCAACCTTTGGCAAAGAAATTTTATAGGAGTGTTGACGCTCAAGCTCTTGAATCACAAGAGAAAAAGAAAACGGGGAGAGGAGGTGAAGCGGAGGTGAGGAAGGGAAGATGCCCATAAGAAAGTGAGGGTTTCGTATAAGCCAGCTGAAGACAGTTGCATGGTGCTTTTTTTGTGGAGAGCCACTTGTCAGACTGCTCTGTTATTGAGTTCTCATGAAAACACGTTTTCACCCTGGCCTTCACCTGGAGACAGGGATAGGCAGGATGTTTTGCCAAGTTACTTCCCTTTTGTCTGTGTGAGGATCACACAGACAGGTGATTGAGGTAAACAAGTTTGACTTCTCCATGAACCCCTTCACTGTACTGAAGTGCTTTGCTCTGACTCTGCGATGGGATTATGGAATAAACCAGGCCTGAACAGTTTCTACTGGCAGGGCTCTCAAACTGATCGCGTGTGTTATTATTTTTTTTAATCCTCATTCCCCACTCAAGAACTTTTCCACTCTGCCAGTGGGCTCTGGCACTTTTAAAGCCAAATAATTAGCATTTTGAATGTGAATATTGTTTATTTAACAAACACATTGGTCTAAGCTATGAGTCTTTTCATTTCTCATCTGCCTCTCCATTAAGACTTTGGGTGGGAGGCAATCTGCCCTCCAGGTTGCTAGGTTGTCAGCAAGGCTGCAGGTGCTCCCCAGAGAAGCGATGTCATCAGGTCATCCAGCTGCAGCTGGTACCCAGAAGCTCCTTCTGCTGAAAGCATTGATTTTTCCTGTGGATCTCCAGTATAGCACAGGTGAGGCAGCCTGGCATTTCTGCCTTCATTCTACATTCCTCCCTTGCTCTGGGTCACCTGTTTACCTCTGCACGCAGACATGTTCCCTCAGAAGGCACCTTTCTAGAAACTGGTGTCACCTAACCCATCAAGTTTAAGGCACAGTGATAAGAATAACCATCACAGTGTCACCTTTCACAACTTCCTGTTCCAGACTCCCCACAAAAGAAGCCGAAAGGTCTCCAGTCCTTGTCCCAAACCTGAAGTCACCTCGGACTCCAGAAAGAGCAGAATGTCACAGACATATCACTCCATGAGGAGACTTTCTCCATTTGCTTCCCTCTCAAGTAAAAGACTTCTGTGGACTTCTTGCATAACCAGAACTGAGACAATGAGCGACCAGACCACACTGGCCCAGAGCTGCTTAAATATGCGTACCTGTTGCAATTGCCCCAATTATTCCATGTCAGTTCTCTAAAAATGGACTTGTGGGAAACCCCCCTCATCTGCACTTCCCAATCTAGAGGTAATATTGATTACCTCTCCTTTCTCTGCCTATGGACATACTTGCTTGGTGGCATATTAGGGTGGGTGGCTAAGCCTAGATGTTTAAGCTGTTTAAGCTGGGACTTCTACTTTAAATTCCTGTAACAAGGTTTTTAGTCTTAATTTCCCCCTGCCATTATTTTAAAGAAATTACATTGTATGTGTGTGTATGTGTGCACGCGCATGTGTGAGAGGTCAGAGAGCAATTTGCAGGAGTCAGTTCTCTCCTTCAACCACGTGGGACTTGGCATCAAACCTGACAAATGTTTCACATGATTATATATTTCATTTCCAAACATTGTATTTCATTCTTTTTCAACCTTCTATTTTCAATGCTTTCTTTTTTTCTTCTTTCCTTCCTTCTTTCTACCTACCTTCCCTCCCTCCTTCCTCCCTCTTTTTCTTTTTTTGTAAAACCGATATAATGGAAGCATAAGTCACTTATAGAATGTCCCACTTAGGAAAATCATTACTGTGCACTTTTGTGTAATCATCATCATGAACAAGATTTTGAATTATTTCTATCATCACAAAATATTCTCTCATGCCCCTTTCTCACTCTCTTAAGAATTGCTGATTCTGCGCTGTACCTTTTCCTCAGCTTTCATATAAGCGGGAGTAAAAGTGTGAGCCATCACACACAGTGTTTATGAGGGTCCCCCCCGTCCCAAGATGGGGTTTCACTGTGTAGCCTTGGCTGTCCTGGACTCTCTTAGTAGACCAGGCTGGCCTCGAACTCACAGAGATCCATCTGTCTCTGCCTCCCTGAGCGCTGGGATTAAAGGCATGTGCCATCAAACCTGGCTTGTGTTTAAGTTTTTATGCGGACGTTTTCATTTCTCTTAGGACTGGAGCTCCTGGGCCTTAAGGCTAACGTGACTTTATAAGTGACAGCCCAACTATTTTCTAAAGTGGTTGTAGCATTTTTGTACTTCTCCTCGCTCCGGTAGCTCTTCTTCCTTGCCACCACCTGATGTTGTCAGATATAAAAATTCAGCTGTTCCAGAGGCTGGTAGTAGTATCCTATCGTAATTTAAGGAAACTTTTGTTTTTATTTATTTGTTATTATTGTGTGGGTGCTTTGTGTGCCTGGTGCCGTGAGGCTAGAAGAGGGCATTGACTCTCCTGAGTCAATTGGTGTTACAGACAATTGTGAGCCCCCATGTGCATGCTAGGACCTGGGTCCTCAAAGAGAGCAACAGGTGCTCTTAACCACTAACCATCTCTCTAGCCCCTCTACTGTGGTTTTGAGCTGTCTGTGATGAGCAGAAATACTGACCATTATTCATACGCTTATTGGCCAACTTCATACCTTTTTTGGTAAAATGCTTGTTTAAATCTTCTATCCAGATTTTTAAAGTTGAGCTTTGTTTTCTAAATGTTGATCTTCAGAGTTATTCATATGTTACAGACACAAATCTTTTTCCAACATATATGTTAAAAGCTAGAGTTTGATGGAGTTGTTACGGTTTAAATGTTAAGTGTCCCCCTTAGGCTCGTGGGCTTGGACACTTGGTCCCCAGATAGTAGTGCTTTTTAGAAGAAGGTTATGAAACCTTTAGGAAGTGGAGGCTCACTGGAGGAAGTGGAGGCAAACCTTGAGCCCTTCTAGCCCCGCCTTGTTTCCTGTTCACGATCTGCTCCCTGAATGAAGACACACTGTCATTGGTCGGCTTCCTGCTGCCATGACTTCTCCACCAACCCCATGGTGGAGGGTATCTCTCTGGAACTGTAAGCCAAAATAACCCTCCCCGCTTTGTTTCAAGACAGGGTCTCTCCGTGTAGCCTTAGCTGTTCTGAAACTTGCTCTGTGGTCCAGGCTGGTCTTGAGCTCGCAGAGATATGCATGCCTTTGCCTCATGAGTACAACCACTACCACTGGGCTAACCTCTTTCTCCGTAAGCTGTTTTTGTTGGGTTATTTTCACCACAATAACAGGAAAAGAAACTAATACAGGGATTAATTTATTGATTTTTAATTTTATTGTTCATACCCTGTGTCCCATCTAAGAATCTTCACACCAACATGAAAGTATGAAGATTTTCTGTTCTAGATATAAACATGTTTTTGTTTTGTTCCCAGGTGTGGGATGTGGAGCCGATTCAGATGATCCACAGCAGCAGACTATTTGCCTCATGTGGATTCTGAGAGGAGCTCTTTGCCAGCTGCAGATAGTTTAAATCTGAGGATTCTGGAGAGAGAATAAATGCCAGAGCCCAGAGAGTGGAGACAGAGACAGAACAAGGCTGTTCCTGCTTCCCCCTTGCTACTCCTGGTTGCTGTTGTGAGACAAGAAGATGGAGATTTCCTGTAATGAGGATTGGACTGGCTCCAAGGAACCCGATGACCCTGATTAGTGGGAAGCAGCTAGGAAAGAACTGCGTCCTCTCTCATAACCCTTTCTCTTTCCCACCTGGTGTTGGAGTGTTGGAAGGGACTGGGGTAGAGTAGGGAGACAAAGATAAACGCAAATAAAAGAGGTTTTTAAAGTACGCTAACAATTCTCTTTAAACCTATCTTCTACAAGTTTGAGATAGTTGCATGAAACCCATGCTTACCTACTGCTCACTAAGTAGTCAGCTGTGCCTCGACACTCTGATCCTCCCACTTCTAGATGTAGGGAGCTGGGGTTGTTGGTTTGTTACCAGGCTGAGTTTATAAAATGTTAAACCTGTTTATACAGCGTCAAACCCAGAGCCATGTGCACAAGCACTCTACCAGCTGAGTCAGATCCTCAGCTCCTCCTCTAGGATTTTTAAAATTCCAGCTTTTTAAAGGTCTGAGTTGGTGATTATTTCAAGTTCAATTTTGTATATGGTGTTGTTGTTTAAAAGAAGACAAATTCCAACCATTATATTTTACCAAAAAGACTCAGGAGCCAGATGCTGGGGTAAAAACATGCTGGCTCAAAGCCCCAAAAGCCAGGGAGCTGAGGAGCTGAAGCCAGAGCTTGAGCAGATAGCCCTTTCTGCTTCTTCACACTGTCTTAAACACCCTCAACTCAAAGTCCCTCCTACTCTTTAAACCCCGTCAGCTGGTTTCTTGCTCCGCCTCTTGACCTAGGGTTAACTTTATTAAATCCCTTGTACAGAAAGCTCTTAGATTAAAGGTGTGTGCTAGGACTGCGTGAGCCACACCATAATCACCAGTTTATAATAAACAAAATTATTGGATTAAAGGTGTGTGATAGGGCTCAACTACACCAAAGAAACAGGGTTTTACAGTTCACAATTTTGGGGTACACAATGGGATCAAACATCATACAACATGGTGAAGTTAAACTTGATGTTCATGTTTTCTCTGTATGGGTATCCAGCTTCCCAGCATATTATATTTGAATAAAAGCCTTTACTATTGGAATCACTGGCACTTTTGTGAGTAGGTAATTGATCATGTATTTGATGTAAGCTTTCTCAACTTCATTCTATCCAATAATTTGTTTCCTCTTTGCACCTGTACCACACTATCTTGATTACTATAGCTTTAAAATTAGTGCTGAAATTAGTCACTGTAATTTGTTCAACCTTGTTCCATTTTCTTAAATTCTTGGTTATTCCATGTCCTTTGAAAAATTCCATAGGTTTTGAAATAATGTTTTTAAAATTTGCATACAAAATGATGGGTTTTGTCATGACATTTCCATATAGATTTTAGGATGAGCTTGCCAGTTTCCTTTAAATTATAAATATTGGTAGAGATCAAATAAATCCACAGACCCTCAGTAAAATGACTATCATTCAGAGTTCTCTGGATGTTTTCTGCAGGATGGTTGCACGTTCTGAGATAGTTTTACGTTGAGCTCACATTCCTTGGAAATCTAGTACTGGTAATTTCTTGAGGTCTGGATTTAAAATGTACAGTTCAGAGACTATCCCTATTTATCTTTCCTAGGTATAAATTATAATGCAAGTTTACTTTAAACAACAAAATAAAAACAAAACAAAAAACCCTTTTTTCTTGTTGCAGAATAGCACCCGAATCTCATATTTTTGTTGCTTTTCTCATAGGTAGGTGAGGTGGACTAACTGATTTGTGCCAGTTTACATGTGTGCGAAATAAAGTTATCATGATGCACTATCTTCACATTGCACGGCCAGCCTGGGTCTGAGAAAGTAGTTGAAGGGCAGTGTACCTGTCTACCATAAAGGAACCTGGATTCAATCCCCGGCACAGGGGGGGAAAAAACCTCCCAGTTGCTACAGAGGTAGACAAGCCAGAAGAGGATGCTCCTTGTGAACCGAGATGAGAATTATGAGAGAATGACAGTATAGCAATGGCTCTTCTGTTACCGTGACAGAATACCCCGACAGACAGCAACTTAGAGGAGACAAGGGTTTATTGTCCCTCACAGTTCCAGAGCAGATAACAGCCCAGCTCGGCGAGGAAGCTGAGCAGCAGAAGCAGCAGTGTGGAGCCTGCCTGGCAGTCAGGAAGCAGAGATTTCCTCAGCACACACGAAACAGGTGGGGGAGAAGAGGGGCAGAAGGGATGGGGGGAGGGAAGGAGAGAATAAGAGAGAGGCATAGAGAAGGGGGAGAGAGGAGGAGAGAAAGGAGAGAGGGAGGAGAACAGGAAGTGAGGCCAGGCTATAAAACCCTCAAAGCCTGCCCGCAGTGACATGGTCCTCCATTCAGGCTCCACCTCCTAAAAGGTCTATAACCTTGCCAAACAGCACTGCCAGCTGGGGACCCAGTAGTGTTCAGGCACCAGAGCCTCTGGGGGACATTTTCTATTCAAACCACAGCCCAAAGCGACTAAGTTTGATTCCTTTACAGGAGCCAAGCAGCCAACAGACTTACGCTAAAACATCTCTTCTGAAACTGAACCACACACTTGTAAAAATAGGAAGATAAATAGGTTGATGGTATTCACTCCCGGTGTGTGAAGGCATGTCTCTGTAGGTCAGCATGAGAGGATGGCAGTGTGGAGGGAATGGAGAGCTGGGTGGTAGCAAGTTGTTTTAGAGATGGTTTGGAGGAGAGACACCAAGAACAAGCGGGAAGGTTTCTACCTGCATTTCAACCTCCTCAATCACACAGCATCTGCCCTCTAATTTTAAACAGCATGATTCCATGCCGATGGGACGAATGATCTAGTACCTCTGCATTCCCAAAAGCCATACTTTTCAGGTTCTCCGGCGCAAATGGAATGTCTGAGCATCTCATTAATACACAGATTGTGAATCATTTAAGTCTGAGTGGTGCTTTAGATTCTGCATTCCCAGGAAGCCTCCATGAGGCCTCAATGTTACTGGCCCATGGCAATATTCTAAGTGATAAAGTGCTGAAATATCTACCCTAAACGTATACTGTCTGCTGCATTAAACCATCAGCACGCCTCCTTCTTTCTGTTCTGTTTCTCCTTTTTCTCTCCTCCTCCTCTTCCTGTTATTTTTCCTCTTCCTTCATCCCCCCAATGGTATTTACTCGGTGGTATTTATAGCCTGTTAATTACCCTCCCTCCCCACTTCCTTCTTCCTTTGTCTTTCTTCTTCTGCCAAGACTCTAACCCAGGGCCCTGTGCTTACCAAGAACACACTTACCTCTCAGCTATACTCTAAACCCCAGCACTACATCTTAAAGGAGAAATACCAGTCACTAACACCTCGATGTGAATCAATAGAAATGGTGTCTAAGCAAGGGACTAGCAAATACTTAACCAGGAAGTTCTTCATACAGGTGGTGTAGAGCTAATGGGCACAGCCCTTACCTGGCATGTCAAAGGCTCTGGGACCTGGTTCCCAGCACTGGAAAAAAAAAAAAGATAAAAAAGAAAATACCATATACATGAGGGGAGAGGGAACCAAAACACATTAGCTGAGACTCATTTTACATCAAAGAAGCATATACCTACAGACACTAAAAATGTGTCATTATGTAACACAGAAGCACAGTGTACTAGGCACATGACGGCTCCCTTCTATTTAGATCCTAACCGTGTGATCAAGAGACTTCAGGCCTCATGAAGAAATAACAGCTAAAAGTGGAAGAATTAAGGTTTTTAAATCACACATCAGCCTAAGCTAAGTGCATTCATGCCATGCTGAACTCTCATTTAAACTCTGAAAACAGACTCAAGAGAGGGACCATCCTCGACCTTATTTTACATATGGGGACCACCCCCTCTCCAAAGTCTTCCCACTTTCCATTTCTTGGAGTCATTTTACTTGAAGGTAGCAATCCTTTTCTGTTGCCAAACTAATATTTTTTCCCCTCTAGGTTTACAATTTTTTTCTCCCAGCATGAACAAGCAGGTGAATCCTTTCTAGGAACTCAAACGACATGGCTGAAATGTTCCGCCGTATAAAACACCACATATGGGTAATGTCTATTGTTCTTGTGACAAAATGCCTGGGGGTGGAGAGAAAGCAGCATAAGGATAGAATGCTTATTCTGGTTTACGGCTTGAGGAGGTACGTTCACTGTGGCTGGAGAGGAATGGCAGCAGGAGCAGGAGGCTGGGTAGTCGGATTGTGTCTGCTGACAGGAAACAGGCAGCTGGACAGGAAACTGGACCAAGGTACCGAACTTCAACACCTGCCCAAAGAATCCACTAGAACCCACTTCTAGTGAGGTTCCTCCACCTAAACATTCTGTAACCTTCAAAAACAGCTGGGACCAAGTGCTCAAACACATCATCCTGTGGGGGACATTTCACATTCAAACCTCAACCTGTGGGATAGATGCTTGAATGTACAGCACGGGCCAAGGGAGAGGAGCTGGAGCCTGCATTGTCGGGGCAGGCTGTTTTTAGGGGGATTGCTTTAACCTAAGAAGGACCAGGAAGACAAATCCAGGGAAAGATTTAAGAACTGGAAAAACAGATCCACCAAACAGAAGCCCCGGAAAGAAAGAAAAGGGGGTGAGAAAATGTTGAGTCCTTTTAGTTTTACGTAGGCTCAGGAGTCTTAATAGGCTCGCAGGACTCAAGTTGTATCCCAGCACCTTGCTCTCCTTGTAGTCTGACACTGATTGATGGATTCATTCATTCATTCATTCATTCATTCATTCATTCATTCTTTCTTTCTTTCATTCAATGCTTATCTAACATCTACTGTTTGTCAGGCATTCTTCCATGTTCTGGAGATGCAACAGTGGGCAAAACAGATTTCTGGCTCACATGGGAAGGAAACAGTAAGCCAACTGGCGAACAAGCAGGTAAAAACATCAGAAGAGACCATGGCGGTAACAAGGCAAAGCAAAAGGTGAGCCCTGCATTGATTTGAACAATAGTTATTTTGCTTGTTGCTGTTACAAAACTGCTGGGCAGAAAACAGCTTAATGGAGGGAAAGTTGATTTTGTCCCACAGTTCAAGAAGGTACCATCCATCCTGGCAGAAAGAGTGTGTGGCTGTTCAGACCTGGGAAGAACAGGAAGTAAAGAGACAGATGCTGGGGTTTTCTGTTTTTGTTTGTTTGTTTGTTTTTATTTTTGTTTTTTTCAGACCAGCACTCTAGCCTATGGAACGGTTCTACTCACAATTTGCTATTTGATATGGGACATTCAGAATTAGAGTCCCAGAGGAAGGGGAAAAAGGAGTCTTTATCTGCAGAGGCCCTGTCCACACCACACAGACAAACGAATTACAGACTTTAAATCACAGTAACCTTGGGAGGCACAGAACTTTCTATGACTTCAGTCTTTTGAATCTATTCCACTGGCATCGCTCATGAACCTTATTTAATAAGATGCCTATATCTTATTTAATACATCCAGCAAGTACCTGTTAGAAACACTTGTACCTTGTCAGTTAACTCACTCTATAACTGGATTCAGACGGAATAAGGCTGCCTTGTGGAATGGAAAAAGCTCTTCCTACCATGCGATATTTCAGAAGGAACCTTAAGGATTATAGAGTCAGCCTAGGGCAGAGGGAAGGGCGGAGGTAGCTTGCTCATCTCATCTTGAGGATGCCCCTCTCAAAGTGACATGCTCCATCCTTGAATTTCTAAGCACCAGATTCGTGTAAAGCAAAACTGGCCCCCTTTCCTCTGTGTGGGCACTGAGGGGTATGCGTGTCCTTCATACTCATCCCCTCGTGATCAGGAATGTTCCACATACATACTGATAAATATTTTATTACACGCTGATCTTTAAATGTTATGTACGTGTATATATGTAGATGTGGGTATGCATGTATGTATGTGAGTATGTGAAGAACCAAAGTTATTAATCAAGTGTCTTCACAATTACCACCATATTTTAAATTTATTATTATTAGTAGCAGTAGTAGTACGTGTGTCTGCACACACGTGTGCAGGGGCTGGCATGAATGGACCATACCATGCATGGGGAGATCAACTTTCTGGAGTTGGTTCTCTGGGGACTGAACTCGGGTTGTCAGGTTTGTACAACAAGCGCTTTTATCCCCCTGAGCCAGCGGTTTTCAACCTTCCCAAGGCTGTGATCCTTAACACAATTCCTCGTGTTGTGGTGACACCCTGCCATAAAAATGTTTTCATTGCTACTTCACGACTGTAATTTCGCTACTGTCGTGAATCGTAATGTAAAGATCTGATATGCAGGTGGTCTTAGGTGACGCCTGTGAAATGAGAGCACGGGCCGAGAACCACTGTGCTGAGCCATCTTACTGGTCCGCCAACCTCGTGTTCTGAAACGAAGCCCCTCTCTTTCTCTGACCTGCTGCTCATAGATTTGGCTGGCTGGCCAAGGAGCTCCGGGGATTTTCCCAGCTCTTCCCACCAGCACCGGGGTTATGAGCGCATGCGGCTGCTCCCAGCTGTTAACAGGTTTGGGGGATGTAAATTCGGGCCCTTGTGTTTTCATGGCAGGCATGCTACTAACAGAACCATCTCCCCAGACCCCGGTCTTTTAATTCCTATAGGCCTCCCCCACAAACTGGAAAGCACTTTCATGGCTCCTGATGTGTCTCTCCTTCAGGTCCTGACTGGCTCTGTGTCCTGAATTCTTAGTCCCTGCTTTGCTGCTGGGCTTGGTTGGGCATTTATTCAGCAACATCTGGAAAAATAACTCTCCGGCTCCATGTTTTAGTTTTTGAAAGTGCATGCCATTCTTTCATGTCACGGCTGTATTGTGATGGTCTCAAGGGTTGTTGACAGTTTGAAGAAAATAATATATAAGGGCTTTTAGCTCTGTGCCAGGTGGAGAGAGAAGCAGAAGTAGGATTATAGGTGGACCTTGGTTTGGAAACATGGATGCATGGAAAATTTTTATAGTCTGTTTCTATTTGGAGATTTTTTTTTCATGCTAAAAATCTCTGCTGTTTTAGATAATTACTCTAGTGTAGTTAAAATAAGCACAGATATCCCCCCCCCCCAAAAAAAACTGAGTCCCTATCCAACTTGTCAGCCTCTGTAAGAATTTACTTATTGGATGAAGAGATGCATGTGTGCATTCCTGTACCTTTTCCTCTCCTTAGCACATGCACCAGGGCATGCTGGTCTCCTCCTCCTTCCCCCTAAACTCTCCTTAGCTGCTCCCTTTGTGCCTTGGGCCTGCTTTCTGCCCCAGTGCATTGGTAGCTTTCTCCTGCTGTATCAAACACCGGAGAGAATATATCTGCTTACAAAGAGAAAAGTTTTACTTGGTTTACAGTGTGAGTCTTTTTTTTTTTAATTTGATGTGAATGTGGTAAGGATGCATGTGTACATATGTTCTCATGTGTGGACTCCTGTGTGCACACCTGTGTGTTCATGCTTAGATGTGCGTGGGAAGGCCCGAAGCTGTCTTTGGAGGTCTTCCTCAATCACTTCTCCACTGATTTTACAAGGCTGGCAGGCTGCACATCTCTGTCTCCCATTGCTGGGTTTTCAGGAGTTCGCTGCCGTGCCTGACTTTTTACGTGCGTGCTGGAGATCCGAGCTCAGGCGCTCATGCTCGCTGGCACTTCACGCTTGATCCAGGCCAGTCCCTGGTTTTGGAGATTCGGCTCACCCTGCATTGGCTCTGTGAGGAAGTGCAGTGTGTCTGTATCTGCAGCACAGTGTTTGCCTCACAACCAGAGCAGGAAAGGGAGGAAGAGGGAAAGACAGGTGTGCCAGTATCCCCTGAAAGGGCACACCCCTAATGACCAGAAACTGGGCTCCACTTCTTAAGGATTCCTCCACTTTTCAAAAGGGTCCTCTGCTGGGAACCAAGCCTTTCACACCTGGATTTTCCAAAGTGTAGTACCGCCACAGGCATGGGTCAGCCCAGACTCTGGAACCAGAACCAGGAGCTCCTGGCTTGCTGGCTTACTCTCTGTCCAAAACCTACTCCAACCACTTCCCCTTCTCTTGGCTCCTGTTTCCCACAAACCCCTTCAGAAGTTGTCCATGCTAACTGACTCACTTTCTCTCCTTTACAGCTTGACTCCATTTAGATCTCTTAAGCTGCTTTTGTCCAGGACACCAACCAAATCCTGTGAGCACAGCTCATTCCTCTGCTAAACTGACCTCACAGTGGTCCATTATTCTCTCTGTTCTGAACTCTTTTCTCTTTTTTTCGAGACAGGGTTTCTCTATGTAGCCCTGCTGTCCTTCCTGGAACTCACTCTTAGACCAGGCTGGCCTTAAACTCAGAGATCTGCCTGCCTCTGCCTCCCGAGTGCTGGGATTACAGGCAATGAACACCACACCTGCAGAACTCCCTCTTTACTTGGCATCTTGACGTGTCTTCCACGTCCTGGTTACTCTTTCTTGTTCTCTCCTTATCTCTCCACTGGCATATTCTGGAGCTCAGTCCTCTTGGCTGAAGAGAAGGGCTTCTTGCAGCATCCCAACCTGTATCCTTCTCATAGCTGCAACACGCAAACTAAATGACAGGAAGTACAAGGGCCTGGCTACTCCCAGCTGGAATGGCCTCTCAGCCTTCGCTGGGTCCTCATCCCCCTGAATGGTTTTCTGAAGCTTCCTCTGTACCATGTAGCTCATCTTCTATCAAGCTTGCCCTTTCTTCTCCTTGCTTTCTGCAGCTCTACCCCATGAGAACTTCCTGATAAACATCCCATGTTCTGAGTGCCACCTCAGAAACTGCTTCCTGAGGACCCAGCTTGCACCCTGACCTCTCTTGCTATTGCTCAACTCTCCAAGCACCCCTTTGCCTCAGAGCTTTAGCAATGGCTCTTCCTTGGCTTGTGGAACCCAGTTTCCTGTATTCACAAGCCCGATCCCTTTCTCTCAGTTATCCCATGGCATTCCTTCACGAGCTCCCACAGAATGCGTTTGCCACCATCAACGCCAGTGCTACACCTTCTCCCTTAGGCATCTCGGGTTTCCTGTAGCGTTTATCCTTAGGAGATCCACATTTCCTCGTTTTTTTTTTTTCTCCTTGTACTCTAGCTTCCCAAGGGCAGAGACTTGGCTATTTTGTTTCCTGCTATTTATAGCCCAGCTAGAACAGAGCCTGTTTGGTATCAAGTCAGGACCGTGCTGGCTGGCTTTGCTCTGACTTGATTCTTGTCACTTGGTCACCTGCTTTATCCCTCTGGGGAAGGTTCTATCCTGAGGGCAGTGACTTTCTTTTCTTATCGCTGTCACAATATCTAACAGAAGCATCACAGGGGAGGAAAGACTTTGGGATTATGAGTGTTCAGTCGCTTGGCCCTGAGTACTTGGATAAATGCAGTGAAAGGACCCTGTGGTAAATGAGCTTCTTCATGGGGGCCAGAAAGCCGAGAAAATAGATAGAGGAAGGAGCTACTTCAAGGTCAGGCCCCCAGTGGCCTACTTCCTTCAACGAGGCCTTACCTCCTTATCCTTCGACACCTCCAGATAATGCCCTCATGGGACTAACCCATGCATTAGGTCAGCGTTCTTGCCATATAAACTGTTTCTGGAAACACTCTCATAGACGTCTCCAACCCTATGCTTCATTAATCCACAAAGAAACTCTTAATAATCAAGTTTACAATCAAAGTGAACCACCTCAATTGCTTTCTGTCTTGATCCCTATCTTTCCACTGAGTCTTGATGTTGGTATTGATCCCAGAGGAGCGGGCACATGCTACCGCACTGAGCTGCACCTCCAGCCCCGACTCTATCATATCCTCCAAGGCTACAGTTCCACTTTGAGGGCCCCTCAGTCTTCCTGGAGATTTGAATCTGGTACCCGGCCCAAGTACCTACATACCTTCTATTAGCCTAAAAGGAATCCCACCTTTGAAGCTCCAGAGACCCCTGAATTGTCTATTGTTACAACAGAGTTCAGTCAAAGACCCTACCTTCATCAATGTCCTACCCAGGCAGGGTCTGGCCAGCCTTCCTGAAAACCAAATTCAAATTAGGAGTCACACCTCAATCTCCGAATCACAGAGGGCACGGACATGGGGGAGGAGGTTCACAGTGGGGCCAAGATAGCCTTCGATGTGACTCTGTTGCCTACCAACAGGGCCGCCTTGGCAGGTCACTCCCTGCTCAAGTAACAGCTTCCTCCCTGGTGAAGCCAAGTTGGTGATGGCAGTCTCAAAGAGCCACTGTGCTATAAGATGTGAAGACATATGGAAGTGGCCAGCACAGAGCTGTGAGAAACTGGCTCCTTACTGTAGGGAAGGCCTCAGGAATACCTTCCCCATGGTGTTAAATGGAGAAACACAACATCCTCAGCAGGGTGCCCTGAGACCAGGCGGTTCCAGGCTCAAAAGAAAGCATTTGCTGTGGACTCTTAGAACAGCACAGGGTTCCATGATAGTTCCACATTGTCCTTGCACACAGTGGAGGTCCAGGAACTATCTCACATACATGAAAACATGGCTTCACCTCAGAAACAGAGCCTTATTTCATCTTTTCCGAGCTTGGGATAGAATCCCAGGGCCTCACTCGCTCATATTAGGCAAGCTCCCTACTTCTGAGCTGTATCTGCAGCCCCAAAGGGGAACCTTTCCTGAACAGCTAACAGAAACTGTAGGGAACAGGTGGACTTCTCTTCGCTGCTTCACTTTTGTCAGCTCTGATGAAAACGGCTTATAAACTCTTGCCACACTCACAGTTTCTCTAGTTCCCCTGACTTCGATATTCAAAAGGAAGGGAGTTGTTGCTGCAGAGGTTGGGTGTGGTGTATTTAACTGAGTGCCGAAAGCAAATTCAACACAAATAACCAGTGTGGGCCCATTGCACAATTCCCAAGTTAGTTCTTGTGGTAGGCAATGTTTTTCTTTTCCATTCCATTTTCCTGCCACTCAAATTAGCTAATGATTTCCAGTGAATAGAACCCTACCCAGCACGATACACTTATTGCACAGTGGATACCTGCGTCATAGGGCGATACCATGTCGATACCCAATTTTGATGGATTCCCAGCATAGTACATATGGGAAGGGAACCACTGTTGGGAACTTTCCTTTGGAACTTGGTTTGGAAGTGGGTCACCAGCTCAGCGTAGTGAACAAGACATCACAAAACAAGGTCACAGCAACTCCTGGACTCTTGGAGAAGCAAAACCATGTGTAGACACATTGTGAAAGTGGACTTAATAGTCTGCGTGACTGGGCAGGAAGCTTCCTCGGTCAGCCCGGTGAGCTGTCTCATGTCGGTTTGGCAGGCAACCTTGGTGGAGCATGTGATGTATGCACTCAGCCCCATGCAATCCGCTCCTGCTGTATTCCCAACCAGCTGCATCTTTTCCTGGCAGCGTTGCCAGAGACACTGTGTCCAGAGTCACTGTTGATTGCTCTTTAATCCACATTATGGAGTAAACAGAATTGAGCGTGACAGGCATGGTTCTCTTCTCAGCAGACTCCATCCCGTCTAATAGACAGCGGTGAAATGGTGTCCCTGCTTCTGAGAAGCCAGGGGGATTCCTTCTTTGTTTTCAGCCCATGAGAGTTCAGCCTAATTTTCTTCCTAGGAAGCTGAGGATGGGAGTCGGGAGGGATATTTGAGTCAAGTATTTCCCCAAAGAAGCCTAGACATTTAAACTTCTCTCTCTCTCATATATATATGTATTAAGTAATACAGGCTATGTTTGAAAACAGTCGAAGCTAATCCACATGAAGAGTTGGTCTCTCTACTTTGCTGGCCCCTCCCCCAGCTTTCTTCCCCAGAGGCCACTGTTCCCCTCCTTGTCCTTTCTGTGTCTGTGCAGAGAAGAGAGGCTTAGAGTTTTGAACGGCATTTTTATATGTTCAGCTCGGGTGGTTCATAAAATGCCTTTTTTTCAAATCACTCTCCATGGCAACACAGCTCTGGAACACACACACACACACACACACACACACATATACATGTCCACACGCTGCCGTCATTCTTTGAAGTACAAAATGGAGGGGAAATGATGCAACCGAGGAGTGAGTGAGGATGCAGTCAACCGCAGCGGTTAGTGGCTTCTCAGATGGTTCCAGACAGCTTTTCCTACAGAAACAGCTCGGTGAGAGCAGCCCAGCCTACTCAGACTGCAGAACAGATTCCTGGGACCTGCCTTCGTGCAGCCTTCCCCTGGAGCTCAAGTCTAAACACATCTGAGCTTGGCAGGGCTGTGCGCAGTCACATCAGTGCAGACAAACACCTCAGCTCCCCGGCTCGCCTCACTCTTTCTCCCTGGGGCAGCAGCATTTTTAGTTTGCATCTGTTTTCCCCAACCACAGCACCACCCAGAAATGGAATGCCCTTCAGGTTTTCCGTTCTGAGGTTGAGTGAAAATCCAACTTTCATACTCTAGAAAGGAAAAGTAAACACAGAGCTCTGTGTGTGTGTGTGTACATTTGACAAAACTAAATTTAGAAAAAATCCATTTTTGAGGTCATTTTGAAACTAAGTGCTGAGTAGACCTGTTCTCAATTAGAAGGTGTATTTGTCACCAGAACAGAAGATAGGAGTGACAGAGTCGCTTAAATTCCCCATCGCTGAAGCACGAGTGAGGGCTGCATTAGAATAGACAAAGATGTGTTGTGCTGGGGATCGAATCCATGACCCCAAATATTCTGGGCACTAGCTCTACCACCTGCCCCTGATCCAGAATAAAAGGCCCCTATCTAAGTTTTAGTAAAGGGTCTAGGGAAATAGCTCGGGGGACAGGGGGTGGGAAGTGCTTGCCACACAAGGACTTAAGTTCAAGCCCCAGAACCCACATTTAAAGGGCCAATTTCCAAATCACACTCCATGGCAACAGATTACAAGTGTGTACAACAAATTACAAGCATGTGCTTGTAATTTCAGCACTGGGGAGGAACAGACAGGCTTGTCCCTAGGGCTCAATGGCCAATCGGTAGAGCCTACTTACTGAGTTGTAGGCTGTGAGAGATCCCGTCTCATAAAAACAAGGAGGATGAAGCTAAGGAGCAATAGCCAAGGATGCTCTCTGCCTCTATCTGCATGTACACACATGTAAAACGGCAGAAGTCCAAGTAAAAGAATCCCTCATTGAAAGCTAGATTCTAGCCCGGTGGTGGTGACCCATGTTTTTCATCCTAGCACTCAAGAGGTGGAGGCAGGCAGATTTCTGAGTTCAAGGCCAGCTTGGTCTACAGCCTGTTCTTTCAGGACACAGAGAAATCCTATCTTGAACTTGCCCCACTCCACCCCACCCCACCAAAAACAGAAAGAAGGAAGGGAGGGAGGGAGAGAGGCAAAGGAGGGAGAGAGGAAAGGAAGGAAGGAGGAAGGAAGGAGGAAGGAAGGAAGGAAGGAAGGAAGAAAGAAAGAAAGAAAGAAAGAAAGAAAGAAAGAAAGAAAGAAAGAAAGAAAGAAAGAAAGAAGGAAAGAAAAAACTAAGCTAAGTTTTAACACTGGAGCCATATGGAAACAACAGAAAAGGAATGTTATTGTCCTACAACGGACAGTCTTAACTCCTAGTAAAACAAATAAATACTTGTGTATATCTTTTGGAATACACCAGAAAGATCAGTTTCCAAGAAAATATTGCCTTGTCTTCTGACTAGTGCCTGGAGATTTGTTGAGAAATACTTGAAATCTCCAGTAACATATGAAAGTACAATATGCACACTTCTCTGAAAACTCCAGCGTCTGTGATGCTCATTTCTACAGGTGAGGGTAAAGCCTGGCATCCTCAGTAGGCAGGTCTTCTGGCCTCTGTGGCGGCTGCTCCCTCCTGCCCCCAGTGCCCCTCCCTCCTGTGCATTCATCTGTATTGTAGCGGATGCCTTTCCTCCAGTTACCGGTAGGAGAGGGCAGAAGTGATGTGGTGTGACCTTTCGAAGGCTGGATTAGGAGAAGCTGTGTAGTGCCTGCTTCAGCCTCTGAGAACACTTGCTCTGGAGAAAGCCAAGTGGCACACCCAAAAACAAAAACAGGAACAAGGAGATGGCTCTGTCAGTGAGTGCTCGATGTACAGGCATAAAGACCTGAGTTCAAGCTGAGAACCCACATAGAAACTGGATGCATACACCCGTAATCACAATGGAGGGTGGGCAGAGCCGGGGGGATTCACTGAGCTTAGCAGACAGCCAATCAAGCCAAATAGATTCAGCAAAGGGCCTTGTATCGAAAACTAAGGTGGAAGGCAATAGAGGAAAGATTCACGGCATTGATCTTCGGTCTCTATACCTATTTGCTTACATTTGTGCACACACACACTCATACCTCTTGGGATCACCATGTTGTAAGAAAGCCCAGGCTATCGTGTGGATTAGTTTTGTGGGGAAATAGATGTTTGGCCCACCCTTAGCTATCACAGGTCAGGTGTTTCATTGAAGACACCATCTTGGATGTTCAGCTCAATAGTCGCATGGTTCTGGTCTTAAGGCGTGGGACACTCCAAGTGAAAACTGCCTAGCTGGGCCCAGACAGCCCACAGCAGCATTCGAAACAGGCAGTTTGAAGCCAGTGGTCTTTGGGGTGCATTGTTGTATAGCAACAGGTTAACGAAACACTCTTCATCTCTAGTCTGCAAGGTCTTGAATCCCATGTTCCACTCTCCAACACCTATTTCACCCCCTCTTCACTGTGCATTATGAGGAATTAACTCCAAGTTACCAGTATCCCTGCTTAATCTATGCATTCATTGTTACCCAAGTGTGGTCCGAGAGCACCAACATCACTTCAGAACTTGTCAGAAAAAAACACATCCTCAGGCTTTCTCCGGACCAAATGACTCAGGCTCTGGAGCTGGGGCCCTCATTCATTCATGTTTAATAAGCCTTTCTGGCCAGGTGGAGGGATGTAGCCCCATTAAATATTTGCCTGGCATGCACAAAACCCCGGATTTAATCTGTGGCAGACCATAAGATAGGTGTGGCCATGCTTGCCTACAATTCAAGTGCTCTGGAGGTGAAGGCAGGAGGAACAGAAAGTTTAGAGTAATTTTTGGATATAAGTGAGTTCAAGGGCAACCTAGGCTATAGGAGGCCTTGTCTCAAAACAGTTTTGGGGGGGGCGTGCTACATGTTAAGCTTTAGGGTATTCTCTACCAGTCCTAGTAATCTTGTCCCTCTTTGTTAGTGATTTGTTTCAGAACCCAGCCCCAAGCCCATCAGCACACAATATTCCTTGGCGTCAATAATTTCTTTGTGGCTGAAGGAATGGCTCTTTCTGAGGTAGGTATTCCCACCAGGAAGGGAGCCAGGAGGAATACATTGCTGATACTGATGGATGGAAAGCAGAGGTTTGGAGAGAACACAGGTATTTAATCAGCCACCCCCACCTTTGAATTTCTTAGTTTTGGGTGGAAAAAAAAAAGAGTCCTTGTTGGTCCATTTTTTTTTTTTTTTTTTTTTTTTTGTCAGCTGGTTGGCTACTTGCAGCCACTGGCATACCTCTAGATGCAATGAGCTTCTGCATGATGTATTTCACAGAGGGAGATTAAGAAATCTGCATTAGCGAGTTACGAAATGAATTGCTAGGATCTGAGCCTAGGGCTTTGCTGTCAAAGCCCATGTTCAGGTTAAAGCTGGAAATGAGAGATGGGTTAGGGTCCTGAGAGCATGAAGGAGGTGAGTATCCAACAGAAGAAGCAATACCTAGGAATGAAGAAAAGGTCCCCAGAGGAGGGAGGGTGCACTGAACAATTGACTTTTGCCTGATTCTATCAAGAGCCTGTGCTGACACTGTGTCCTTAAATCAAATGATGTTCTTTCTCTTCTTTCCCCCAAGCAGATTGAGATAATATGTTGTTTTGCAAGACCCACAGGAGAAGAGCATAAAGCCAGTGTTCCTTTGAGAAGCAGGCAGGCTGGTCCAAGTGCAGCTATAAACTGTAACCACCCACACCCGAAGGCAGCACAGAAGACAAAAGCACAGTTTAAAAGATTGCCATTAGTGCAGACACAAGGTAAGAGCCTCAGACCTTGTCCCTGACACACATAAATGGCATAAATTGGGTGTCTTACAACTTCAGGGGTCCCCAGACCACGTGCCTCTCAGAGGATGACCACAGATGAGGGAGGCTTATGCCTCGTGTTCACTATCCTGTCGTCTGCATTGCAGGTTAGCTTCACTCCCACCATGTTCCTGCTTTCTCTGGCGCCCCTTCAGAGCCATGGAGCTAATTTTAACCTGTAAGCTGAATCGCACAGCAGAGAAGTCCCAGGACTCAGGGTGGCGGCAACTAAAGGAAACGGGACATGAATGTTCAGAGAAATAAAGCAAGCCAGGAGATACCCAATTTTCTCTCTGATCATTACCCAGAATTTTAAAATAAGGGTGGATTATCTTTGGTAAATGTCTTGTCATGGGGAACAAATGGCTATGGCAAACAGCAGGCATTTCTGAAATTCGTGGAGTGTTATTTTGGAAGAGACCTGGCTGAAAAGATGTGCTAAGTTGTTTCTAGGCCTGGGGGTCACACACGTGTATAAACAATATGATCAAGGGAAGGCAGGGACAACAGCAGGTTATCTGGGAGGAACACGGAGAAGAATGAGCTGAATCAGGAAGCCTCCCGGATGTAGGATTTGTACAAGAGTGATGACAGTTCAGGGAACTCTTGGGATTACGAAGCTCCCCATTTGCTAACTGCTGTTCTCTGTGTTTGCTTTTGATACAGAGGACGGCTACGGGACAGATGAAAGGGACCCATCTCTACCCGGGGCACTAGGCAGGTGTTAAGCACCGTTTATGCACTCTTAAAGTGGGTTAATACTAACGATCAATCCTCATTGTAAGCACGCCTTCCGATGTTCATTTTCCTGTAAATAAGCAGAGATGTTGGGGGATGGGCAATCTGATGTCTAATTGGCAGCTGTTGGGCTTTCCTTTGTCGTCCTGCCTGCCTTGAGCAAAAGGACTGTCAATCAAAAGCCAGCTGGACTACACTTAATGCCAACACTGGCCGTGCTGAACACCCCACAGGCGCTTTGAGGGAACCGGGCTCCGATTGCAGCTGGCTGCCCCTGCACCTGAAGGGCTGGCCTCAGCCAGGGTTGTTCAAACAGTCAGCACTCCACTGTTTGACATCACAAGCCTCAGTGAACTCAGGTTACCCCGTAACCACTTCCAACCTAGGCCAGAGGGGGAGTGCTTCCTCTGTTGGCCTGGGAGAGACTGGTGTGACTCTGGCTAAAGGGCGATGCTCTGGTGCAAACCCTCATTTGCATGTGGTTTGCTGTGATCAGCACAAACTCCCCTCCTCTAGTTATAGAAGCAGGCAATTCAGTACGCTGCCTAGAAGACAGCTCCTTGTACTGCCTTCTGGTGTTGCAATGTTAGGCCCAAAAGAAGCCTTCTCTTGAGTGATCTTTTTTTTTGCATTTTTAATAGTGTGGGATGAACTGGTAACATGAAGAAAGAAGCAGGAGAGACGGTGAAACACCAGCAATGACAGATGACTGACAGGGGCAAGCTGCCAAAGCAGTAAGGCGAGTGGCTGCTTGACAGCTGAAGGGCATATTCCACGTGTGTCTTTCTGCTTCTGGGATACCTCACTCAGGATGATCTTTTCTAGTTTCCACCATTTGCCTGCAAATTTCATGGTTTCCTTGTTTTTAATTGCTGAGTAGTACTCCATGGTGTAAATGTACCACAATTTCTGTATCCATTCTTCAGTTGAGGGACATCTGGGTTGTTTCCAGATTCTGACTATTACGAATAAAGCAGCCACGAACATGGTTCAGCAAATGTCCTTGTGTACTTGAGCATCTTTTGGATATATGCCTAGGAGTGGTATAGCTGGATCTTGAGGTAGCACTGCTCCTAATTTTCTGAGAAAGTGCCAGATTGATTTCCAAAGTGGTTGTGCATGTTTACATTCCAACCAGCAATGGAGGAGGCAGGCAAATGGATGGAACTAGAAAAGATCATCCTGAGTGAGGTATCCCAGAAAGACACACACGGTATATACTCACTTATAAGTGGATATTAGACAATAATACAGGATAATCATACTAAAATCTGTACACCTAAAGAAGCTAAGCAAGAGTGAGGACCCTGGGTAAGATGCTCAATCCTCATTCAGAAAGGCAAATGGGATAGAGATCGAAAGAGGGAGAAAATAGGGAACAGGACAGGAGCCTACTACAGAGGGCCTCTGAAAGACTCTACCCAGCAAGGTATCAAAGCAGATGCTGAGACTCATAGGCAAACTTTGGGCAGAGTGCAGGGAATCTTATGAAATAAAGGAGAGACAGAAAGACTTGGAGGGGACAGAAGCTCCAAAAGGAGAGCAACAGAACCAAAAAAATCTTTTGGTCTTTTCTGAGACTGATACTCCAACCAAGGACCATGCAGATAACCTAGAACCCCTGCACAGATGTAGCCCATGGCAGCTCACTGTCCAAGTGAGTACCCTAGTAAGGGGAACATGGGCTATCTCTGACATGAACTCAATAGCTGGCTCTTTCATCACCTCCCCCTGAGGGCGGAGCAGCCTTACCAGGCCACAACAGGAAGACAATGCAGCCAGTCCTGGTGAGACCTGATAGGCTAGGGTCAGATGGAAGGGGAGGAGGACCTCCCCTATCAATGGACTTGGGGAGGGACATGGAGAGGAGAAGATTGGGGGGGGGATGGGTTTGGGGAGGGGGTAAGGGAGGGGCTACAGCTGGGATACAAAGTGAATAAATTGTAATAAATAAAAAAATTAAAAAGAAAAAAAAAGGAATTAGAGAAAAGACAGTGCAGGCTGTAGGTCCTGGAAGAGCTCTAGAGAGCTGTCAAGTCTTTTGGGCTAACGATTTCTGACATTCCAGGCTCAGGAGCTGACACTGGCCACTGTCAGCACGACACTGCTATGTCAGTCTTGCTAAAGGCTGCAGAATCCTGACTTTGTAGGCATACATAAGAACAGGAGCACGGCCAAGCGGTGGTGGTGTGTGTCTTTATTCCCAGCACTCAGGAGGCAGAGGCAGATGGATCACTGTGAGTTTGAGGCCAGCCTGAGCTACAGAATGAGTAATAGGACAGCCAGGGATACACAGAGAGAAACCCTACCTCAACACCCCCCCCCAAAAAAAAACCTAATAAAACAAATAAATAGCAGAAACACTAGGAGAGTTCCAGTTACCCAAGGCCTCCATGAGAGCTTTTAACACCTCCAGGTGTCCCTCACTCCCTCGCTGCTGCCCCCAGCTGCCTCCTGCTGCTGGTGATTGCAGTGGTTCCCACAACACCAGTGAATACAAATGGGGCTGAGACCTACCCACAATTTGTCATTGTTTTTCTCTTACACTCTAAATGACATTGTCCTCAAACTAAAAAATAAAATAAAATCCCCCATGCTTGTCGATCGATGGCAGCTGTGTTGCCAAGGCTGCCCTCCAACTCTTAGGTATCTTCCTGACTCAGCCTCCTGAGTCCTGGGATGACAGGCATGTATGACCCGTTCAGCCTGTGTGACTTCAGTGATTGTGACGCACCTCTCCCCATGCACTTCCCAGGTCCAGGGTGCAGAGCACGCACTGCTTAGAGTTCCAGGCAGAGGAGCTGCAGGGGAAGGGCCTGCCCAGGGCTACTATGTTCGTGTTTCTTGTATAGGTTTCCAGAGGAGGCAAGGAAGGTCCAGAGAACCTGTGGAGTACATGTCCTCCACCCTCTACCTTCCTTGCTTCAGGTTTAGGCTTGAGCACTCAGCACCCTCTTTCCTGGGGTGCTTTGGAATAGAAGTGCAACTGGGCTGAGTCTAAGGAGGCTGATCCTGGCTGGAGAGACCCGAAACCTGGCTTAGCTACCTGGGTCAGTCCTAAATTTGGGGTTATGATAAGCAGGTGCTCTCCTGAGGATTTTTCCTGGTTTGGGCTCCTTAGGTGGCCCTGGATCTGGACTTTGCTCTTGGTGCTCCTTTTAGGTCCCTTACTGACTTGCTCCAGGGTGGACCCATGGGGATACTGAGAGATGGCTCAGCAGATTAAGTGTTTACCACATGCTTCCCAAGCACGGAGTTTGGATCCCTGGAACCCCATTTGAGTGAGCTCTAGGTTCAGCTGCCTCAGTGAGTAAGGTAGAGAGCAACTGAGGAAGACTTCTGACATTAACCTGGGGTCTGAATGCACATATGCATGCACACCTATGTTCCTGCACACATGTATGAACATACATACACACAGGCATACATACAAACAAAGTACATGCTACCTGTCATGACCTCTGTGACCTAGCACCTGGGGTGGGTGATAAGCACGCATTGGCCTGTGTGGAACACCTACCAGAAGCTGGGGAGACAGATTCTAAGCAACGGCTTCAGTCTCTTTACATGTGCCGTCAAGGAGTTGGTGCTGCCCCTCATCAGACATTGCAAACCCAGGACTGCCAGCTGGATGTCATTTGGTTTTATCTGAACCCTAATAGAAGGTATCATGTGGAACTACAAAGGTGGTGTTCCCCTGTAATCACAGCACTATGAGGCTGAGACAAGAGTTCTAGGCCACCCTGGCTGAGATAGTGAGAAGCTGTCTCTAACACCCTTTTCCTCACAGAAGGCCGTTTAATAGCCACCATAGCGCCACCTGCTAAGGGAGAACAGTCAGAAGCTGAGGAAAATACAGGGGACGAGGGGTTGGCTCTTTCAGCAGGCTCTGTAAGAGTTTACTCTGGCTTAGGATGGCCTGGCTTGGGCTCTTCAGGTGAAGAAGGGTGAAGGTATGAATGGGAGAAACATGAATTCTGAGGGTCTATTCAACATTCTTTCTCTCTGTCTTTTTTTTTTTTTTTTTGAGACAGGTTTCTCTGTGTAGTTCTGGCCACCCTGGAACTTGCTCCGTAGACCAGGTTGCCTTCAAACTGAGACTCACCTGCCTTTGCCTCCTGAGGGCTTTGCTACCACCACCTGGCAGGTATCTTTAAAGGAATGCTTGCTGGGACTGGAGAGATGGCTCAGCAGTTAAGAGCACTGTTTTTGCAGAGGACTGGGGTTTGATTCCCAGTGCCCACACAGCAGCTTACAACCATATGTAACTAGTTCCAGGGGACCAGATGCCCTCTTCTGGCTTTCAAGGGCACCAAGCATGCATGGGGTACACATACATACATACATGCAGTTAGATCACTCACGCATGTAAACTAAACTGGAAAAAAAAGAAAGAAAAAAGAAAAAGGAAAGAAAGAAAAAAAGAGAAATGGGTTGCTTTCTGAAGTTATATATTGTTTTATTTTATTTTATTTTTTTGACTCAGGGTCTCACAATGCAACCCTGGCTGGACTAGAGTTTTCTATGTTGACCAGGCTGGTCTCAAACTCGTAGAGAACTATCTGCTTTTGCCTGCCAAGTGCAAAAAAGGGGGGGGGGCACCACCATGCCTGGCATATTGCACCTTTTTGACAGCCAAAAAACTGCCCCCGCCCCCCTAAAAAAAACACAAGGTCCTGATTTGCTTGGGGAAGATTTGAGGGCATATGATTTCCACAGACTCAGGTAAGAAGCAGGTAAGAAAGACTCTGCAAAGGAAACAATGCAGGTGTGAGGTGAACACTCTCAGAGGCCTGGTTCCAGCTTTCCATGGAATTTTCTTGCTGCTGAAGATTATTTATTTAGTGCTACCGGTGGTTCACTTGGATGAGTAAGAATGACATGACACAATGAACAATGATGTTGGAAGGACCCTCCCAGTCTGGATAGCCATTCTGAGCTCATCGTTAAGGTGCAGGGCCTCCTGCTCTCTGCCTGACCTCATCTAGAGAGTGTCTCTAGACAGATTCCCCTAACGTCATTTGATAGCTGGCCTTTGACACAGCTCCATGCGAGCTCTCCCTTCCTTGTGCCTATAGGATAACTAGGTACTGTGTTCCTGTTCGTATGATAGGAGTGTGCTGCTTAATGTAAATCAAGCATCCTTGAAGTACCTAGTACAAACCAATCATGTACAGCTGTCCTTGGAGCCCTCCCCCAATCCCCAAGCAGTATATAGCCTTTGCTCTCTGGAATTAAAGTTGAAGTGTGTGATCTCCGTACAGTGCTTGCCGGCTTTTCCAGGCATGAGCCTCGTCTTCTGCGCCTCCTGACTTCGTGGGCTGGTGGAGACAGCCTCCCAGGCAGGAGGAGAACCACATAAGGCCTAAACAAAGGCCTTTGTATAGAGACCCCTAAATAAAGATATGATAAAGATAGGAACATTGCTATGTCCCTTAGGACATGAATGGAGCTATTCCCCAGGGGCAGTTTGCACTCTCCTCTTACCTGTCACAATCTGGTCTGTTCACTAGCTGTTCAAAGGAGAAGGTTATTCTGCCGGCTACCGCATTGTCCTCAGTCTGTTTGCCTATCTTGGTACCCTGGGTGGCCGCTCTGTAGCATGTGAAGGCAAAAGTGTTCATCTGGGCAGATGTGCAAATATAAATATAAGCACTAGTGAATGATTTCAGCTATCACACAGACTACACAACGGTTTCTAGGCACACTTGGGGTTTTACTGTTTACAGAACATTTTCGTGTTTGACTTCATTTGATTCTCACTGACAGTAGAATGTTTGCAGGAGTCACCACTTCTAAGCTGGGTGCTTGGGGCAGGGGAGTTACTTCAGTTTTCTATGCCTTGGTGACCTCATCTAGAACGGAGAGATGATTCCAGCTCATGCTTCTGCGGGGTGTGATGGAGGAGGTGAACACGTGGCTGTCAGAGCTGTGCCGGGAACACGGTGAGTGCCCCAAAGCTCTCCGTATCCCTAGCTTCACCAGCACTGTTATTTTAGAAACCGGAGAACGGAGGTGTTGGTGTCCTCCCCAAGATCATGTTGAAACCGGAGTCTCTTATGACTCTGGGAGGTGGGGCTCTGCAAAGTAATTACGTCACAAGGGTGGGCACCTCCGGATGACATTAGTGCTTTGGTGAGAGACTGATTTTCCTTTCTGTGTCTCCGCAGGGTGAGGGCTCTGCAAGGGCACAGATCTACCAGGAGAGGGGTGGTGGGCACGTACGCGCATCTTCCCGCACATGGCACGGAAATTATTCCCTGCTCCCTCTAAGCATTAGAAAACCCTACCCAAGCACCCCACCCCACTCTCTGGTTAGAATAATACGTCAAAGCTCAGGGTATCTAACCATCTGAAGTTTTGAGAAATGTGAAAATGTGTATGTGAATCTCCCCCCCTCCCCTTCAAGCATCTGTTAATTCAGAACCATGGTAAGAGTCTGGAAAACTAGTCACGTGATTTTGAAAAATAATTTTGGGAAAAGATCAAGAAGTGGGGCAGGACAGATAGCTCGGAAGTTAAGAGCATTTGCTGCTTTTGTGGAAGACCTGGGTTTGGTTCTCAGCACCCACATAGTGGCTCACAAGTGTCTGTAACTCTGGCTCCTGGGGACCAAACGCCCTCCTCTGGCCCCCACTGGTACTGCACACATAGGTTGCACATACATGCAGGCAAAATTGAACTCAAACATATAAAGTAAGAATACATCTTTTAAAAAGTAACTAAAAAGCTAGCAAAACCACTGTTGAACCAGAGGAAAATAAAAATCACCCCCATATTTTTGGTGTTAAAGGGGGCATTCTGCAGTGTTTGTGACCCTAACTGATGGCAACATCGTGTTTACTATGTGGCTTTCTATGGTGCAGCCTGCCCAATTCCTAGAAAAAAGGGCTAAAAATGCTTAAGTTTTGCTTTTGTCTGTGTAACTCAATCCTGGTCTATGACACTTACAGAGATAAGAAGCCACCCCCCCCATCCTAAATGCTGTCAAATTGAGGATGTGATGCATGGGGTTGTGGTGGCCCTCTTGTGATCAGAAAACTTTCAGCTTGAAGCTAAAAGCTAACACAGAGGAAAACCTGGGAAGATGAAAGCAGCTCCTTTGACAAGAGTTTTCATGGGAAGACTCAATGTGCACACCTACTTACTCCAGACAAGGAGCCCATGACAAACCGAAGTATACAGACAGTCCCAAGGTCCACCTTGTTGAACCAGTGAGTTTTAATGGGGTCACTTCCTGGAATATGGGTGATTTCCAGGAGCAGAGATGAGTCAAAGAAAGCTGCACCATGCTCATCCCAGCACAGTTGACAACTCACAATGGCAAATGTCCTTTCCAGGTGACTCAGCTGGCCTAAAATGCTGCCAGGCAGCTCAACTGGTTTCTCTTTCTTGGAGAGCAGCTGGTTTGCTTTGAGAGTCTTCCTTGCTTACCTGAGAGTGACTCCCAGTCATCTTTATTGTTCAGTGGAAGGGCCTGGTGAATCTGTCAGTTTCAGGGATTTCCTGAAGTTATTTTGCCTTATTTGCCCTTTGTCTTAAACATTCCTGCAGGATAGAATGTTTCAATCCAGGAGGAAACTGCTTTACAACAGTCTGCCTTCTCGACAGCTCCATTGAGCTGAGGGCCACTGATTTCTATATTAAATAACAAGTCATCAGGTATGGGGGGTTTTGGTTTTTTGTTTGTTTGTTTCTTTTCTGGACAACTGAACACGTACACTGAGAGAAATGTTTAAGAAGAAAAAAAACCTTAAGTATTTTCCTATGTTTAAGTATGTTGATTTGTTGAACTGCATCTTTCCCTACAAAGTGTCAACCACTGAGGTTTCGGAGGTGATTCCTGAGGTTGGAGAGACACCGTTACACTGTATCTCTAGGTGAGCCCTGGCTTTCCTAACAAGAGTATGAGTATAAAAAAATACTGTGCTAGGCAAAGACTTCAGGGCAGACAAGATAGCTCAGTGGGTAAAGGTGACTGCTACCAGACCTGACAACTGGGGGCCCATGGTGGAAGGAAGGAACTAACTGAACTGTCCTGATTTCCACACATACCTGGGTATGCATACTTAGACAGGCACAGATACCAAAGGAAGGAAAACACTGATGTCCATGCTGGGGGGGGGGGGGCTGACATCAAGGGACAGCTGTCTTCTCCTGGGGATTGTGGAGCCTGAGGTGGCAGAAATGAGGAAGAGATGATGCACTAGACTGACCCTGCAACCGACCACGTGTTAAGCTCATCCAAACAACTGATTACGGTCTAATGATATACCTGAGTGCATTGAGGAAAAAAGACTGGTTTAAAGTAAGGGGCTGATTAACACTTGTATGTTACAACTACTTACGCTGGCCTAAGAATAGTTACCTAACATGCTGGCGAGACAGCTCAGTCAGTGAAGCACTTTGCTGCAGGAGTAGGAGGCCAGAGTTCAGATTTCTCCAATGCACTTGAAAAATCCGGGCATGGTGGGAGGTGCCTGTGATCTCGGCCTGAGAGAAGCGGAGATGGGAGGAACCCCGGGGTTCGCTGACCAGACAGTAGTGGAAGCTCACCGAGCCCCAGTCTCAGTAAGAGACCTTGTTAGCAACAACAAAAAAAAGACAGCTCTATGAAAGAGGTTGCCTGATGTTAACCACTAGCTTCCACACACGTTCATGAAGACACATAAATGTGCATATCCTATATACACACTTGCACACACACTTGCATGTTGGACACCATAAGAATAGACTCTCAGTGACCAATGCTGACGCTGTTGGCAGCCAGCCTGCCCCCTCCCCTGGGTCCCTTGATTCATGACCTTGTGGCCCTGTGGCAACAACCTTCTGTGGAAACTTCAGGGCTGAGGCAACCAGGACAGCAAACAGGGAAGTGGAAATCTGTTTCTAGATAATGCCTTCCTTTCAAACACTTGGGAAAAATCAAAGTTCTAGGCAAAGGTTTTGGTTTGCTCATGATGTGAATGGGGCTGGGTAAACAAGGTGGCGTACAACCAAAACATAAAATACTGCACAATGATACTGAACTGAGTCTGAGAATCACTCAGGGCCTCAACCTGCCCCATCCATGTGCCGTGGCCCCTTCTTAAACCATTTTCTTGCTACTCTGTTTGAAACAGAGTCTTAGCCTGTAGTCCTGGGTAGCCTCAATCTCATGGCGATCCCCCACCACAAGAAAAATAAAAGGACTGGCTGCATCTAGTTTCTTTGATGTCTTAACTCTGGTGAAATATTTTTGTCTTTTTCAACAAGAACTTTCTGGCTATCTTGACATTCCATTTCCCCACCTTCCCAAAGCCTTCCTTTGTATGCCTCTGGGGACAGCCATTCCTGACTCAGGGTCAGCCTGAAGAGTCGCACCCAGGACCAGCATTTCCAAGGGAAGAATCTGCTTGCTGCTTCCCCACCCCCAGGGCTAGCTTCGGAGCCACTGGTCTGGGGAACTTTGGCCACTGTGGCTGCAAACAGAAGGTACTCAGCGGTGTACAAGTAGGTACAAGCAGGCGGGGACAAGGAGCGGACTGGGCAGTGAACTCTGAAGGCCCTGGACTTCCGCTTTTCCCTGGCTCTGATAACTTAACCCCACATATTAATTTTACCGTTTCTCCTCACATAGGCAGTTAAAGCACTTTACACACAGATGCTTTAAAAAAATTCAAATAAAAATTTATTTGGCAAATCAGACATTCACTTTCAAATATATTTTCTCTGTAAATAAAAATTTTTAGGTAATAGATTTATTTGTAGTTCACTAGAGACAACAGAGTGGTATCATTTTACAACCGGTGGAATTAACAGTTTAGATACAGTTGTTCCAGAGAAAAGGTATATTCTGGTTTCACACATTCAACCTGAACCACCAGAAAGGTGTATTAGCCACACAAACATAAATCTTAGATAATAAAATATTTTCACTCTATACAATAATATAATATAATTGAATATTTGCTGAGGCAATGAAAATGTTACAAAGTGATCTGGATTATCACTTAAGGAATGTAAGTACAAATCTATAAAAAGATATTTTCTCAATACAATTCCAACAAGGCCGAACATTCTCAAATCTCTTACATACATGAAGAATAAATTATTCCTGGTTAACATTTTTGCCCTAGTGCCATAAAATCTGTAACAACTTTGTTCACTTTAAAGTCCCCAGTTTTCTAGGGCAGGCTCTTCCAGTCTTGGCACACAGCACACAAGGGTTGGGGAACGGATGTGATCATAGTGGTGACAAGGTTAATTTGCAGGCAGAAAGGCTTGGGAAGGAAGGACATGGAAAATCAAGGGAAGATGATGCCAAGGCCTAAGACAGGCCAGCCCAGGCCCAGGCTTGCTGTGGCTCAGGATCTTGGTGCTTAAAGCATTCAGAGCCGAGACTCCAGCAAGACTTCTGCCTTGAGTGCGACTTCTTTAATGTGACTAATTGACGTGCTTGGCATACTTGAAGGAAAGTCATGTTATCAGATATTAAGCAAGAAAAGCAGCCGGGAGACTAAAAGCAGCAGAGAAATCAAAGCAAGAGTCTCCAGGAAAGAGCCCCAGTGGGGCTTCCCAAATGCAGGAAAGGAGTGAAATGAGCCAGAGGAGCCAGTCCTGCTGACCGATGCTCATAATCTCAGCATTTGGGAGGCTGAGGCAGGACGACAGAACATTCAGGCCTGTGGTTTGGTCTCCAGGGAATACCACCAGGATAAAAAAAAAAGAGAGAGAGAGAGGACAGAAAATACACCAGGCAGGAAGGCAGAGGAACCCTTTAAAAGAGCAGAAAGCCTCTGCCCCACTGTACTCTTCTTCCCCAAGTAGCGACTGCTAATGTCCGTCCGTCCCCTCCCCCCCCCGCGCCAATAGGCGAGACTCAGGCTGCTGCTTGGAAACCTGCCAGGTACTTCCTAAGCGCTCTGAAGCTTCAGCAAGGAGCGAGGTTCAGTATAGTGTCTGGTCACACTTTTCCACCATTCTTGTATGTCCAGGGCTGCGATGGAAGGACATCTGCATTTATAGCTCAATGCTTTTCAAGTTCACTAGGAAATAAAGGTGATGTAGTCCTGAACTCTCCAAAACCTCAGATATGCATGCCACCCACACCCTCAACAACAGCACAATTTCTAAGGCCAAATGAGACTTGCACTGTGCCACAAAGAACTCTAGAGCAAAATCAAAGACTGGCGTGGTGAGGAACACTCCAAGCAGACATACGGATGTGTTCCCTACAGAATACTTGATCAGGACAGGGGGAAACGTACCCTCTATTTTCAACCTACCCAAGGTTAGCCCACATTGTAAAACCTAGCTGCACAGGAGTTAGTCTTCACTAAGAGCACGTGGGCTTCGAGCCCCTTCTCTGCAGCTGTGCGGACATGAAGCAGTTAACTGTGGTCTGACTGGGATGGCAGCGGTGGGGGCCTGCAGCGTTACTGCTGGATGTGCGGTCTTTGGGGACTCCTTTTTTGAAAGGGGGAGAGAATATATCAACAAAGTATTTTATTAGGTGGTTAAAACTTTTTTTTAAACTTAGTTATTTTTATGTGCATTGGTGTTTTGCTTTATTTAATCGCTGTGAGATCTTGTGTAAGATCTTGGAGGTACAGACAGTTGTGAGCTGCCATGTGGGTGCTGGGAATTGAACTTGCGTCCTCTGGAAGAGCAATCAGCACTTTTAACCACTGCACCATCTCGTCAGCTCCCCCCCCCCTTTTTCTACTTGGAAAGGTTAAACTTCTGTTTCACCCTGATACTGTTCTAATACAAAAGCACTTGATTTGCATCTTATCTGGGGCTCAGAATCTTTTTACGCAAATGTTTTCTAAAGAGGCAAGAACTTAATGATTTCTCAAACTTGGAAATTACATCTAAGGAACAAAAGGTAGCTTTTATTTTTAGCATCATGGCTGGAACAGTGACAAGGGGTGATTTATTCCACCAGTCTGATGGCAGCGGTCTCTTGTGCCTGCACTGTGCACCAGCTAGTGTGCTCGCGCCTGTGTGGGGCAAGCCAGGAAGGGTCCCCAAGTGTCACGGCTTCCCAAATGCTTACTCTCATCCGCCAGCCAACAATTTCAACAAGAGGAGAATGCACATCTCCAAAATAACTGCAGCTGCACCAGGAGCTATTTGTTTCAAATGTAGAGGTGAGGTGGGTGAGGGGATGTCTTCAGCCACAAAAGAAATCAGTGCAGATGATGCCAATGCCTGGCACGGCTCTCACTGGGCAAGTGACAACCTGAGCTGCTCACAGGCGAAGGTGTGCTCATTCTAAAAGCTGCGCACACCATCCAGATATCCCACAGGGGCAAAGTGCAGCCTGTTTTATGAAAAGCAGGCGGACGCCAGAAGGAAGCTGACTCTAATCACACTCTGAAGCAGGGTTTCATTTCAAGAACGACAAGTTTTCTAGACAGGTAATGCCATGAGTGTGGTATTACCCGCCCACACCATGAGGGAAGAGAAGAGGAAGAAGTGGAGGAGGGAAGGCTAGCATTCTGAAAGGTAAAGACGCCGGGCATGGTGGGACAGTGAGTTTGAAGCCAGCCTGGGTTAAACAGCAAGACTTTGTCTCAAACCAGAAGCACATGAGTGACAGCAGTAAAAGAACTCGTGCTGGAATTACAGAGCTTCATTAGGTACCAAGACTTCCGGCTGCAAGGCACATTAACAACGTTATTAGACAATGAGAACCCAAGACAAAGGCCCCTAAGGTGTCCCAGTGAGCTGAGTCGCTAACACTGCAGCTGCTGCCGCAGAAGCTGCGCAGGGAGTGACTGCTGATAAGGCACAGAAGGGCTGGGAGTCCGGGTTGGATTCCAGTGATTCTTCCGATTTAATACTACCTTGTTTTCAAAATGAGTTCCCAAGTTCTCCATATTGCAAACTCTTAAAGCCGTAGCAAATTGTCCCTGTATTTACTCTTGTCATATACTGCAGGTTAGACCAAGTCCATTGGTTTGGTTGAATGGAGTCTTGAAAGTGTGGTCAGCCACATGGCTCAGCCAAAAAGCCAACTAAATAGAGATGCTCCGAAGAATGATTAAGAAATCCCGACTTCTTCACCTTCATTATGGATCCACAGTTTGCACAGAAATAAATAATATGCATGAAGTCAAATAAAATTAAAACTTGAAACAAGACAAAAATAGGGGGTGGGTGGGCAACAAACTGCTGCCTTTAAGGCAGAACAGTGAAAAATTCTTTAAATAGACACTTTATTATATCCACAGGCGATAAAATCCCAGAGCTACCGTTAGGCACGTAAACACAGACCCTGCAAGAAAAGAACAATCGAGAGTACCGTTAGCCCCGTGAGTTGCGCGGGAGTTTCCTCCCGTACTGTAGCAGGTGTGGAAGTCACTGAGGAGGCAGAGCGAGGAGGGACGGCTGGCTACTTAGTAAATGCACACACACATACTTCTTCCCCTCTCCTTGTACCAGTCAGGACCCGGAAGCAGTGCACGGGGTGCTGGGTTACAGTGTGTGAACACTGTTGATTAAAGAACAGCTCTCCACTTGGCAGCCGGCATCCTCTGGGTGCGTGTCCAGTAGTCAGAAAACATTTCGATGAAAGCTAGAATCACAACTGTAGGATCGAAATGCATACCTGTGTGCTATGCACTTCAATATAAGGAACAAAATTCATCCTTAAGCACTGCCATAACTTTAAAATACTTGATTAATCTGAAATGTTAGAACGGAGTTGAAATTGTGATTTTTTTTTTATGATGCCACTATTTCTTCTTTGGCTTAAAAATTACAAAAGCAAAAATAACTTCCTTATAAGATTGTCCTGTAGCTAGAGAGATGACTCAGTGAGTGCAAGTCAAGTTTGAACCCCCAGAACTCATGTGAAAATCTGTGCATGCCAATAACGCCAGCTTTTTGTGCGTACAGGTGAGGATTGCGGGTGCCAGCCTAGCTCCGAGTTCAGGAAAGACCCTGCCTCAAGGGAATGAAGTAGAGTGACAGAGAAGCCATGTCATCCTCCCCTCCACAGGTGCACACGTGGGTACCAGCCCTACGAAGTGTCACCAATGAAGTAAGATAGCCACAGAACGCAAGTTAAAGGAGGTACTTCACCTGTTGGGAACCACAGGATAGGCCGCAACAAAAATATGCTAAAGCAGGAAAAAGGTGCCGGTCGTGGCACGGGCTGCCCCCTCCCCCAAGGTTGTATGGGGCTAACTGCGCTCTTTTCATTTTTAAATACTCAGATGTGGAGCGTCTTACCTGCTAAGTATTTGATGGTGTCCAGCTTGTGTGCCTCCAGCATAGTCTTGAGGCCAGCCACCTCCGTCTCTATCTTCCTGTCTGTCTGGGTGAGGGCTCTATCTTGCTGGGCGTGCTTTTTAAAGCAAGAGGGTGAGAAGATTAGAGCCTGTGGGTGCTGTTCTGTCCCCTGCTGCTCTGACCCAGAGCTCTTCCTCAGTGGGTTGCAGGTACAGTTTGCAAGCTGGAGCCCAGGGTTTAGTCCTGGCTCTGCCGGCCTCGGACCACACTGCATTGTCTGGGGCCCTTACTATCTCCTGTCTCAGTTTCATTCTGTGTGGGAAAAGGGAATTAAAAACAAACCACGCCAACAACCCATCACTGGTCTTGCTTCCACAAGAGCTATTGAGAGAAGCAAGGGCAAGTAATCTATATGAGAAAGTTTCTGAGAACCAGAGACTGCTTTACATGCTGTGGCATTATGAGGCCAGCCTGCTCTTGACGACAGTGACGTCTAGTCTCTGTTGTCTAGCCGCTGTAGGGGACAGTAGACTCAAAAGTTCTGCTGAGAAATGAACACAGCCTTAGATCTGACAGCTACAGCGCTGTCTCGATACTATTTCTAGCCACATCTTTCCAGGCTGTCTTCTCTCACAGGTCAAACATCAAGTGTTTTATTAACACAAGGCTCAGCCACCAGGAGATGATTTATGCCTTCTCCTAACATAAGACAACTCTGGGCAACACATTTAACCCTTAATGGGCAGCGACTCTGGCTGTAATGCTGATGCATAAAACACTGAGACCATTCTACTAAAAGTCCAAGGACAAGTAGTCTCTTACTGATACAATATGCTCAAATAATAAGGAAATGGAGCCATTCCAGAGAAATTCCTCATATCCCATGGCTGCCTTCTGAAGCGCAGGTCCTAGGCAACCCAATACAGCATCCCTCACCCTATAAGCTACACATACTCTACTGCTAAGTTATGTCACATATACAGACACACACACATACACAAAACAGGATTTAATTCATGCTGTAAATTAAAAATATTAGTATCTTTTATATTTTGTCATTTGTCAATCACTGAGATTTAAACGTTCATAATATTTGTCAATCACTGAGATCTAACACTCATAAACATGATTCTGTTAAGTCTGAAAGTCCTACAGTACTCAACTACTGGGTATTTACCCCCCGAAGAACTCAGAGCAGAAATCCCAGAGCGTGGATGTCTAGGCATCCATGCTTGTCACATTTTACACAGCAGCTAAGTGACAGAATGAGCCCTGGTGTGCGTCAAGAGATGAATGAGTGTTAGATGATGTGCTAGATGATACAACAGAACACTACTCTGCCTTAAAAGGAAGCCCTGCCATGTGCAGCAACATGGATGGACCCTGCATGACCCTGGAGGGTCCACTAACTAAAGCCAGTCGGGTGACAGACCCTGTCTGCCTCGTCTTACACAGGGTCACCTGGAAGAATAAACACAGAGAAAGCAGAAAGGAGGCTGTTGGGGCTGGGAAGAGAAGGTGGAGAATGAGGGTTTAAGGCACAGTTTTAGGGGCTGGAGAGATGGCTCAATGAGAGAGCGGTTGCCCCTCAAGTATGAGGACCTGAGACAGGACCACGCAAAGCCAGGCATGCAGGTATGCGCCTGTAATTTCCATGCTAGGAGGCACACAGGTGGATCTGGGGAGCTCACTGACCAGCCAGTCTAGCCAGTTGCTAAGCTCCATGGTCAGCGAGCGACCTTGCCTCAAAACAGAAAGGGAAAAGCTACTCAGGCAGATACTTGAGCCCGACCCCTGACTGTTACAGGTGCACACCTGCATAATTGTGTAACCCTCCCAAGGAAAAGATTAATTTTGCAGACTAAACGACACTGGGGATGTAGAAATGGTTCAGCAGTTGAGAGCACTTGCTGTCCTTCCAAAGGATTTCGGTTTGGTTCCCTGAACCCATGTTGGCCAGCTTACAACTTCCTGTCATTGCAGTTCCCGGGATCCAATGACCTCTCCTGGCCTCTGCAGGCACTTGCACTCTCATGCACATACCCACAGACACAGACACACACTTAAAGTAAATCTTTAAAACATGATATTCAATTATGCACATAAAATTGCTGTGACAGAAATTTTTCCATACATTTTATTACAATGTGCACATTCTCCTATAACACGCAAGATGATGGTTAACCCCAAAGCCAAGCACAAGGAAAAGCAGACATGAATAGAACGATAGGAAAGTCAGCCTCAGTCCTTACCAGGGACACTATTTCTGTCTTCAGTTGTAGCATCTTTTTCTCGTTCAACGAATGCTGAAACAAACACGCAGCATGATTAGAGTCTAGCCCACTTGTCTTCCCGGTGCCTTCAATCTTTAGTGCTCACTGCTTCCCAGAACTCTAACGGGAGGCGGCCGCCCTGCATCACCGCAGCCTGCCTGCTCTTTTTTGCACTCACTGATTGTGTTGGCTGGTTTAATATTAACTCGACACAAGCTCCAGTCACTTGGGAAGACGGATCCTCAGTTGTGAAAATGGCCCAACAGGGTGGCCTGTGGGGCATTTTTGTGATTGATGTGGGAGGGCCCAGCTCAATGTTCTGATGGCCGGGTTCTTTAGGAAAGCAGGCAGAGCAAGCCATAGGGAGCAAGCCAGTAAGCAGCAGCCCTCCATGGCCTCGGCATCAGCTCCTTCCTCCAGGTTCCTGCCCTGTCTGTCTCAGATGAGGACGACAGGCTGTACGCTGAAATAAACCCTTTCCTCCCAGGTTACTTTTGGTCACGGTGTTTCTCTCAGCACCACAAAGGGAACCAAGACATTGTTGATGTGTGGCTCCTTTCTATTTCTCTTTACTCTTCCTGATTTTTTTGTTTGTTTGTTTTTAGTCTCTTGGCTAGGATATCCCTGGGTCCTGCCCACTATTAGAAGGGCATTTCTTGGGTCCCATTTATATGGGTGTTGATCATAGTGCTTTTGTGTTTGGGAGGGCTAAATAATGGGAGGGGCATCAATTTAATTACAGATATGATAGGAACAATATACCATTAGGGCAAAACAGCTCAAGAAATACAATTCTGTGCTAAGATATACTACCGTTATAAAGCTTAACATGAATATGAGAGCAAAGCATCCAGTTTGCCTTAACAACAACCAAAAGCACCCTGGGAAACCGCAGCCCAGTGCTCCTGAAGGCTGTTAACACTAGTAAAAAAAGACTTAGTACAGCTTTGTTGACAATAAAACAAAAGCCAGACATGTTTCCATAATAATGAGCATTAGTATGTAACTTAGTAAATAGCAACCTGCAGTATAAACGAACATTTTAAAGACATTGCTTTAAGGAAAAAATGTAAATGCCTTAAGGTATCTAGAAAAAATTTAGCTATAAAATGTCTTCAAACTAGTGGGGCAATAAATATAAAAATGCAGTGGTAAAAACACATCCCAAACTCCAGGATCCTGAACTAAGGACCAGGCTGGGGACCAGGGACCCTAGCTGGTTACATAAGATCAGAGGCTTTCCCATCGCTGCCATTCATCACATCACCACCAGGGGGCAGAGTGGAGCCGGATGTTCTGTACCACCTTTGAGCTCACAACATTATCAAATACCCAGGGAAAAGAAAGGCCTACATCTCAACACAGTCACGATTATTAAAATGACACTTGTGTGGCCCTGTCTCTGGGAACTCCAGAACGCCAGGACTGTGGTTCCACATACTGCTGTAGAAACTGGCTGTAAGTGTCACCACAGCTGATTTTTCCTAGCTGTGCACATTCAAGGAAAGTGCTCTGCCAAAGTTACATACTCAGTCCTACTTTAAATTTGAAATTCATATTTTAATTTTTACCAAGAAGGTAAGAAAGCCAAGCCCCTCATGGCATGGGTGCAGGGTCACACATTTGCTAGTGCTACCATGCTGCACTGCCCTGGCCTCAGAGGACCAAGGCTGGTTTCCTTACCAGCAAATCCTATAGTCACAGGTTTTCATCTATATTCAGGCCCTGCGGCTCCCAATCTCTGAGACGTATTTCCTTCTAGCCTGGTTATGCACAAGCATTATATTTCTAACCAGGTGAACTGCAGCAAAACCTAGGCCAGGGTTTCTCTTTTAGACACCAGCCAAGGAGGTCACTGAAGGATTCTACATGCTGGGTAGCTAGATCTTTGTGATTGAAAAGGATCATGAGTTTAGACACAGGCAATGGGCCAGCAATTATTTTGCACAACAAAGCTCAACTTAACCACTGAAATCCAGGGCCGTTTCAGACGCGGTGGCTTGTCTGAGTTCCAGGATTACTGTCATTAATCACCGCGACACATCGTGATGGAAGACAGACTGAAAACGACAAGGGCATAAAGAGCTGTGTGGACTCTCCTGCAGGCCACTCAGTTCTCGCAGGTGCAAAAATGCTCCCGCACCCCAGCTTTCTCATGCTATAAGAAAGAAAGTGTCCTTCTCATGTTACTTACGCTGGAGAGAGTCGAGCAAGACCATGAGAAAACTCAGACAGGAATAAACAGCCAACAGAACATGGGGGATATGGTAGCCCAGGATGAGCCTGTGTGTGTGTGTTCACGCCTGTGTGTCTACTGTGGCTCAGTGACATCACAGTAGAAAGTGTGAGGCCCAGAGTTTGAGTCTCAGAACTACTAAAAAAATAAAATCCACCAGAGAAACCCAATATCCATCATTGAAACATACTGCTACTCATAGTATTTAAAAGACAATATGGAAATATGCTTTACCAGAGTTCAGCATAGAACTTAATATAATAGCAATATCACCAAGAAATATTATTAAAAAATCAATATTACCAAAAAATAGTATAAAAAATAAACTAGCTTTTGAAAAATTAGGGACTGTGGGATTAAATCAGTATTAAATAGATTAAAATGAGTGTAATTATCTTATTAATAGGTATGCAACATATAATCTCCTATCTTTGAAATAAAGTTTCAAATTCAGTTTGACCAATTCTTTAAATGTTATTCTTCAAAACAAATTTAAATCCTGCTCTGAAATGTAATTCAGATTTGAAATCAAGTTGTCAACTCTCACAGACAAGTGTCTAATGATATCTGTCTTGCATATTATATAAGATTAAGATTTTAACAAGCACTCCATTCTAAAAAGAAATAAATTAATAATTTACATTTAATAAATGAACATACCAATTCTTTTACTCTGGTCTTTTCCAGATTGAAGTTTAATTTGGTGTCTGTCCGGACTTTGATCATTTCCTCCTGGTCAGGGGCAGATGACAAGAGAACGAGAAAGCCAGGGTGAGAATCTGAAGCTTCTGAGGACGGAAGCCCGGGACTGCCCCCAGTAGGGACACGCCAGAAACTTCAGAGACAGGGAGCCAGGCCTCCTGGTGTCTGCGGACTCAGGACCAGCCACATCTTAAGTCAGCTTTGTCTGTCCCTCTCAGTTATCTGCACAGACAATCCCCTCTGACCTGAACATCAGCCAGGTAGGGCTCCACTGCTTACAACCTCCCTCTGTTACATGAAGCTTCGTCTAAATCTTTTCTAACACCACTGTTCTTTCCCAGCTTACACAGTAACTTCTGCTGGGCCAGCAGGGGAATTCTATAACGCCCTCTTCCAGGAAGCTCTTGGATCCGAATGGCTGCTTCAGAGCAGTTTTGATTTACAATGATTTAGCCAGGCTGGGCGGCACACCCCAGCACTTAGGAGACAGTGAGCTGGAGAGCTGGAGTTATACACAGCAAAACCCTCTCTCAAGAAAGAAAAACAGACCTTCTTTATAAGACAATCTTCTTAGCAAATGTGGCCATAGGCACCCCTGATGCATGCTTCGGAAATATATTATGCACATTCCACAAAGAACTAAGTTCTCCAGCACACACACAATGTATTTATGATGTTTTATCTATTACTAACTATATATAATAATAAACAACTCCCGAGGACAAGAAAGAGAACTTACCATCACTTGTTGTTTTAACTGGTGTAGTTCAAGTTTTATTTTCTAAAAAGACAAGAAGAAAAACTTCAAGGACATGTGACAGAGCAAAGACACAAAACACCACAGCAAATGTTTATGCACAAGCCCACCCCCCCCCCTCGCTTACTACAATGTGACCATGTTCAGAACATGGAACTACCTGCGCTGGGTGTGGTGGTGCAGCCTGTAATCTCAGCACTGGGACACTGAGGCAGCACCCAGCCTAGGCTGTATAGTGAGTAGAATACTAGCCTGGGCTACATAATAAAACTCTATCTCAAAACCAAAACCACCCCCCCCAACTAACTAAACAAAGCGCCCCTGTTTATAGTCATCTATAATGCAGGTACAGACCAGGAACACAGGCTCACTCCCCTTGAGGATCACACCAAATGAGGAACAACTGTTTGTGACACACACACATTCGTCTTCAGGGACCCTGTTTTCTTTTTAATTCCTCCTTTGCTTCTTCCTCTGCCCCCCAACCAATTCTGCCCTCTGTGGGCTACATCAAGGACAGCTATGTGAGTTCAGCAGAAAACAAACAACTCTCTCATAGGACTTCACTAAGACTGAAGATGAGAGCAAAGACAGCAGCACTTCCCTAAGCCACACACCGCACAGAAAGTGGGCAGAGGGATCGGTGGGTACAGCATTTGTCTTGCAAGTCTGCTGGCCTGAGTTCAACCCCCCAAACCCATGGAAAGGGGGAAGGAGAGAGCCACGTCCAGGGGTCACCCTCTTATCTATATAAACACGCTATGAAAACCACACACACGTACACGCACTGTACAAACACATAACAACAACAACAACAACAAAAGGGGCTGGAGAGATGGCTTCGTGGTTAAGAGCACTGGTTGCGCTTATGGAAGACCCGGGTTTGGTTCCTAGCACCCACATAGTAGCTTACAATCGGCTGCAACTACAATTCCAGATGATCTGACACATTCTTCTAGTCTCTCTGGGTAGTACACACAAGTGGCACAAAAACATACATGCAAGGAAAACACAAAGAGACTTAAAGGAATAATATCTGCCTGCCTGCCTACCCACCTGCCTACCTACTTACCTATCTGCCTACCTGCTTACCTACCTACTTACCTATCTATCTACTTTTGGTAGGAAAGAGGCATTTTATAGAAATACCTATTCCTAACACTCCAGACTTGGGGGTGGGGGGGAATCCCAGTATCCACCACATTAGGATGATGTGCATATTAATACAATACCACAGACAATGAAAACAAAAGGTTCTGCTATTGCAAGGCACACTGTATGCAGCCATCAAACAGAGGTCTAGAACGGGCAAAGTTAGTGGAGGTTTTATCAGCCAGGGCTGGGGAAGAGCCTGGGCAGGATGTCCAGGGCTGGGGATGTTCTCATTTTGATGTGCTCTGCAGTGCACACTCTCAACAGTCACTGTGAGTTATTCCCCTGTACCCTTCTAGGTGTGTGTAGCTCAATGTCTTAACACAGAGAATGTTATGTGTAACTTCGTAGTCTTACCTCGTTTTCTGCTCTGAGGGCTGAAAACTCACTCTTCTCCAAAATGATCATATCCTTTTTCACATCAGCAATCTTAGACATTATCTGCTGAAGAGTGATTTCCTACAAGAAGAGAGACACAAAAACATGGAATCTAGTCTGGCCCCAAACCCACTTTTCCTCACCTCTACCTACTAACAGGGCTAAAAAGAACCCAGAACAGTGTGGGTACAGAGGACCTGGCGAGGTCACCCTCTGCTCCAAAGTGGCAAAGCTGGGAGAAGAATGTTCATCTGCAGTGAGAGAAAGTGAGTCACAGCTCAGGGGGAGGGGGGCTGCTCTCAGGAACAGCACTGCCACCTGCAGTGCTGGCCACACCTCCAGCCTTTCCAGGGGGCTTGCCTACAAGTGTTGATACAGTGAGCATTTGAGCATAAGCCCATAATAACTAACCAAACGTCGTTGAAGGAAGACTGTGGTTACAATTTTTGCCTCTGAACTATGATTAAAATTACCATATATTTTCCAAAAGATCATTGAGCATTTATTTCTTACTAACATCTTACTTTGAGATTCCCAGTGTGCCAATCCCCCCTGCCCACATTACCTGCTGCACCTTGGCAACCATATCTTGGTAGACAATATCCATGTTTGTCTCCGTGATCTTGCACAATGCAGACACGACGATTTCTGCTTGCTGAATGGTAAACCCTAGGCAAGCACACGGAAACAGACAGACTCAGGAGAGAAAAAAAAGACACAGGAAACATTCATGCTCTTCAGAAGAAAGGGCAGAGAATGTCGTAGTGGGAGGGTGAGACTAGACCCACAGGCTGCGACAGACCGCCACCCTGATGAGGAGGAAGCGCACTTCAGAGGCTGGTTCCATTAGCAGTCTCTAATGCCGTCCTCAGGCTCCAAGTCAAGAAAACTAGGAACATTTCTGCTCATCAAGACAACTCTGCATATGTCCCCGCTTTCTCGTCTCTACTTTTCTCTTAAATCCCAGCCTGAAAGACACTTTGGGGGAAAAGGCCTCACGAGAAAAGCTGAACCAAGTATTACCCAGTGTTTGACCATTTTTTCCAAAGCCTACTTTCTACCTTATCACATCTGACACCAAAAGGATCTTTGGGATTCTTTTTGTGGCTGTGGTACAAAGGGGCAGACAGAAGCTGAGGAGGGCGGGAACTGTATAGCTGCCTAGCCACCCAGGGTGTCTGCCTGCCCAGCAGGGGCAGTGGGCATGGCAGCTCACCTACAGGGAAGCTTTTCAAGCACAGATGTGTACAACGGAACGAATAAACTCAGTCAAGCGAACACAGACGTTGTTTATTTCAAAGGCATAGTTTATGTTAATCCAAAACCTGGTTTGGGGAATAAATGTGCCATACAATAAAGAACTGGAATCAGCATTTTTCTCTGAACATTAAGTATAAGATCACAGCCTATGTTCTATATGTCAGGGGACAGCATGTGTGTCATGGCAAACATTTTGGTCTGTGTGTGTGCGCATATGTGTATATGGAGATCAGGGCTGACAGGTGAGGGTCTTCCTCTATCACTCTCTTCCTTTTTATTATTATTTTGAGGTATGGCCTCTTACTGGCCCTGGAGCTTGCTTACTCCCCTCCCAGTGCAAGGATGTCAGGCACACCATTATGCCTGGCTGTTTCCATGGTGCTAGGGATCTGAAGTCAGCTCCCAGGCTGGTTAGTTTTCTGTCAGTGGCTAAGAGAACCTGCTGCTCTTCTAGAGGACCTGAGTTGGGTTCCCGGAACCCTTTTCTGGCAGTATCTCCAGTTCCAGGGGATCTCATGTCCCCTTCTGGCTTCTGAGGACGCCCTCCCCACACAGGTAAATACAAAGAGAGCTAATCTTAAACATTAAAAAGAGAAACAAACCCCAAAACAAACCACAACCCCAAACATAAAGGACATAAAGGTGTTAGGACTTATGACATGAGTTCTAGCCCCTGAACCCACATGGTGGACAGAAGAACCAGCTCCTGCAAGCTGTCCTCTGACCTCCTCAATCCACAGTAAATATATGTAAAAAAATAACACCCCCCCCAAACAAACAAAAACATCAACAAACCCCAAACAAGCAAAAATATACTCTTTTCATCAGAGAGAAACTATTTAAAAAAGTCTCCACTGTATTGATAAAGGAAAAAGCACCCCTAAGCAAGGTGGGGGAAGCAGTTCAACTTGTAAGTGCTTACCAGCATGCACCATGCTCCATTCCCTACCGCTGCATAAACTGTGCATTCCCTTGACATGCATAAACTACATGCATAATTCCAAGTAGAAGCAGGAGTAATCCCACGTAGATCAGAAGTTCAAGGTTATCCTTAGCAATACGGTAAGTTTAGGGTCAGCCTGGGATACATAAGTACAAAAGTGTTTTTCTCAAAAAAAAGAAAAAAAAAGTCCTCAAGCCAAAAAGAGAAAATAAACAAACAAAAACTTAGAAAAGAGGCTCTCCGTCATAGGTAGTTTCAGCTGTCAACTCCACACAGCTGGGAAGAGGAGTCAAACCTTAACTGAAGAACTGTTTCTGCATGTCTGTGGGGTTATCTTTTTAATTGCTAACTGATCTAAGAGTTTGGCAAAGCCCACTGTGGGCAGCGTCACGTCACCCTGGGGCCTGGGCTAGGTCAGAAAGCATGCTGAGCAAGCCAGTGAGCAGCTTTCCTCCAGTCTCAAGTTCAGTTCCTGTCATGACTTCCCTCAATGATGGACTATGTCATGTAAGCCAAATAAGCCCTTTCATCTTCCAACTTGGTTTTGGTTATGGGGTTTACCACAGCAACAGAAAGCAAACCGGAACATCAACCAAAGCTTCCTGAAAGCTCAAAAGTCACAAGGGAAAGAGCTGGAAAGGAAAGGCAGGATGAAAAGAACCGAGAGCGTCACTGATCTGAATGCCTGGGGCCTTACCATTCGATTCAAGTAAGCACACCAGGGTATGGGTGTCAAAGTAGAGCTTCCGACTCATGGAGGAGGACAAGCTTCCCTTTCTGTGCTCCAGCTGCCGGCACCCAGCGGACAGGCTTAGCTCTAGGAAAGAAAAGAAAGGAAGTTCAGACTTGGCAGGAAACAAAAGCCATTAGATGTTCAAACACCTCACAATCCACACACATGATGTAACCCATTTCAAGGATGTTAGAGTAGTTCACTCTTTCCCATGGTCAACTTTCTCCATCCCTTCAGCCAGTACTCTTAACTGTCTCAAACAGGGTCTCACTCTGCAGTCCAGACTGACCTACACAGCCCAAACTGGCCTCACTTCTCCCTCATCAGTCTCCAAGTCCTGGGATTATAGGCCGCCTCAGCCATCACACCCAACCCCTCTCCCAATCTCCATTACTGCCCTAGACAATCAGAAACCTATTTCCTGCCCACTCTCTGTGTACTCTGTAGCTTGCATACGCATGGAGTCATACAATGTGGTCTTAGCATGATGGTTAGTGGTCTTCCACGTGGTACAACTACACCAGAGTTTTCCATTCAATAGCTGATGGATGGGGGCTGTTTATACCTTGTGGCTCTCATGAATGATCCTGTAACCAGTGTTTCAGTCCTTGAGTGTGTACTTGGAAGCAGAACTGCAGGGTCATATGTTAACTACTTTAAGAAATTGCCAGGTTGTTTCCCAAGTGGCATCACCAATGCAGGGTCATATGTTAACTACTTTAAGAAATTGCCAGGTTGTTTCCCAAGTGGCATCACCAATTTTCTTGCTTATCAGCAGCCAAGGAAGCGCCCAAGTTCTCCACATCCTCACTAACACCTGTTATGATGCTTGTTTATAAATTATGGCCATCCTAGTGGGTACCAAATGTCTTGCTGTGTCTTTCACCTGCATTTGTCTAACAATGCTGCTCATTTTTTCATACGCTTACTGGATATACATACATCGTCTTTGAAGGAATGTCTATCCAAGTCTCTTGTTTACTTAAAAAATTATTTCTAGCCAGGTGTGGTGGTACATACCTTTTAATCTCAGTACATGAGCTGAGGCAGGTGAATTTTTGTGAGTTTACACTGAGAGTTTTATGACAGCCAGAGTTACATAGATCCTGTCTCAAACAACTCAGTTGTAAGCCACCCTATGTGGGTGCTAGGAACTAAACTCACAGTCTCTAGAAGAGAAGCAAGTGCCACCCCCAACCCCTACCTCAGGGGTTCCCTTTGTAGCTCTGGCTGTACTGAAACTTGCTTTGTAGACCAGCTGGCTTCAAACTCACAGAGATCCGCCTGCCTCTGTCTTCCATGTGTTGGAATTAAAGGCATTCACCATCATGCCTGGCTTGCTCCTAACTACTGAGCCATCTTTCCAGCCTTTTTATCTATTTTAATTGAGCTTTGATCTTTCCATTATTGAACTGAAGAATTCTTTATATATTCTAAAAACAAGTTCTTTATCGGACATTTTGCAAATACTTTGTCAGTTAATTAATACTTATTCAATAACTTTTGAAAAGTCCAATTTTGATGACACCCAAATGAACTATTCCCCCTTCTGTTGCTCCTACCTTTGATGTCATGTGGAGGAGACGCCTGGCTAATCCAAGTGTATGAAGCCTGACACCATGTTTCCTTCTCAGAGGTTTCCAGTGTTGCCTCTTGCACTGAGGTCTGTAATCCAGCAGAATGAGGCATTATGTAGCCTCATTGGTCTGTGTAGTGAGAACTTTGGATTCTTTGAAAATCCAGTTATGTATGTTTTTGTTTAAATCCCAGGTGTGGGATAAAGGGCTGTTTCAGATTGTGCACAGTCGCTGACTATGATTTGTCTCATGCTCTCAGAGGGGAAGAGATTTGGCCAGCTGAGGATAGTTTACATTTGGAATTCTGGGGATATAATAAATGCCAGAGCCTGCCCCTGAGGTCCTCCAAAGAGAAGCTGCTACTCCGGTTTGTCAAGAAAGGAGTAGTAGAAATTTGATATCCTGTGGGCGAAGATCAAATTTTCCCCAAGGAACTCAACGCTCCTAATCAGCAGTTAAGTAGTCTAATCTTCCCTCTAATCTTTCTCACCTACCTAGTGTTGGGGGGCTGGAAGGGATTGGGGCTGAGAAGGGAGGTAGCTATAAGGACCCAATAAAGTAGCCAAAAAGCCTGGCAACAGCTCTGCGTGAAGACATCTAGTTGTCAAAGCACCATTCTCCCTGACCCTGACCTGTCATCCTCGTTGAAAGTCAGTTGACTGTGAAGGTTTACCTCCGGGCTCTCCATAGATTTCACCCATCTAGAACATCTGTCCTCATCAGGAAGCAGATTTTGTTTTTTATCTTGATTGTTGGGCTACTACATAAGAATTTTAGGATAAGTAAGCCCTTTTTTTTCCTCTCCCAAAGGCCTTCACAGATCTTTGAGGATTGCATTCTACGAATCAATTAGATGGTAATGTCATCTTAGTAATAAAGTATTCAGACCAACAGATATAAGACAGCTTTCCATAGACTTGGGTCTTTGATTGCTCCAATCATGTTCTATAATTTTCTGAGTGTGTGCTTTGTGATCTTTCGCTACTTTTCCCTATGTCACTGGAATAAAATTGTTTCCCTTTCCCTTTCAGAGTGTACACAGCTGATACAGAGATTATACATATACACTCGCTGGTGCCTTGCTGGACTCTGATTTTTTTTTTCAGGGAAGCTCTAGCATTTCTACAGACAAGGACAAGCCATCTGAGGAGGAGTTTTACTTCTGCGTTCCCGTCTGGATGCCTACTGTTTCATTTTAAAGAACTTGCCCTGGTTAGACCTTCCAGAAGCACAAGGCAGGGTCCTGACTTTAGAAAGAAAATCCTGTCTTCATCCTTCTCATATATGCTGGTTTTGAAGATCTCTGTTGGTTAAATTCCTACTTTACTGAGCACCCTCCTTCTTTTGGTCTTCTTGTAGTCCAGGTTGACTTCAAACTCAACAGCCCCTGCTTCTCCCTTCCAACTTCTGAGACCACAGAACTTGTTATACTTTGTAACTAAGCTGTAACAACCTCTAGCATCTAGATCATGATCCTACCTAGTCTACCTGTTCATGTGAGTGAACTCACTTCATCTGGGGCCTATCAACACAGCATATAAACATTTCAGGGTCTTCATCTAATGCAGACAGCAAAGCATACTGCAACACTTTCCTGCTGTTTGTGCCTCACCAACCACTAAAAGTTTTGTTTTGTTTTTAAATTGGAGTAATATTTGGGTTGGGGGGGGGGACAGGGTTTCTCTATGTAGCTCTGGTTCTTCTGGAACTCTCTATAGACCTGGCTGTCCCTGAACTCACAGAGACACAGGGATCCTCCTGCCTCTGCCACCACCTGGCACGACCAGTTCTTTGCTTTTACTATTTAATCTATTTTGTTGCGTGTGTGTGTGTGTGTGTGTGTGTGTGTGTGTACATAGGAGTGTGCCCCTAGTAGGTGTTCAGAAGCCAGATGGATGTCCCACTAAATGGGCTGTGAACAAACCACAGGACTCTTGTCTCATCCACCTTGAGGTTAAGCTGCAGGCGACCTTGCCTGGTGCTTCCCACAGGTGCTGGGGATTTGAATCTAGGTCCTGAGCAGTAAGTGCTCTTCCTGTTGAGCCATTTAATTTTGTCCAGGAAAGGTGTTTAAACCTAACAGTTTCTTATTAAAAGAGGTATTTTGACACAAAAAGCAGGGCAAGTTAAAATGAGGAACTTTTGTTTAAGCTATAGACTACAGCTGGCTATACTATCAGCAATGTTTGCTGCCTGACAAGTCATAAAAATGCAAAGACCTGATGGTAAAAATGGGCCCTTCTTGCTTTAACGAGGCTGCCTCCGTTCCCAGCTGTTATATTTTTAGCATAAACTTTGTCTGCTTCCTCCACACAGGTCAAGAACAGCCTTTATTGCCCCTTTACCCATGTTTCCAAGCTGGCACAGGAAGCCTTGCCCCAGCACTTATTTGTGGATTTCCACATCGGCATCATCCAGTGATCCAGGCAGTGCAGAAGCAGCCAGACCTGCTGCTTTCAGTTCTAGCATCACTTTAGCATTTTCAGAGAATCTTCCAGACAGCAGGCGGGGATTCCTTTTATACTTTGTTAACTAAACTGTAACAACCTCTAGGATCTAAATTATGACCCTACCCTAGTCTACCTATTCATGTGCCTGAACTCACTTCACCCTGGGCCTTTTCCATCACCATCTGTCTCTATTCCAGGACTAGAGGCAACCCTGTAAGACTATCGGAAGAATGTCTAGGGCTGGGGATGAGGCTTAGTTAGTAGAGTGCTTGACTGGTATACTTGAGGCCCTGGATTCAATGCTCAACACCATATAAAACCAAGTATGGTGGTGCACTCCTGAAATCCCAGCATTCACGAGGAGGCAGGAGGCTCAGGAGTCCGAGATCTTCTCTGGCTACACTGGGAGTTTGGGGCCAGCCTTGGCTATATTATGAGACATGCCCCACCCCCAAAAAGGCCTGTCCAACACAACGCAGGTCTAGCTCAAAAACAAAATGAATGAAAGCGCTCCTCCAGGGGTCCTCCTAGGGCACCTTAACTCCTCTTAGCCCTAAGCCAGCCTATTCTACTGGTTGAAGTGCTTGAAAACATGACTCTGGAGCAGAGGTTCTCAACCTTCCTAACGCTGCAACCTTTTAACACAGTTCCTCATGTGTGGTGGCCGCCCCCAACCACAAAACTATTTTGGTGCTACTTCATGACTGTACTTTTGCTACTGTTATAAATCATAATGTAAATATCCGCTTTGCAGGGTATCTGTTATTTAGCCCAAGTGACAAGTTTGTGTGATACCCCCAGAGGGTTTGCGACCCATGGGAACCACTGGTCTGCAGTGTATGACTGGGTCATTCTGGTCCCCGGTTCCTCGTTTCTAATAGGACAGCAATGCCTGTGACTGACAACATTAACACCATCCTCACTCTACCAGATCTACACAGCAGAGCAGAAACAATAAGGGGCTGGAGAGAAGACTTGTCAATTGAGGGCACCGACTGTTCTTTCAGAGGGTCCTGGTTCAATTCCCAGCACTCACAAGGTAGCTCACATGTGTGAAAACATGTGTGTTCAGGTACATATATACCGCAAGTGTGCCTGCCTGCAGAAGCCTCAGATTGATGTCTGGCATCTTTCCTGATCAATCTGTATCTTGTTCACCCAGACAGGGTCTCTCATTTGAACCCAGAGTTCATGGATATGGATAGAGTGCCCAAAACTGCACCTGAGTGCTGGAATGACAGGCACCAGGTGAGCCCAGTATTTATGTGGGTTCTGGGGACCTGAGCTCTGGTCTTACTGAGTAGTTTATTCATTGAGCTAGGTTCCCAGACCCACACACCACCGCTGCTAACTCTTCCTCACAGTCATTTGTACAGTTATGTTTTTTTTTTCTTCTGTTTTTCCAGAAACAACTGGAACCAGAAACAGCTTATTTCAAAAAAGCTGTCTTCTAAAAAGTAGGGAAAAGGGCTGGCCACTTCCCAATTGGCATCCCACTCCTGCTGAGGGAAGGGAATGCCACCTTGCTCTCTGTTAAGACACTGAGGACCTGGCAGTTTTTAATTCCCAGAATCACAGCAGGAAGCCAGTGACTTGAGGTACGGTAGAAAGTAAGATGTAAGTCTCCTTTCTGGAGACCTTCATCATAGCCAAAGGATGTTAAAGTCCATAACTGCAAAAGAAGTCCAAATAGACGCAAGACTGAATAGATAAGGAAGTTGAATGGATGAGAAACCAACTGCAAAGTTCCAAGGCACAACATCCTGAAGTAGATCTGCGTCCTAAGGACCTCAAGCACAAACGGAGCAAACCCTGGGCGGAGAATAAAGGAACAAAGTGCTGATGGCTTAAGAATGAGCATGAAAGCTTCCTGCTGTTCCTGCTGCTTCCCTTCTTAAAAATGCACCCATCCTCTGTGTGACTGAAGAATGACACCAAAATAGTGTCACAATGAGAACCCCTTCCTTTGCTCCAAAGTGGTAAATTATGAAAAGTGAACAAACTGGAAGGCAAGAGTTTGTCAAAAGTACAGCAAGCAGGGCGTGGTAGCCTAGCCTTTACTCCCAGCACTTGGGTGGCACAGGGGATCACTGTGAGTTCAGGGCCAGCCTGGTCTACAAAGGACAGGACAGCCAGGGCTACACAGAAAAACCCTGTCTCAAAAAAACAGGAAAATAAAAGGGGTGAGGGAAGAAAGCTAAGAACATAAATAAGAAGCCTGACCCATCCCCAACTCCTAATTCCTACAAGACACTAACATAAAGCTCACTGATCATTTTCCCATCTGCATACAAAGGGTCCTTCATCTTTCGGAACTATTTATGAGCCCCTCTGCAAGTATTCCTAAATTTTAGATTCAAGCAATACCCAAAGAAAAATACACAAAATGAAAGTGTTGGTGCGGATGGCAATTAAAGGACAGAAACAGGTTACCCAAGAAGTATACCACGTTTGCTGATTAGCCTGCACGATAAGATTTTATCTGCTATTTACTGTGAGCACATAGCTGGTATATCTTATGTAGTTCAGTGATGTCCCTCGCCTTCCTTCAATTGCTTATGACACATCAAAGAATCCAACTCTAGTCACTCAATTTAAACGCACAAACGGAGGCCCTCTTCAATTCCTAAGCATAACAACTCTATTTTTCTCTATAGTATTTGTCAAATTAGTACATGTAAAATTCGTATGGATAAGTGCACGTCCGTGCTGCATGTCTTGCATGAAGTAAGCTCCAGAAAAAAAAAAAAAGGTTTTGTTGAATTACCCCAAACTGCTAGTAAAGTGCCAGATACAGAACGGGCGACTGCGGACCATGAGTGAATCAATACAGATCGGAATCAAAGCGTAACGCTATCCCTCCATCCCGGATCTGCGCCCCTCGGACCTGCCCGCCCGGGCACCCGCTTCTAGCACTCTGCCTACGTCTCCCGGGCTCCAACAGGTGTGCCGGGGCGGACCCGAGCATTCGCATCCGCCGTTGCCGAGGCACGCGGGCTGTGCGCCCCGAACCTTCGCCCCGGCGTGGGCAGGGCCCCGGCACCGGGGTGACCCGCCCTCCCGCCTGCCTCACCTCTCCGGCTGCCCGCGAGCGCGGCCGCACGCCCGGCGCCCAGATGCAGACGGCCCGGCGCGTTCCTGCCGGCGCCGAGCGCGGCCGCGGGGACGGCGTGGCCCGGGCGCGAGCGCTCGGCCAGCGTCCTCCGCGGGGCGGTGGCGGCCAGGCGCGGGGAGGGCACGAGCAGGAGCAGCAGCAGCGGGGACGCGCGGGCGGCCCGTCCGCGAGGCCTCGGCCAGCTTCGTCCGCCGGGCAGCGGGGAGACGCCGGGGCGCGCTGGACCTCCGTCGCCGGAGGGCAGGAGACGCTGACGACCCGGCGTGCGCCTCGGCCGCTCGCCCGCCACGGAGCCGCTGTCCATCCCCGAGCGGCTCACAGGCCCAGGCGCGCACGCATGTCGCTCCCGCGCGGCCCCGACCACGAGTCGCCTCGGGGACGAGCGCGGGCCGCCGCGCAGACCTGCCCTTTCCGCCGTTGCCACGCCTCCTCCCCATAGCCTCCGGCCTCCTTTGGGCCCGCCCTGACCACGCCCCTCTCCTTGCCCGAATAGCCACTCCCCTCATAGGCGGCCCCCGACGCTTGCTCGTAGCCCCACCCTCTCCGGGGCGGGCCTTTGCACCGACACGCCCCTCGACCCCTTGCAGTGACCTCCTTTAACCTTGTCCGGGAGCAGCGGCTGGGGCGCGCCGCCGCCACACACTTTCTCGTACTTGCGCTTTCTGCTGCCACGGTTTACATTTTCTTTGCGCAGCTGTCCTTTGGAATGTTAGTGACTCCTTTGTCCTTCGCAGACCTGTGAAAAGTCCGAGGCCGCTCGGCTGACTTAGATTTAACTAACTACCCTGGGTCTCAAATTCCCTGGCGTTGCGTTTTAGAGAATGATGTTTGCAGAGTCAATAAACTTACGGCTAAACTTTCAGAGTTCTGTTTTTTTGAGACAAAGTCTCACTGTGTAGCCCTCACTGGCCTGCAACTCACTGTGTAGACTAGGCTGGACTTGACCCCTGAGCGATGGGACTAAACCTGTGCGCTACCACGCAGGGCTACAGTTTTTGTTTTGGGTTAGAGCACTGATAAAAAAGAAGGTGCTAGCGTGGAAACATAAAACGTGGGATATGAATGTGAAGCTACAGATATTTGAAACAGTGTTTAGACATTTTTGAAAGACTATATGGCACTTTACAGTTACTGGTCCTTTGTGTAAACTTGAAAGTGTTTGTTGAATGAATGAATAAAATGCACAAGGCACTATGCTAGGTGAGAGAAATAAATTGTTGAATGAAAAAAAGAAATAAAAAAGGAAGGCCAGAACTGCTCTTAGGTAGGGTGGAGGAGAAGATTTATTGTGGACCAAAGGGAGAGCATAGCCAGAGGCGGAAACATCTGGGAGAGTCCGGAGTGAACTCGACCTTGAGCCGGACCACGTGGGAGAGCCGGGAGTGTAAAGTTGGTGGAGGAAAAAGGAGCAGGTAATTAAAACAGCTGGACTCTATAGGGACGGGCAGCCTAGCCCCAGGGCCAGAAGTTTAGGATAGGGGGCTGGTTATGCCAGCTGGAAGAACCTTGTATCAAGTAGGCGCTGAGGCATGCTCGGAGAACCTGGCAGCCGGGTCAGCTTAAAGACGTTAAATAAGCAGCTTAGTTACACATTTGCCTCAGGTTTGAGGGCTAACAGTTGCGTTCCTGGAGCGATAAGTAATTAGATTTTTTTTTAAAGGGCTGCTCCTGAACACCTGCAGAGTGTGTTAGGAGCCATAGAAAGAGTAGAGTGCTGGGCAGGAGTGTGTACACAGATGGGGAAGATGTGCAGGTGACGACAAATGCAAATAATTAAAAAAATAAGGTACAAGCCAGACCCTTGAAAGGTTAGAATACCAATTTGTAGAATGACAGATAAAGAAAGGCATCCCCTTGATGAGGAAATTCATCAAGCCTTTTGTGTTGATGAATTTACTCAACAGTCATCTCTGAAAATGTAATCTAAGGAAACTATCCAAAAACATGAAACATTGCTTAGTTTAGACCATAAGGACTTCCATTTTTATAGGTCAAAAGATGTTGAATATTTGGTAATTTCATATAGGTCAATTTAATACATGCACTAAGGAAAGAGAAGATGTGTCCGTTCAGGCCAGCAGTGCCAGCATTCCAGAGGCGGGGGCAGGAGGTTCACCTGCAGTCTTGGCTGCACAGTAAGTTCAAGCAAATGCAGAGAGCTGGAAGCATGCTATAGGGCAGTGGCACAAACATGAGTCTTTAAAAATGACGTGTAACCTGAAAAACATTAAAGTCCACACATTTTATATGCTCAGTAATTTTATTTAACAATTGTTTATGCCACTCGAATAAAAGCTAGGGCGTCTCCATTCCTCTGGAATATTCCTTTGCTCTTCCCTCCAGTTTCCCAAATCCCCTAACAACCGGACAAAAGGCCAAAAGCCGCCTAGTCTCTTCCTTCAATTACCACAGACTAGTTTCATTGGTTCTTGGACTTCATACACGTGGAATCCTACCAAAACCAAACAAAAAAACCAAAACGAACAAACAAACAACCAGAGCTACACAGGACAACCAGAGCTACACAGAGAAATCCTGTCTCAAAAAAAAAAAAAAAAAAAAAAACAACAAGCAAAAAACAAAAACACACCAAAACAAAAAACAAAACAAGAATCAAACACCAAAAGACCTGAGAACAAAACCAAACCATTAAATATTATCTAACCATCTGTGTCATCTATGATGCTTTGTAGCTATTCTCATTAAGCTCTACCCCATTGTATGGCTAAGAATGACCATGTGGTTACCGTTCTCCTCCTGGCCACTGTTGGGTCTGTTTCCAGTCTGGGGATGCTATGAGTTTGTGTGCATCTGTGTCTTAAGTGTCTTATGGAAGCCATCCATCACGTGGTCATTGTAAGTGAACCTCACAGGAGCCGAGGGATTGTTCTTTTAAAGTGACTGTATCCTTCTACACTCTCACCAGCAATGGATGGGCTTTTCAGTTGGTTTTCATCCTTGGCAGGCTTGAGTATCTGTTGTTGTTGTTGTTGACCCTTTTTGGACCGTGTAACCTTGTCTGCTGGAATTTTCAGTGTTTATGGTTGTAATGCAGGGCTGATCTAAAAGGATGAAGATGGAGGGATCCATGTGATCCTGAGGTTACCACATTACACTTGAAGGGGGAAGATATTAATTCTAATTAGATTTAAAGGAGCTAATTATGTAGTCCTTACAGCAACCTGTTATAAGGTATAGTCAAAATATACAAATGATTAAATGTAATACTAAAGAAATATTCAAATAACCAAAAAGGGAGACCGAAAAAGACCACAAAACAAAACTAAACAAACAACCCCCCAATAAACAACAACAACAACAAAACCAGAGGAAAAGGAAACAAAACAAAACAAAAATGATAAAATGGCAGGCCTACATCTAAGCATACCAATAACTACATTAAACACAAATTATCTAAGTGAGAAGTTGAGGGGCTTAAAAAAATCCACACACTAAACATGCTGGCTTTGTTGGCCACATGCAATCTATGTCACATATTTCTGTTTCAGAAATGGGGCAGTGTGTTGGATTTGACCAGTGAGCCTTAATTTGTCGTCCTCCAGTTTCAACATACCAGTTAAAAGAGGCCATGGGTATGGATTAAGAAAAAAATTGTAAAATCCTCAGAAAGTTAAAAGAGATAATTTTTTAAAAATTGATCAATTCGAATAAAAACAGGCAGAGCAAGTCTTAAATGAACCACAAAAAAATTAAAGAAAGATGAGCCAGAACTTATGACACACTGTCTTCAATAAACTTGTGTGAATTATGACGGAGCTGGGTTTAAAATAGAGATGGAGGTGCTCTCCCTGGACACAGTGTTACATGCTGACAATCGTACACGAAACCCCTGGGGTTTGGATGACTAAGGTGCATCACAAAGGTAAAAACAGCAAATATGAACAAGGAACAGAACACATTGGGTTTCCTGTTCACAGGTATGGGATGGGGTGAGGGGTGGTGAAGTGTGTAATGGTGATGGGCACTAATGTTTTCTAAGCCATGTGGGTTTTTTTTAAGACTGTTAATAAAAGTATTATATGTCATGTTTATTCCATAAAATAATTTTCCTTCCTTTATTTCAGCAAAATCACTATGTTGTATTTTGAAAAATTTCACATTGTTAACTTAGCTAGGGAATACTATGGAAATAAAAACTGAGCCAAATTTGAATTATTTACATCAAAGGCATTGGGTAAATGTAAAAGATGTTTAAATGTAAATAGTTTTAATGACTTATACATATACCTACTAAAACTGAAAATATTTTTTGGAAGACCAAATAATTGCAGTGATCAAAATGATTCCAAGTTAATGCCTTTAATTTAATTTTTTAAAAATGTCATGCAACTTCCCGTTGGTGGTGATGCACGCCTTTAGTCCCAGCACTTGGGAGGCAGAAGCAGGAGGATCTCTGTCTGAGGCTAGCCTGGTCTACAGCATGAGTACCAGGAAAGCCAGGACACAAAGAGAAACACTGTCTCAAAAAACAAAAACAAAATCATGCCAAAACACTGAGTGTCAGTGGGTGTCTACTGTCTAGCTAGTCAATAAGATAAAAAATTGGGATGATGATTTTTATATGCCCTGTCTCACTAAACACTGTGAAATGTTGCCAAGATGTCTTGTATCACGCCTGTAAATAATGCTCTATTTTTTTATCAGCAAGACCAACAAATTAGATATAAAGATAAGAGAGAAAATAGATGACTGGCCTTCCAGGAATCAATACTTTGTTAGGCAAGAATCAATGGCTCTGTCTAGTGGTCTATTGATTGGCCTTTCTTTGCTTGGCGCCTTCCTTTCTTTTATCACAGACATGCTTGGAAGCAGATAATGCACCATGAGCATTTGCTTATAAAATTTTGTTGTTGTTATTATTATTTAGTGTGCATGGGTGTTTGGCCTTCGTGTTCGTCTGTGCACCACGCTTATGCTGGGTGCCTGTGGAGCACAGAAGAACACTTCTAATCCTCTGGAACTGGAGTTACTGGTAACCGTGTGTCCTAGGAACCAAACTTGGGTCTTCTGCAATAGCTCTTCATCTCTGCGCCGTCTCTCCAGCACGATTAATCTACCCTTGAGATGCCCTTATGCATCACTTACACAGGATATTTCGGGCTCCAGATGTTTTTGAACTCTGCGAGGATCATTACAGCCTACACAAAAGAAGGTCGGATTCATCCCTCACTCTCCCTGCAATCCTGAATCCCTCCACAAGGGGGAACCTTCCCCTGCTCTTCAGGATCCCAAGTCCCGAGTTTACTGTGAGCTTCCTCCAAGTTCATTCTCAAAGGACCAGTCGCTAATTCCAAACTTTCTCAAGAATTCATTTTGTTTAAACCTTTTCCGCAATCCCCTGTTTAAGCTCTTTCGAACTTAAAGGACAAATAGCACCCTTTTGAGGTTTCCAAAAGGGCAAGCCCGCGCAGGTTTCCACAAGAGGGAAAGACAAACTTGTTGAAGACAGAGAACACCCCTTTCACCCGGTTTTGCCTGTTTTGTGTGTGGACAGGCTCAGTAAGCCTCATTGCCAAGCCAAGCCCTGCTGCGTCCACAGTTCCCGAGTAACAGGAAGGCCCCGGGTTGTGGCAACGTCTACCTTCCGAAAGTGAAGATGCAATGGCCGGTGTTATTTGCAGAGCAGTGTAGTGCTTGAGAGTGTGATGACCCCTGCTGACCGCACGGTGACTTTTTCACACTGCAGTCTTCCACTCTTGATCCTTGGCAGGGTGATGCCAGCTGTATCTTAGAGGAGACTGGCAACGAGGCCGTGAACCATCACTCCTGCAGGATACGCTCAATGAATCGAGAGTTTCCTTTATACTACATAGGCGTTCAAAGAGCCCCGGAAACGTCTTTGTGCATATATATGTTTGTGTGTGGTGCACATATATGTGCTGACGAGGGGCATGTGTGTGCGCCTGTGTGTGAAGCGAGTCACCTTTTGTTTGAGGCAGAGTCTCTCATTGGCCTGCCATTTTGCCAAGTGGGCTAGGCTTCTTGGTCAGTGAGCTCCAGGGATCAACCTGCCTCTGTGTCACATCTCACTGGTGATAGGTGCAGGGAATCATGGGGTTGGCCTGGCCTAGCTGGCTGGAAAGGCACACGTCATAGGTTTTCCAGGTTAGAGTCCATGGCTCCCGGGGTACAGTGTGACTACCAGTTTCTGAGAGACAGAAGCACTTCCTCAGGCAGGACAGCATTCAGGCAGCTTTGTGTTTATGCGTTCCCTTGGAAGTCAAGGAAGTGTGGACGCTTGGAGGGACAATTGGTCTTAGACATTAATCTTGTGTACCCTGTGTAGCTTGTATACAGCACTATATCCTGGCAATTGCCATTATATTCTGTCTCAGATAAAGGCATTAAAAAGTCTGATTGCTCTCAATAACATTGGCACGCCCCAGTCTTGCTGTGGCCCCTCTGACCGGCCTGATTTAATTCCTCATATCAGGTGACGCTGACCTGGTAAGCATGGGTGCTTACTGATAGGGATATATACACCGCTGTGTTCAGCTTTTTACACAGTCTTCATGTTTGCCAGGCAAGAGTTTTTCTGATAAGTCATCTCCCCAGCTCCTCGAAGTTTCTTCTAGAAATTTTAGTTGCAAAACAAGCGAACTTGAGCTCCGGTAGCTTAAACAGGCAGGGATTTATTTACTCTTTCAGAGCTTGATTGGCCATTGGCAGTTCTGGCCTGATTCAGTGCCCAACAACATGCTGAAAAGTCTCCGATTTTTGTTCCTTTCATCTGTCTTGTGTAGTGTACACTTTATTTTAAAGACACTTTATTTTAATGTGTGTGTGTGTGTGTGTGTGTGTGTGTGTGTGTGTGCAGGCCAGATGTATTGGATCACTTTAGAGCTGGAGTTACAGATGGTTGTGAGCCACCTGACACAGGATCTGAGAACAGAACTTGGGTCCTCTGCAGGAGCAACCGGCCCTCTTTACTGTTCACTCATCTCTCTAGCTTTTCATTCTCAGGCTGGAGCATTCATGGTCACAGGATAGCTGCTGTAACCCCCCACCACCCAGTCTCACAACCACATTTCAGATTGAGAGAAAACACAAGGTTAAAATGGCCTTTTCCAGCTAAGGATTTGCTTTTCTTTTCAGGGAAGGAGGTCTCCCTAGGGCCTTCTGCTCAAATCTCACCAGCTAGAACTGTGTCACATGGTCACAAAATGTAGAGAAAACCAAAAGCAAGGCAATTAGCTTTCTGCCTCAGAAGAAGGGACTCCGGGGGAAAAGGAAGGGAAATGGATATTGACAAACCCTTATGCTCTGTCTCAAAGAGTTGCTATAATACAGGGCGCAGACAAGGCCAGCTTCTCAGGAGGTGGCCTCCTTTTCCTATTGCAGGAACCTAGGGGAACTAGAGCTCTGAATCTGGAACAGGCATGAATGGGAAAGGGAAACGCAGGCTACCCCCTCTTACATCTATCTATCTATCTATCTATCTATCTATCTATCTATCTATCTATCTATCTATCTATCTATCTATGTGTTTGAGGTGAAGTCTAGCTATGTAAGCGAGGTTGATCTCAGACTTACAATCCTCCTGTCTCAGCTTCCCACGTGCCGGGGATTTCAGGCACGTACCACCCTCTTCACTAACACTTACTGAGTGAGCCAGGAATAGTGACTCAGCCTTTAATCCCAGCATTCCAGAGGCAAAGAAGCTGGGTTTCTGTGAGTTCAAGGGCAGCTTGATAGACATAGTGAGTTCCAGGACAGCCAGAGCATAGTGAAACCCTATAACCAAACGAAACAAAACCAAACAACTTCCTTACTGAGTGACCATTAAGCAACTGAGAACTCACAGCTGAAAATGTTGTAATCTGTTCATAGGTGGAGAAACACAGGCTTGTCACATTGTATTTTATGACGTCTATTGAAGCTCTGTCTTAGTTACTTTTCTAGTTGCTGTGACCAAATACCTCGCCAGAAGGAACTAGAATGGTTTGTTTTGGTTCACAATTTGAGGGGATACACGGGACCATGTCTTTAAATCCAAACCAAAGACCAAAACGTAACCACCGAGGGGGAGCAAGCTCAGCTTTTCAGAGAGTTGGTGGTTGGGTCTGAGTCACTTGCAGAACATTTGCACACCATGTGTGCAGAAGGCCTCCTGGAGATGCAGATCAAAAGTGCAGGCTGAGTGCTGGGGATATAGCCCAGTGGTTAGGACATTGGCATGTCTGCAGGCTCTGAATTGGTGTGGACAGTCCTTGAACCAGCACAGCCCCAAGCTGCTATGTTGAAAGACTCAGAGAAGAATAGCCAGGCCAAAAGTTCCCTGATCCTGGCTCACAAACAATGTTGGTGAGTGAACGTAAATTGCTCTAAGCCACCAGGTTTCTTGGTGAGAGTCACACAATTACAGACAACTAATAACATATAAACCATTGGAAATACTTATGCCTTTTCACGAAAATAAGCGTCTTGTATTTATTTTAGTGCCTGTTTTTCCCTCTTTTTCTTTCTTTCTTTTTTCATGTTGTTATTTTGTATCAAATCCTCATTACGTAGCCAGGCTGGCTTCACACACACGATCCCCTGCCTCTGCCTCTGGAGTGATTATAGGCCACCACACTGAGTTTTCCATCTCGCTTTCCATAGAAATGACCTTTGATTTTGTAACCTTGCTTCGGACAGTAAACCTTAAACAGCTTTTACATAATCTCTAATTTTGAGAAGCTTTTTTTAAAAAAATAGTACAGAGGAATAATCAAATAGCTGAGCATCTCGCGTCAGAACTCATTGCACTTTGAAGTAATATTGCAAAGAGTAACCAGCTGATGAATTTTAATGCCTGCTGACATTTTGTACTTATTATCATTTCATAAATAAATGATTGCCTGTAACATAGCTAGTCCATCATTGTGTAGTCACTTCTAATTAATTTCCATACATTAGTTATATCTGTGAATTATTCATGGTAAATAATGATTATTCTACCCTGGCTTGGCCAGAAACAATTCCCTCCTTGTTAAGTGACTGAGAATACAGAGCCTCAGACTCATTCTGCAAAATTACTCTTTTTCATTCCAGCTCTTCTAGAATTACTAAGAATTTCTAGGTCCCATGTGTTTTTAGAGCATGTCTAAAGCCACCCTCTGCCCTACAGCTGGCTAAGCTGTGGCTCTCAGGGTTGCTGTAGGTGATGGATGGGACCTAGAGCAAAACCCAGTGACAAACTGGGTTTTATGGGAGGCAAAATTTGAATTAATGCTTGTATCTGATGCCAACAATTCCGTCATCTCCATAAATTTATTCAGGTTTACTTTATGCCCTCATACTTTTGAAAAATTACAATGATTTAATACATTTTCACGATAAATGAATGAGTTCATTGGTTATATACATGCTGGCTAGCTTTACGTCAACTTGATGCAAGCTAGCGGTATTTGGGAAGAGGGGACCTCAACTGCCAAAATTTCCCCACCAAACTGTCCTGTAGACAATCCTGTGGGGGCATTTTCTTGGCTGATGACTGATGTGTGTATGTGCGTGTGTTTCAAGGGTCTAGTTCACTGTGGGCAGCGCCAGCTCTGGGCTGGTCTTCCTGTGTGTTCTAAGAAAACAGGTTGAGCAAGCTATGAGGAGCAAGCCAGAAAGCACAACTCCTTCCTGGCTTCTGCCTCAGTTCCTGCTTCTAGGTTCCTTCCTGCCTTGACTTCCTGTACCACACCCCTTCAGTGACAGACTGTGATGTGGAAGTGTAGGATGAAACACACCCTTTCCTCCTGAAGCTGCTTTTGGCCGTGGTGTTTTATTACAGCAAGAGAAAAGCATATAAGACACATAGAGACAATTCAGCTTCCCAAACCACTCATTCAATTTGCTGTTGTCATTTCTGAGACAGGGCCTCATGTAGCCGAGGCTAGCCTTGCACTCTTGCTCCTCTTACCTCCCCCTCCCATTGCTGGGACAGTAGGTGTGCGCCCTTCTTTTCCGTCTCACTATTGCTTTAAAAATACTTTGCCTATCCAGTCAGTTGTGAGGTCTGCTGCCCGGGAAGGAAATTCTGCTCTTCTTAGGACTGTCTGTGTGTCTTTGTTGCATGTATGTGAGATCTTTCCCCATTGCCAGAAGAAAGAAACATAACCCAGGCGTACACACATACAGGGTTCTAACAATCTGACTGAAACCAAGTGAGGAATACCATTGCAGCTAACAAATGCTGCCCCATTTCGAGAGAGGCCTGTTGCTGCATTCCCAGATGCAGGTGGTCCCGATCCTAACCTTCCCAGGGCTGTCACCTCTGAGGCTCGGAGAAAATGAGCAGCCCATAACGCACGTCATAAATGCTGCTGGTTGGCAGCTTCATACCGTGTGTTTAGCAGTGAGCTCAGGAGGCTTTAGGGTGGAATACAGTTCAGAAACACAGCTTCTCCATTTTCTATGATCTCAGGGCACGTGTGAGACTCAATTCTGAAGCCCACCTTACCAGAACTTGGCCCTCTTAGTCGTGGGAAACCCTTCTAGGGGATTTTCCAAGCCCCCTAACACCTGAACCCTGTCACCCTGAAATTCCAGTGAGAACCACAATTTTTTGAATTGCACCGCACATCATGTGGACCCACGATTTAGATTTCAGAAACCATTTCTTTTAAATATTTTATGTGCGTGGCTGTTTTGCCTGCATGTGAGTCTATTCACCACGTGCATGCCCAGCGCCTTTGGAGGCTAGCAGAGGGTGTCAGATCTCCTGGAATTAGAGAGATGGCTGTGAGCACTAGGTAGGAGCTGGAACTGAACCTGGGTCCTCTGGAGTGCAGCTAGAACTCTTAACCACAGAACCATCTCTCCAGTCCCAGGAAAGATTTCTTTTAATGCCATTGGTACAACTTGGCTATATTGTTTTAATTCTTCTAGGTTATGAAAATAACCAGTCATTGCATATTGAAAATTACATCTCACTTACCTGCTTCCTGGTGACTCACTTAAGAGCTACGCAGTGTCGTCTTCTCCATGACCAAGTCCAGAGGGGCGCAGCACTGCTGTGGTGGCGGAGTACACTAGGCTCTTACTCCCACTTCCTGTCTTGCCATGACTCATCAACTCCTCTCATACTGGGCTCAGAACACGGACTCTGTTCCCTCCTGGTTTAGGGTTGGTTAGTGTGTGTGTATGTGTGTGTGCATGCGCTCTCGTGCCTGTGCACGTGCATGCTCGTATGTGAGCATTTCTGGGAATGAAATGTAGCACCTTGAATATGTCAGGTGAGTACTGTACCACGGGGTTACCCTTTCCCAGTCCACTGCTGCTCTCTTGAGGTAGGGACAGGACTTCTGAGGATGATTGTGTACGCAGATAGACAATGGCTCCAGGGAGGATGATGCCTGCAACCCTGTTGCTTGGCTGACCCAGTGTACAGCTTGCTGGGTCCTGTAGTATAGTACAGACTTAACTGCACGCCTAAAGCTCTGCCCTTGGAAAGACCTGCTGCTCAGAACAGATTTCAGGAGGGTTTTCATTGCTGACTTCTGGGAGCGGCTCTGTCTGCCTAAGCTGTTCGTGCATCTATGCAGTTTGTGCCTGTAGAGTTTAAATGTGAAGTGTCCACAGCAGACTCGCATGTCTGAAGTCCTGGCCCCGGCTGATGATGCTGTTTTGGGAGCTTGTGGAACTTTCTAGACATGGGGCCAAATGACAGACTTGGGTTCTTAGTGAGGAGGTGTGAGGGTTATAGGTAGGCTTCACAGGCAGTCCAAACTCCCTGCTCCCCAAAAGTTCCTGGAATGAAACCGGCAGCCTCACACTCCCGCCAGCAGGCCATGTCTTCCCTGCTATGGTGGGCCATGAGCCACATTGTGCTGGCTAGTCTTGTGCCATACTATCTAGAGCTATTTGAAAGGAGGGGAATCTTAATTGAGAAAATTCCTCCATGAGACCTGGCTGTAAGGCATTTTATTAATTAATGGTTGATGGGGGGTGTCCATGGTGGGTGGTGCCATGCCTGGTCTGTTGGTCCTGAGTTCTCTAAGAAAGGGGGATGAGCAAGTGTGGGAAGCCAGCCAGTAATCAGAACTCCCTCCACGGCCTCTGCATCAGCTCCTGCCTCCAGGTTCCTGCCCTGTTTGAGTTCCTGTCCCGACTTCCTTCAATGATGAACAGCAATATAAAGTGTAAGCCAAATAAACTAATTTTTCCTAACATGCTTTTTGGTCACGGTGTTCTGTCGCAGCAATAGAAGCCTTGACTAAGATACATAAGATGTCCTTACTCCCCTAAGTTGCATTGGTCAGGTTTTCTGTCAGAGTGACAAGAGAAGTAACTAATGCAGACAACTGATACTGCAAGTGGGTGGTGATAAACTAGACTGTGCGGCTCCTAGGCCTTTGGATCAGGTTTTCAGGAGGACTGGAGTGACATTAGAAGACCACCACAACATTTTGAGGAAAGGAATTTGTGGTTAAAATAAAACAAGGCTCATCTCAGCCAGGCACAGTATTGTATTCCTGTAATCAAAGCACTTGGGAGGCAGAGTAGGAAAAGTAGGAGTTCAAGGCCAGGATATAGGAGGCCTTGTCTCAAAACGTAAAGAGGAGGAAGAGTAGGAGGAGAGGAGGAGGAGAGAAGGAGGGAGAAGAGGAGGAGGAGGAAGAGAAGAAGAGAAGGAGAAGGAGGTAATTTTCATGACCAAAGCTCAGGCGGAGAGGGCCTTACAAACTCAGTACTCAGGCAGGGTCTTGCTACAGCAATAGACAGAAATGAAAAGTCAGTCTTAACTTTTTAGTTTCAAGTCAGGTTTTGTTTTGAAGCGTAATTTTTTAAAAAATTTTTATTACTCAGGTGATATGAGGCTGACAAAGGAGGGAGTACTTAGCGTTTGGGGGCTGGAGAGGTGGCTCAGAGATTAAGATAATTTCCTGTGCATTCAGTCGTGATGAGATTTAATGTGCAGTGGTGGGTTTTTGGGAGGGGGGCTCCCCTTTTCTGAGGAGTAGGGGAGGTGTGATATGGGGAAGAGGGAGAGTGGGGTGGGGAGGAGAGGAGGGAGGAGGCTATGATCCAGATGTAAAGTGAATAAATAAATAAATAAATCTTAAAAAAGGAGGAAAGGTAAGGCAACAATGATGTAATTATATTTTACTCTCAAAAAGAAAAGAAATAATTATAAAAATAAAAAGACAATTTCCTGTCTGTGCTGCCTATTTTTCATCAACTTGAAAGGTACTAGAGTCATTTAGGAAGAGGGGACCTCAGCTGAGGGCCCTCCCAGATCAGCTGACATGTAGCCATGTCTATGGGGTATTTTATTAATTTCGAGAGGATGTCAGAAGGCCTACCCCACTGTGGGCTGTATCATCCCTTGGCAAATGAACCTGGGCTGTATAGGAAGGCGGACTGAACAAGCCAGGAAGCAGCATTCCTCTGTGGTCCCTGCCTTAGTTCCTGCCTTGGTTTCCCTCGATAATGGACTGTAACAGCTGGTGAACCAAAATAAGCCCTTTCCTTCCTTAGCTGCTTTTGGTCATGACGTTTGTCATAGTAACAAAAAGCAAATTAGGGCACTGCCTTTGCAGAAGACCCTGGTTTGCTTGCCAGATATGAGAAGTCGGTCTTAGCTTTTGAGTTTCAAGGCAGTAACTCCTGTTCCAGGAGATCAAATGCCCTCTTCTGGCTTTTGTGGGTACTGCATGCACACAAATTCATGCAGGCACACACATAGCACAAATAACAGAAAAAAAAAATAAGGAAGGAAAAAAGCAAAGAAAAAATACTTGTTAAATCCTCTCAGACCTTGGGGGCTGGAGTGATGGCTCAGCGAATAAGGACTCTACTCTAGAGGTCCTGAGTTCAATTCCCAGCGACCACATGGTGGCTTACAAACATCCATACTGGACTCTGATGCTCTTTTCTGGCATGCAGGCACACACGCAGGGAAATAAAAAATACATAATAAAATAAATAAATAAAATTTAAAAGTCCTCTCAGACTTTGGAGAAAGAAACAGCTTTGTACGGCTGGGGGAGTGCAGATGGTTTGTAAGAAAACCAGGGAAGGGGTAGTAAGGTAGACTTGACAAGCTTGGGACTGGCTCGTTTGAAGATGCTCAGCATGTTCTAGGGGCCTGGGTCTTTGCCATCATTGGCACAGGCCCAGGGGTGGTTAGTGCAGGGGAGAATCTGCCCTGAGTGGGGACAGAGAACTCTGGAGTGGGTGGATTCTAGGTTGATTGATTTGTGCATGACAAGTGTGCCAGGCTTTAGCTAGCTTTCTTGAAATTTTTAAACACTTATTTATTTATGTGTGCATACATGTATGCGTGTGCTGTGTGCCAGGCATGAGTGTGGAGGTCAGAGGACAACTAATGCATGCTTTTTTATTTTTTCCTTTTTCTTCCTCCATGTGGGTTTTAGGGATTGTACTCAGGTTGTCAGGCTTGGCAGCAAGTGTCCTCGCTGGCTGGATCATCTTGCCAGTGTGTTAGTCATCTTTGTGTCTCGGTGACAAAACACCTGAGATAAACAATGTAGGAGGGGGGGGGGATTCAACTTGGCTCCAGATTTCAGAGATGTCAGTTCATGGCTGCTCTGCCTCCCTCGGGATGGCCTGTGGTGAATGAGCATCATGGTGGTGCTTGTGCCTTAAGGTAGCCAGAAGCTGCAAGGGAGAAATGGATCTGTGCGCAGAATGTCCTCAGGGGCTCACCCTCAGTGTCCTGCTTCCTGTAGTTCAGTCTCTTCTGAAGTTCCCACCACCTCCCAATGGCCTATTAAACTGTGACTCCATTGGTCAGACCAGAGAGAGCCTTCATCTCCCAGTCACTACCCAAAGACCCCATTTCTGAACCCAGCTGCACTGTGTGGAACACAGAAGCCTTGGTCAACATTTGAAGTTCAAGTGTGACACTGGAGGTTGTTAACTCTCAAGAGGGCCCATCCCTCCAGGGTCAAGAAGGCCCCAAAATTCAAAGCATTAGAGCCACAGAAGTGAAAAAAAAAAGACACAACAAATGCAACTTCAGACTTCTATTACAGAAGCATTCGGGAGGGCGGTGAGTTTCTACTTCCCTGCCTCCCATCACTCACCCCAATATCAGTCTCTTTACTCTTAACTACCTCCCACCTTCCTCACTGATGGGTTGTTTGAAGAAAAAAAAAAACCAAATGTCTTATCATTCTGTCCAGAACTATTTCACAATACTTAAAATAACTTGTTAAAGTTATTTTTAGAAAACTGTGTTTCTCAGTTTCTCTCTTAACCCAGCTATCATATAATTGAGACTCTTATATATTTATTTAATAATGAGCTTCACAACAGAATAATTGAGCAGTTATTACTCTCTTCTTAACCCTCTGAGCTAAACTGGTTCCCTCCCAGAGATACTTACTTCAACTTCCTAGCTTTCCTGCTCCAGCTCTTTCTGCCAGCTGTCTCCAATTCCTTACTTCCTCATCTAACTCTGCCTTCCCTGGCTGGCAGGAAGTCCAGCCCTATTCTTTCCCCTGCTCTATGATTGGCTGTAAGTTGCTTTATTGGCATACCAGGGGACAATTGGGAGCAGTGGTTATATAGCGGTGAGACAAGAGATTCTCAGCGCAAGGATTGCAACCAGATATGGTGGGTACAGAAATCATGTTTGAGTTACACAAGAACCTTATGCCTCCAAGAACTGTTTAAAAGGGGGCTAGAAGCTGGACATGGTGGTGGATGTCTTTAACCCCATTGTTCAGGAGGCAGAAACTGGCAGATCTCTGTAAGTACAAGACCAGTGTGCTCTACATAGCAAGTTCCAGGCTAGTTGAGGTTACATAGTCTCCTAGTTGAAGTCCCCCGTATCAAAGAGGGGGAAAAAGCAGCCGCAAGCCTAAAGGGAAGGAACATCTGGGAGATGGATCAGTCAGCAAAGTGTGTGCCATAGTCACACAAGCATGTAGACCCAACTTTAACCTCCATCAACCATATACAAATCAAGATATGATGACATGTGTCTGTAATCTTAGTGCTTGAATGGCAGGGGAGATTGAGGGAGGAGACATGAGGGTCCTTCGAGCTCCTTTGCTGATCGGTATAGTGAGAGTCCTTGTCTCAATAAACAAGGTAGACAGCTCCTGAGGAGGACAGCCAAGGTTGACCTCTGGCCCCCACAAAATGCTTTCAAAGTAAACATGTTCCCAGAAATCTCTTCCATGTGGTACTGGGAACTGAACTTAGGGCCTTACATGTGCCAAGTACATCTTCTGCCACTGAGCTGCTGAGCCACATTAGCAGAATCTGACACAATATACTATTCTCCAAGGGAGAGGTGTGTGTGTGGGGTCAGTGTAGCTAGTGTGACAGGTGAATGGGGCAAGAGAAGCAGGTGTAGAGGGATGGGGTTGGTAGAGTTTCAAGGGAGAATTAAGAGTGAGCAGATATGGAAGGATCAGCAGCTGCTGAAGAGCTGGAGTGACCAGGAGAGAGTTGGAGAGTCACTAGATTGGTCTTGGGGTTATAGCGGCACACCTGAGTTATAGAGGCACACCTGGGTTATAGAGGCACACCTGGGTTATAGAGGCACACCTGGGGTTATAGAGGCACACTTGGGTTATAGAGGCACACCTGGGTTATAGAGGCACACCTGGGGTTATAGAGTCACACCTGGGTTATAGAGGCACACCTGGGGTTATAGAGGCACACCTGGGTTATAGAGGCACACCTGGGTTATAGAGGCACACCTGGGGTTATAGAGGCATACCTGAGTAATAGAGGCACACCTGGGTTATAGAGGCACACCTAAGTTATAGAGGCACACCTGGGTTATAGAGGCACACCTGGGTTATAGAGGCACACCTGGGGTTATAGAGGCACACCTGGGTTATAGAGGCACACCTGTGGTTATAGAGTCACACCTGGGTTATAGAGTCACACCTGGGGTTATAGAGTCACACCTGGGTTATAGAGGCACACCTGAGTCATAGAGGCACACCTGGGGTCATAGAGTCACACCTGGGGTCATAGAGGCACACCTGGGTTATAGAGGCACACCTGGGGTCATAGAGGCATACCTGAGTTATAGAGGCACACCTGGGTTATAGAGGCACACCTG
>CM053760.1:63875409-63947918 GCA_028658305.1 Pachyuromys duprasi
TGTGCTCTTTTCTTTGTATTTATGACCCTCCAGAACTAGAATCTGTTGCTGTTAGGATATGGTATGTCTATAGTTGCAATAAACAGTGATGTGAACATAGAAAAATTGTTAACTATTAAAATCAAAGAGTTATATCTATTTTCACATGTATCACTGTTATGAGAAGCTTATTTTTAAAAAATGCTTTTGACTAAATTAGTTGTGTTGTTCACTCAATAGATTTTATCTTTAAGTAATAAGCAAGAATACTGACTCTTAATTAGCATCTTATACAAGGAGGTGAGAAATAACAACAGCCAGGAAATGTATCATTAGCCAGGAAATTCACATATAAGAGCAGAGTAAGTCCTCATTTGTGATGTGGCCCCTCAACAGCTGCAGTATTGTGCTTCTTAAACTGTGGCGACTCCTTCCGTTAATATAGTAATGTTTTTCCTGTATTGACTTGGAAAATGACCGTTTATTTGGACATGTTTTCCTCTCGTCTAAGAATTGTTTTTTTTTTCTGTCTGAGCATATTTTATTCTTTGTATTATTCATTGCATGGCTGTATTATTTAGTGGCTTTAAATGTTTTAAAAAATAGATTATATTTTGCTTATGCCATTTCTTCTCCTAATCAGCACGTATCTGGGATGGAGCAGAGATATTAGTATATTTTCTATTTAATATAGTCCTCCTACTTAAAGGACTGTGGGAAATTCGAAATATTGTTCATTGAGATTATCTTCCACATGGATGTGAAGCAGCCTTGTTGCCAGTCACTTGATCCTAGTGAACCTGAAGAAGGCATTTTCTGTAGGATTTAGCTTTGTGTGCTAATCAGTTTCCATTCTGTGTCCAAACATGTGACAGAACCAACTTGGGGAAGGAAGGGTTTACTCAGTTTCATGGCTTCAGAGGGACCTGTCTGTGGTTGCTTAGCTCCATGTTCCCGGGCAGAATATCATGGCGGCAGGAGCATGTGAAAGAGATTCTTCCTTACCTAATGACAGATGGGAAGCGACAGGACAGACAGAACATTCAGAGGCACGACTCTTTTCCAGAGCCTCTCAACATGGCACACCTCAATGGGGACCAAGCGTTTTAACATGCCTGTAAGGATGCAACAATGTCAAATCACACCACACATTGTCTTAATAAAATGGCGGCTGTGGTGGTTATTCATTGAAGCAGATTTCTGTGAATGGCCACTGTTGGATCCAGCAACTAGTAGGTCCTGCTATGGCTTGTCTCTGAATTTGTCCTTCATGAGTACATGGTTTTAAATACTTAGTCTTCAGCTGGTGGTTCTGTTTTGGGTGTGCATGTGGAACAATTAGGTGTTGGGGCCCGAGCTGGGTCACTGAGGAGTGGAACTTGATGATGTAGCAGAGCTATTTCCACCAGATTCCCCACCCCCAGCACTTCCTAGTCCTGTGAGATGTCAGCAAGCTGCAGCCTGCTCCCACCATGCCTTTTCTCAGCAAGGGCCTGCACCATCGCAAACTGTGAGTCAAAATAGACACCTCTTCCCCTAAATTTCTTTTTTTTTCCTTTTAGGAAAATGATGCATTTGTTTTTATTTTATTATATGAGTGTTTTGCGTACAGGTATATATGTGCATTAAGTGTATGCTGGGGCATTGGATCCCCTTAAACATCTGGTTGTGAGACACCGTGTGGATGCTGGGAACTGAACCCCTGTTCTCTGGAGGAGCAGCAAGTTTCTCATGTCAAGCATTTAGTCATAGTAATGAGAAAAGTACCTAATAAAGCCACTAAGATGTAAACATAGGTTTTTGGACCTTTGCCCCAGTTCCTAAAATAATGACTCTGAGACTTTATTGTTTATGACTAAATCCCTAGGCCATAAGCTTTGGCTCATTCCCTGACTATCTCATAATGTATTGCCCTTTTATTCTGTTCTATGTGTGCCACATGGCTGGTTACCTCTCCTCAGGTTCATACATCTGTTTTCCTCAGAGTCCGGGGTGAATCTCCTGCCTCAGCTAATAGCCCACCAGCGTTTTGTTGACAGGTGATGCATTCGTAGAGTGCACAGAGATTGTCTCTACATTAAGAGAGGCAGCTCTTGAACAAACTTCAGGAGTGTGTAGAATCTATGGGGAGAGAAGAAAAAGCAATAGTTCTGCTCCCAGATGGAGAGTGCGGCTGTGGCCAGAACCGGCATTCCCGAGCTGGCAGTGATATGTGGGTGCCATCTGTCATGGCAGTTCAGTGTTGGCCTGTCCTCAACACGAGTGCTGTAGCCCCTGGTGAAGCTGGAGAAGATAATCATGTTTCAAAGCCTCTTCTATTCTCTCACAGATGGTGACTTTATGCATGTGGACGTATGCATTCTTAAACTGGAGTGATAGCAAGTGATGGGGTGACTTTCACGTGAACCCAAAGGCTGTGATTCTAAGTTCTTGAGTTGGACTAGCTGGGCATAAGGCCAGCCAGTGTCGTGAACCCAGGGAGGGCTCAACTACCCGATCCTTCTATGTTGAAGTTTTCCCACTTACAAAATGAGCTTGACCATGTTACGTACTGCAGCTGGGGAAAATAAAGACACTGAAGGCAAAGTGCAGATCACTCAGCAAAGGTTCCCTTGATTATCCTCATCATTGTCATTTTACGAAGGAGCTCCTTTAGATGGTTAGAAATGTCTTAACTAAAGATTTACTCTCTCTGTGTGTGAGTGTGTGTGACATAGCCCACCAGAGGGAAACATGCAAGAGGTATCTCTCTCTCTCCTTCTGCTGTATGAGTTCCAGTGGCGGAATTCGAGTCATCGGGCTTGGGAGCAAGCACCCTTGCCCGCTGAGGCATCTCAGCAGCCCTCAGAATGGTCTGGGTTAGAACAGGGGTCGTTACTCTTCGGGGATTCCTCCAGCTGCATTGCTCCAGCGTCCAAGCCTAACCCTCCTCATCTATGGACAGAACGGATGATTTCTAAATGTGCCCTCAACTGGTGTTCCATGTGCCTCCTTTGATGACAGCTGCCCCGTGAAGCCACTTAAAGGATCCACCTTAGATTTCAGAAAGTGGGAGGAGGGTTGAATCTTGCTTGCCTCTACTTTGTGTGACTCCACGGGTGGTCAAGTTTTTTTCTGGCATGGGGATCCTTTTTTTTTTTTTTTTTTTAAAGTATAACATTTTAAAGTTGATGTTCATGAAGAGACTGAAACTCTAGAACTCCCACCTCTGTGGAAAGTAAATTCTAGCTGAGAGGGTACATTGCTTTACAGGGCTGGGCCAGGCCATCCCCTGGGCCCTCTGCTGGGAAAGCAGACGGGCATCTCTACCAACGTGTCCTCTGGCATTATAGACACAGAGCAGCCCTGTACTCCCCTCATGCGTGGGAACCACTGTGCATCTGCTTAAGGACGCGCAGCACCGACCCTGCTCTTCAGAGATGATTTTAATGATGCTGCTCAGAACGCTTTCTCTCCAGATGGCGCTGAAGAAGCTAATTTTAAAAATGGCCTCGTACCGAAACCAAACCAGAACTGTGCTGCTTTCGAAGATTTTTGGTTTATTATGTTTTTCAAGGCAGTATGCTGGATGTCTCTATGATTTTCTTCAAATGACAGAAAAACATGGGAAAACTGTAGCTGCTATAGATGTGTAACATATTATATTATTGTGTACTCTCTATATACATATACACATATATATATATTTATATTTGGAATTTTGAAGGTTTAGATGTGCTGTCATCTGTGGAAAAGAGTGTCCCAGTTTATCATGTTGAGTTGGTGGCATCACAGAAATTAACAGCCACATTGGTCTAGACATGTTAAAACTTAACCTCGCCCCCCCCATGTGTACAGGGGGAGCAGACTATCTCAACTACTTAAGGTCTTAGCTACGTGAATCTGGTTACGGAAACTAAGAAAGTAGCCTCTAAATAATGAAAACGAGGCTCTGATTTAGTGCTGAGACCACACCAGTAGTACCCACAAGGACTCACACCCTGTGCACCCAAGGGCGTGAAACGGGAGGGAGTTTAGTCGACTGTAAAACATGACCCTTCTGCATGTTGATGCAACGCACAGTTGACAAAGGGCTGTGAAACTGTCAGCCCCTCTGCTCGAACGTGCAAACGGTCTGCCCTTGTCGGCAGTGTACACAGGACCCATCTAATTGGATCTAAAAGAACTGAAAAGTTTAAGAGGTTTGGACTAAGTAATATTTGTTCATTTATAAATATCTATTTATATTTAAGGTGTATAACAATGTCTTGGGATACTTGTCTCTACCTATCTATTTAGCTCCCTATTTCTCTCTCTATCCATCTATCCATCTATCTATCTCTCTGTCTATCCATCTATCTATCTATCATTCTGTGTCCTTCCCCAAGAAAGGGTTTTCTGTGGCATTCAAGTTTCTTGCACAGAGTGGCATTCTATCTACATAGAGCCACATACATTCTCCTGCAGGCTGTAAATCATCTCTGAACTGCTTATCGTATCCAATGCAGTGTAACTGTTATGCAAACAGCTGAGACACTGCACCATTTTAAAATTCACATTATTTTTTGCTGGGCTGTTTTGTTTGAGGCGGGGTCTCATTACATAGCAGTGTAAGCCGTTCCAATCTAGATCCTCCAGCCTCACCTTCCTGAGTGAGAATACAGATGTTCAGGGCCACGCCTGTCTTGCATTGAACTTTGTAAAAAACCTTTCAGATAGACATTTACTTACATGTGTGCAAGAAAGACAGACAGTGAAAGTGTGAGAACAAGCGAGTGAGCGAGAGAGCTAGAGAGGGGAACATATGAGGGTACACATGCTTCAACATGGAGGTCAGAGGGTAACCAAGAGGAGTCATTTTTTTTTTTCCTTCCACCATGTAGACGGTATGGATCGCCCTCATGCCATCAGGCTTGGCAGGAAGCCCCTTGACCTGCTGAGCACTGTCACCTGCCCTAGAAACATTTTCAATCTGTGGTTGGTCAAATTAACAGAGAATGAAGAAGCCACTGACACAGGGGCTGATTGTAGCTGGTGAATTGATTACTATAGTTAAGCAAATTGGAATCACCCATTGTTTTATCATTTTAGATAGCTGCTGCTGTGCCCTCTCTCTATCTCTCTCTCTCTGTGTGCATAACACTTAGAATGGACAGTCTCCGCCAAACTGTTGGCATGCATTGTCTATCTACTCATCATTTGGTGAGAACCTGATTACTTTCACCTTTTGGCTACTGTGAGCAGAATGTTGTGAACAAGGATGGACAAATAACCTGCTTTCAAGTTTTGAAGGGGATATACTCAGAAGTGGAGTTGCTAGGTCACATAATAATTTCACCTTTAAAAAACATTTACTTGTTTTATTTTATGCGTTTGGATGTTCTGCCCGAAGTCATGTCTGTGCACCATGCTTGTGCAGTGCCTACAAAGGCCAGAAGAGGGCACCAGACCTCCCTGGAATGGGAGCTGCAGAAGGTTATGGGCCACACCACGTGGGTGCTGAGAATCAAACCTGGGTCCTCTGGAAGAGCAGCCAGTGCTCTTAACCTCTGAGCCATCTCTCCAGCCTCAATAATTTCAATTTTAATACTTTGAGGAACACTCAGAATGTTTTCCACTGGCTACTCCCACCCATAGTGCCCAAAGAACCCTGTGTTCCCATCCCCTTCCAGTACTTACTTATTGTTACTATTATTTTTTTAAACTCTAGTCATCCTAATGGGTTTGGGGCATTCTTTCTCTTTTCACCAGTTTATTTGTGTTTATTTGCTTATTTTTGCGTGTGCATGTCTGAATATGAATACGAATGAGTGTACTTGTGTGCACACGTGTTTGGAGGCCAGAGCTGATGTAACTTGTCATCCTTGTTCTTTCTCCACCTTAACGTTGAGGTTGGGTCTCCCACCTAAACCTAAAGCTCTCCCATTTGGCTGGTTTAGCCAGCTTTGGAGTGCTTTTTCCCCGTTAATTGGTACAAAGACTAGAGGACTCTAATTACGTGGGATTACGTGCCGCTCCGGGTAAGGGAAGCCAGTAGCTCTTGGCAGTGATTCTGGAGAGGGGCACGCGATATATTGAGCTAGAAAATGCTCTGCCACACAGAAGTTAATTGGGATCACAGAAAACGGCTCGCCACAGCCATTTATTGTACTTTAATAGGCTGGGGCAGGATAACGGGGAGACAGAAGCTCTTTGGCAGTGGGGCTGCGTGAGGTCTGGTGAGAAGCCGCACAGTGCGGTTTTGTTAGCTTCCGAGTTCCTGCGAGAAGCAGAAGTGGTGGGTTCTGGGGAGGAAGGCAGGGCCTGGTGTGCTGTCAAAGCTGATCCGAGGTATACTTTGGTAAGGTCCTTCCTTTGAAATTCGTCCGCTGTTCTCATTAAAGTTTATCACAGATATTTAAGGCAGTGGGAGAAAATGGTCCAACCTGGTGACAGGAGGTCTTGGGGCTCAGTTATCTTTGGCACCAGTGGTTCCATCATTCTTTACCCCGTTTGATCCTGTGAGGATGATTCCAGGGATGTTATGTGTTTGCTTATTTATGCAGCTTTCATAGAGCCAAGTTGACCTTGAATGTGCTATGTAGTTGAGGATGTCCGTGAGCTTTCAATTTGTGTTGTGCATATGTAGGTCAGAGGTCAAAGGTCAGCCTCAGGTGTTCCTCAGAAGCCGCCAAGCTTTTATTTGTTTATTTATTTATTTATTTATTTATTTGACAGGGTCTTATGAAACAAAATTCAGGCTGCCCTCAAACTGAGTCTTTTTTTTTTTTTTTTTTTAATGTGTATGGCTATTTGGCCTGCATACATGTCTATGAATCTTCTGTATCTGTGGCCTCAGAGGGCAGAAGAGGGAGTTGGATCTCCTGGGACTGGAGATGATTGTGAGCTGCCATGTGGGTGTGGGAATTAAACCCCAGTCCTCTGGAAAAACAGCCAGTGCACTTAACCACTAGGCCATCTCTCCAGCCCCCAGCCCTTGAACTTTCAATCCTGTTTTCCAGGTACTGCTATGGCAAGCCTGTACCCCTACTCCCGGCTTTAGGCGGAGCATGCTGGGGAGCCAACCCCACTAGGGCTTCAGTCGTGCCGGGCAAGCACTCCTCCGCTCAGCCTGTCCTCAACAAGATTCTTTTTTGACAGGGTCTCTCACTGGGACTGCCGTTTTGCCCGTTAGGCCATGGCCAGAGAGTCCCAGGGATATGGAGAGCCTTGGGACGCAGCTACAGACAAGCCAGCCTGAGAGACAGTCCCGGAAGGCTCTGGCACCTGGACGCAAATGGCCTCTTGCTAAAGCAACACACCTGAGGCCAAGCTTGACAGCTGAGTTGGATCACTAGGACTCACACTGGGGGTGGAGAGCTGCTTGTTAAGCTGCTTTGTTATGTTTTCACTCGGGGAAGTCGTTTTTGAAAAGAATTTAGGCGTTTCCACACCTTTTCTTTTTGTATTGATGTGACTTGTTTTTGCTTTGCCTATAAATAATGAACCTTGGAATAAACTTGCTGCTGCTTCAGTCAGACTCACAGCCCTCTTAAGCCCATCCCGTGTGTAGTGTGATTGTCCTCACTCCCCACACAGGTATTGTATGACTCTGCCGGCAGGCTCCGGCACAGGGATCCAGCTGGTTCTGCTTCTCAGCATTCCGCCATGCTGGTTTTTTTATGTGGGTTCTTGCTATCAAATGGGGCTCCGCGGGCTTATGTGGCAAGCACTCTATCCAGTGAACTGTCTTCCCAGGCTGATGACTGTGATTTTTGGATCCTCCATCTACACCATGACTGATTTATGCAGTCCTGGGGTCCAAACCTAAGGCTTCCTCAATTCAAGCTAAGCACTCTTAGCAACTGAATTATAGCCTCAGGCCCTAGGCACAGCGGAGGGTTTACCTGTCCCTCCCATCCTATGCAAGGAATTAATGGTCACACCCGCTCGGAAATCATGAGCCTTCAAAAGTATCCCCCAGACTGGGGAGAACCTGGACTGGGCAGACAGCCTGGGTACCGTTAAGTGTGTTGGGCAGGGATGTCAAGGGATTTCTGAAAGGCACGCAGTGGGTGGAGGGCAGGGGTCTCCACTAGACACTGGGGGCTCCAGCCCCGCAGGCCAGGCAGGAGAACATCCTCGTTGCCTAGGCCATGGTGCAGAGAACTCCAGGACAATTGCTGCTGTGCACTCGAAAGCCACCTCCGGTCACAGCGCATAGCAGGACGTGGCCGCTAGAGGTCGCCAGAACCGCGGCCTGAAGGGAAGAAATCTAAGAGCAGATGAGGAGCCCAAGAGAGGTTTCAGGATTATGAAAGGCTACTTGCTTTCAGACATCCGCTGGACAGTGATTGAAGCCAACGAGACTCCCCCAGGACACACTCTGTTGTCTGAGGGTGAAACCACAATGGGCTCAGACGGATTGAAACGACCCGAAGAGATTTCGACACTTAATTACTAGCTTTTCACTTTTCTTCTGCCCCGTGCTGCCAAAAAAAAAAAAGGGAGTGTGGGCAAGGTTCCACAAGTCAAAGCCATCATCATTTGCTCAGAAGAGGAAATTGCCTCACGTCGAGTTGATCAGCCTGAGTCTTGAGTAAGAGTTGATTGAGGGACCCTCACCAGACAACTATCAGGTACTCCCTTGACACATGAAGCAGGGCTAATCATGGCTGTGCCCGTGAGTATCTGTACCCCAAGCCGGACTAAGTTGGGGACCGTTGAGCTGAAGGATATTATTAATACCTCCAGGAGAAGGCATCGCCAGATATACAGAGGGTCACTTCATAGTGACAAAATATTAAAGTTTCAGGAAAGAAAGAACGTATATGCCCCACAATGGAGCCTTGATGTGCTTCTACGAGAACCGACAGGAACATTAAGAAAAATAGACAAATCCACCTTCATTGGGAAATATTCTGGATACACTTTTCTTTTTTGAATAGACTTTTCTTAACCATTGGCAAACTATTATAAATCAGCAGGACACGAAAGATTTCAGCAGTGTTACACACACTAGCCATGTTCAATGCATTAGAAAATCCTGTATCCAGGGCTGGAGATGTGGCTCAGTCGTCAACATTGCTTGCTGCTCTTTCAGAGGGCTGAGTTTGTGCCCTGGCATCCATACAGGGCCACTCACTTCAGGTTGATTGTACAGCTCTAAAATCCATCTTAACAAATTCTTTTTTTTTAAAAATGATTTTACTTATTTTTAATTTCCTGTTCATTGGCGGTTTCCCTGCATGTATATCTGTGTGAATGTGTCAGAAGCCCCGGAACTGGAGTTACAGACAGTTGTGGGCTATCACGTGGGTGCTGAGAATGGAACCCAGGTCCTCTTGGGAGAACAGCAAGTGCTCTTAACCACTGAGGTATCTCTCCATTCCCATGTCAACAAATAGTATAATGAAGATACATGTCAACAGAAGAAACGCAAAACCTTCCTATTTATATAATAGAGAGGACATTTCTAAATACCAGGTAGCTTTGATTCAAAAGCATGCAGGGCCTGGTGGTTTATACCTTTAATCCCAGCACCTAGGAGGCAGAGACAAGTGCAGCTCTGTCCGTTCGAGGCCAGCCTAGGGTATGTAACAAGGTCCAGGACAGCTAGGGCTACATGGAGAGATACTGCTTCCAAGGGTTGTGTGTGTGTGTGTGTGAGAGAGAATAATAGACATTAAAGAAAAGCTATTATAAATAGAGTAATGTGACCCATCAAACTTTAAAGATGCCGCTAAAGAATATTTGTAAGAATTTTTACTCTTAAAAAGGAAAGTTAAATTTTGAGTTAGAAAGTAAGGAGCGGTGAGTGGTTTGAGTGAGGGGCCCCTGTAGGTTCATATATTTGAATGTTTACTCTTTAGTAGGTGGACTGTTTTGGGAAGGATTAGGAGGTGTGGCCTTGTCGGAGGAGGTGTGTCACTGGGGATGGGCTTTGAGGTTTCAAAAGTCACAGTTGAAACTTGCGAATCAGGATGTAAAACTCTCTGCTACTGTTCCATGCCGCACCTGTATGCTTCCTGCCTTGACGACAATGGACTAACACTCTGAAACTGTAAGCAAGCCCCCAGTTAAATGCATTTTTTTTTTGTAAGAGTTGCCTTGGGCTACAGTGTGAGACCATCTCTCAAAAAACTAAACCAAAACCAAACCAAAGCAAAACAAAACAAAACAAAAACAATCAAGAGAACTAAAATAGAAGCTAGGCCTGAAGGGAGGAATACCTTCAAAGTAATGAGGGAGGGGACTGTCCAGCAAGAGTCGCTTTCCCAGCCCACCTGTCTTTTAGGAGACTGGCATGGTGGCACAAGCTGATTCCAGCACTCGGGAGGCCGAGGCAGAAGGAGAGCCATGGCTTGAGGCCAGCCCGGGATAGTGACAGAGACCTTGACTTTCAAAAACAAAATCAAGCCACAGGAAAATTTTAATAAATACAGGTTGAATTTCTTTTTAACCTGTAGATTCTTACTAAAGGAATTTCTAAAAGTCACATTGCAAGAAGTCTCATAAAGACAGTCTCAGAGGAGGATGCCAGGATGAGATATTGGATAGAAAACACTATGCAGAAGTCCGCCCCCCCCATTTGTGAGCCATGTGTGTGAGACCCCCTGTGGGTGCCTGAAGCCATGATCACATCCACCTTTGTATATACTATGTGTTTTCCCCTGTACACACATACTGTTGGTAAAGTTTATCTTATAAGTGAGGAATAACATTGGCTTATAGGTCTTAGACAACCCATCATCATCATCATCATCATCATCATCATTATTATTATTATTATTTACTCAGTTGGAACTCCACTTCTCTTTTGAGCAGAATCACTGGATGGCTTCTCTTTGCCACCACCAAATTGCCAGGATCTCTATCCTAGCACTTTTAACAGCTGCCCTAACTTCTTCTGGCTGAATGAATGCGTAAGTGTGGTCTTGGATGTGTGTACACAGAAATCCATGTGAACCTGGGTCCTACACATGTGTGACTGTGAGTGAATGTACAAACATGCAGGATGTGTGAATATTTGTGAGCATGTGGAGTGTGTGCACGTATGTGTGTGTGAGAGAGAGAGTGTGTTTTCGTGGGATAGGTATGCATGAATATGTGCTTGAGTGCACAGAAGGATGGTGTGAGTCTGCCCTCCTTCCTGCTGCTCCCCCACTCCCGGATCGTGAATTTGTTAGTCACTGTGGAGCCTGCCGCTGTCCAGCCCCTTTCCCCCTGCAGCCTCTGGCGCTCACTGGCCCAGGCTCTGCCCTGGAGGCTCTTCTCATGGGAGCCTGAGGCGGCATACCTGCCCCTGCCACGCCTCATCACGCTCAGTGGTGGGCCAGCTTCATTTCCAAGGAGATGGCAATAGAGGCCTCCCACGGCCCAAAGCCAGCTGCTGCCTGGTCAGTCTGCTATAAGGAGAGCTTTTAAAAAGCAGCACATTCCACTGCTCGGTGTTTGCAAGGTCTCCTTGATGCAACAAATCTCGCTCTGTTAGAAATGACACGAAGCCTGATAGAGGTGTTTTCTTCTAACGCCAAATTTTCCTCCTTGAATCAAGAGGCCTAGCTCCTCTGGGAATATCCGGCCTTCACTAACCCCTTGGGACACCCCATCCCTATTGGAGCTTGAGTGTGCCCAGCTTTTGGAAATGATTACTTAACTAGTTCTAGAAGTTTCTAGTGTTTTCCTCCTCTTAATTGCTCATTGGGTTTTCTCCAACATGGTAGTATTTCTCTCCAATTAAAAGGTGCCAAAAACATGGCCACACTTATTTCTTCCCCCAGCTCAGAGCTGAGCTAATTTACTTCATAACCGAGCCAGGCCTTCTTAGAGTACAGCTGGTTTTGCTGTGAAGGACACAGAGAGTCAGATTTCAAAACCCAGGAAGGCAAATTTTTAAGGAATACAGAAGGTTTGTTCATGTTATTTTTGTTTTCATTTGCTTTAAGTTGGGGCTCATGGTCTTACCTGTCACACTGTGTTGTCAAACTTCAGTCAGTTGGAGGTCTTAACCAGGAGACTGCAGGGGCTGGAGCGCCCTTCCTGAGGAGTGGGGCCTCATCAGGCCTTCAAGATTCTAATCTGTCTAAAATGATTTCTGCTGTACATTTACCCATCCGTGATTGCTTGCTCCCTTTTGGAATGCACTTCCTGAATGCTCAAGCCTTGGAGAAAGTCTGAGCTAACATGGGCTCAAAGGTGAATGGATGAAGTATAACAGGTGTACCATACTCATAATTTGCTTTTTTTAATTGTAGCCCAGGTTAGTCTTGAACTTGGCATGTAGCAGGGGCTAGCTTTAAATGTCTTTCACTGGGTTATTGGCTCCTGGTGTTGGGCTTTGAGCCTGGTTCTGCTCGACTCCAGAGTCCAAGTTCCTTCTAGAGACTTGTATCAATTACTAAAAGTGCTGTGCCCAGAAAACTGAAATGTGGATGACATTACCCTGTCCTCACAGCATCTCCACAGGGTACAGATGACAGGCAAGGTTTGGAGGTGATGGCAGCGAAGAGGATGGTGGCTGCACTGGGAGTCACCCCTTTCTCTGAGGATGGCGCCCCTGGACACATGAGTCTTCTCTCTGGTGTCATCTTGGGTCAGGCTTGTTGATTTCTGCTTCACATTGCCAGGCTGTGGGAGCACACCCTCACAGTCACATCCTTCTGAGAGGCCACTGTCCTCCCTCAGATGACCTTCGGAAACAGCCACACTGCTTCCTCACAGTCTCCCTTTGCCATCAAAGCAGCTCCAGAGCCACAGTGTGCTCTGGGAGGCAGATGCTATTTCATCTCTGGGCTTTAGACTTGAGGCTCCCATAGCTCTTTGTGGACCACCTGAAGCCCTTCGGTCCCAGGCTCTTCTCTGGTCGTTGTTCTCTCTCACCCAGTTGTTGGCTTCATAGGCTGTTTGTTCTTACTTCCTGACCTGAATTCCTTTACTCAGATCATCCCTTTCCTTGCTTAACCTGATCGTCTCCTCACTGAGAAGCCTTCCATGACCACCCAGCGCTAATGTCTCCTCATCTTTACACCGCTGCTGCCACAGTGACTTGCTTGTCTATATCCTTCAACTGGTCATGTTCACCTCTGTGTTATTAGTTCTGGCATTGTGATTAATGCATTCTCTCTCTATCTCTGTCTCTCTCTCTCTCTCTCTGTGTTGCTGCTGGCATGAAGAGATGAGCAGTGATGGAATTTCAGATGGGAGTAATGGACCTGCTTTGACTGCTTGCATTGTATTCCTTGGGGCTTCCATAACAAAATACCACCCACTGGGTGGCTTCAACAGATATGTGTCCTGTCACTGATGTGGTTAGAAGTTGAAGGTCAGGGTTGGACAGAGGGCTCAGCAGTTAAGCATACTGGGTGCTCTTTCAAAAGATCTGGGTTAGATTCTCAGCACCTACGTGACAGCTCACGACTGCCTGTAACTCCAGTCCTGGGAGATCCAGTGCCCTCTTCTGGCCTCTGTGGGCATGACTCACATGTGCCACACAGACAAGCATGCAGGCAAAACTCCCAAACACATAAAGACAAATAAAATAAAGTTGGGGGAAAACAACAACAAAAACAGCAGCAGCAGAAGTTTAAGCTCAAAGAGTTGCCAGGTTTGGGTTCTCCCATGACCTCTGTCCTTGCTTTCAGAGGGCTCCTAGTTTCCAGTGTCTTTACATGGCCCTTCTGTGTGTTCCCATCCCTGGCATCTCTTTGTATCAGTTGCTTTTCTTGTTGCTGTGAAGGAAGACCTGACATAAGCAATACAAGGAGGATTTGTTTTGGTTGGTGATTAGTGAAGGCATGGTTGTGTCTACACCCGTGCGGGGTGGGACCTTGTAGCTGTCGCTCTCACATTTTGGCTGAGCATGAAGAAGACGACCTGGGTCAACCACAATCAAATCTCACATCTGCTAACCAGGCTACTTGTCCTGAAGGTTCTACAACCTTCTCAAACTGTGCCACCAGCTGGGAACCAAGTGTTCAAGCACACGGGGGTGTGGGGAGCACCAGACACGCAAACCACAACACTGCCACTTCCTGTTAGGATTCGGGTTGTATCAGCATCATTTTAACGGCCTCATTTCTTAACCTAATCATCTATCTAAAGGTTCCCCTCTTCAAATATAGTCACATTCTGAGGTAGTGTGGGTTAGGATCTGCCTTGGTTACTTTTCTATTGCTGTGCTAAAACAACTCAACCAAGGCAACTTACAAGAGAAAGTGCTAAATTTGTCTTAGAGTTTCAGAGGTTAGAGCCCACAATGGTGGAGGGATGGGACGGCTGAGAACCATCTTGATGCACAACCTCAAGGCAGAGAGAGCTCTCTAGGACTTGCACCACCACAGGGCCAAATCCTCCCACCAGGCTCTCTTCTCTCTGGGACAGCCATGCTGCCTCAGCACTCCCTGAAAGCTCAGTTCTCTGCTGTGGCTGGCTGCACGGGAACCCAGCCCCCTCTTCTTCTCATCCTCTACCCTCACCGTTTTCTTCTATTTGGAGACAAACTGCCTTTATGTCGCCCTTAAGTTCTGTTTTGAAAGAGCCTGTCTGCGACCCTCAAAGGACAAGATACACAGGCGACTCATTGCAACCAAGCACACTGAAAAGCCTGGTCTGTCTTAGGGGAGTTTAAAACTAAGTGTGACTGGAAGAAGTTCCTCTCTGGGGAACAGCATGACTCATGAAGAAAAGACATGATGACATTCCCAGCCAGAAGGGTGATATTTATATAATCCTTTGTAGTTGAAAAACCTCACAGTGAAGACTACCAGATGACGCTCAGCCACTGTGACCCATTTCATACACCTGTTTTCTCTTTCCTTGAGTTCGTTTTTGGAGTCTTTACATTGTTAAAAATATCCAGAGCCCATTTTAACTCCTTCCCAGCAGGTGCCTGTTTTGTTGACTTCTCTTCTTTCCACTAAATGGAGCTTCTCTGCCTACCACACGGTGCATTGGGCATTTGGTTTTGTGGGCTTCATGTTTAATATCTCATGTTATCTGGCAAGTCTTTGAAGACAAGGAGGCTTATGCTTGACTGGTCTTTGATTGTAGATTGTAGCTCTTTGCGCTTAGGTAGTAGTTTAATTATGTTTTACCTAAGAGGGTGTGAGACTCTAGTCATCAACAGATTTGAAAATGAGTTAAAATTCTTACCATGTTTCTCAGTGGACTCTGGATCCAGGGTTGTTTGGGTAGCCATGACATATACCTTCCAGTATTCACGGAAGGTTCTAATTCTGGCATCTATCTGCCCTGCTCTGCTTTCCCTTTAGGTGATTTTTTTTTCACTTATAGGGGCCATCAGCTGTTCTGTTATGAGGCATTGGCTAATCATAGCTGGCCCTGTGTGCATAGAGCCAGGAATTTGAGAAGTGTTGCAGTCATTTAAATTATGCATCCAATTTTGGACTGATAGTCTGTGCCAAATATGACTTTAGCCAAAGTATATTTATTGAAGTAAAAACATATGAAACCTAGGAATTACCAGGGCTCAAGTACTCTGAAGCATGGGCTAGAAAAAGATGTTTTATGAAAGCACACGTGTACACTCACAGGCTCGCAGGCACACACCACACACACACACGTTTTATTATCTTATTAATTAAACATGTTGGGTTTATTAACTCAAGCATTCATCAATTAAATATCTGTTGAGTTTGCTTCTGACACTGGACCTGACCTTGATCCTAAGACCAGACATTGGGAAGACAATGTTTGCTTCTTCTAGGGCAAGAGTTGGTGAAGCTTTTATATGGGCCCAGGTTTGTTGCTTTCCTTGTCATTGTGCCCAGATACCTGACAGAAGCAACTTAAGCTTTTGGGTCATGGTTCAACAGCTATAGTCCATCATGGCAGAAAGGCATGCTGCAGGAAGCAGAGAGAGCGAGGGGGACTGAAAGCCAGGTGGGGTAAAATGGTTTGCCATTATTAAAAGTCACGTCTTAAATAAATTAAGTTAATCATGAGGGAGTATATTTACCACATAGTAACGGGAAAATGGCTAGTAGTTTATAGTATAATCTCAATTCCACTTACTGCATTTGTGCAGACACACACACACACACACACACACACACACACAGCATGGTAGGGATTAAATTGAGAGGAGAGAGTGGCACCTGAGGCTCAGCAGATTTTAATTGTGTATAAATTCACTCTTTGGATGCAGCTCCCATTCCTTAGCGTGGCTTCAGTCATTCTCAATAAATCTTCTTACTATCCTAAAGAGTTTGAGGAAAAAAAAATCCTTTCTCCATCAGCATGGATTTCAGTTGTCTTTCCAGTGACAGGTTCGTCCCGGAGCAGTGAGATGGGGAGATGCCCTCTGCCCTCTTGTAGAGTTCGCAGTCTGGGACATGATGCTTTAGACTTGCTGGGCAGTGATGGGAGGAGGAAAACTCACTCCCTACAGAGCTGCTCCCCACTCATTCTCCTTTCTTGTTCTTTTGGGAGAGTAGCTGGAGTTGTCGGGACGGTGGTGGTTAGCCATTCTGAGAGAAAGAGAGAGAGAACGAGAGAGAAGCTCTCAGGACAGAGATAGGAAAATCCTGGGGGCTCCTGGCCAGCCAGCCTAGCCACTTGGTGACCTCCAGGGTCAAGACCCTGCCTCAAGAAATAAGGTGGACATCCAGTGCTAACCCCTGGCCTCTACCTATACACACAGGAGTGAGTTCCCATGCACATGCGCACACAAGCACAACGATCAACAAACAAGTAGGAAGGAGAGAAACAAGGGGAGAACGCCTTTTAGCATCCGCAAGGCTTTATCCTCATCACCACAAAATGCTGAGCTCCCAATTCAACAAGAGACTGTGTCTTGAAGCAACAAGGCAGGGAGTAATGGGAGAAGGTACCCCGTGCCCTGCTCTGGACTCTGCGTGCCCACGCACAGGTTGCATGTCTACATTCGCATTCACACTCACCCCATACGCAAAACACACGCACCATAAAAACCATAAAAAAGAAACAAGATCCATCTTTCTAAATTGCAGAAGTAGCACATTGTAAACACTGTATATCACAGAGATGCATAAGCTTAAAGCCAAATTTTCTTTTTCCAGAATAATTACTGCTTATAGTTTGCTGTATTGGCTTCCAGTGTGGATGGGCTGATATTTAATGTGGGGGTAGGTTGGTACAATACTGCAATTATTACAGTATTAAAAACATGCATGACATTTTGCACCGTGCTTTTCTGCATTGACTGGTTTGTCTGTGACACCTTGTCACCCTGGTACATGTAGAACTGCTTTGTTCAATCTAACAGCTGCACGGGGTGAACATAATACAATTGCATTATCTCTTCTCCTTTGATGGGCATTTGGGTTGGTTCCAAGCTTCTCTCCCCCCCCACCCCTCCGCCCCATCTCAAACAATGCTACCATGAGAGTTTTTGTATATGTGGCTTATGTTTAATAAGCATTTACTGCTATGAAACGTGGCTTGGGGAAGGCTGGCTACACGATTCTGTGGCAGAATGCTGAAATGCACGGTACTTAAACACCATCCAAAAATTTAAATTAGAAACAAATCATTTCCATTAGAACCAGGTTAAAGTCACAATGATGGTTTCCACTTTCATAGGGAACGAATCCTCTTACTCCAGATGGGAAATAAAGCTCCTTAAATTGAAATTCATTGTGCGGGGCTCTGATGGGCCTTAACAGATGGAAAACAATCTCACTTGGGCGGTTATGTAATTCGGCGATTATCATGGAGATGGCGCCAGACAGAAGGTGGACAGAGGAAGGCTCTGTGCGAAAGGCAGGTGATAAGGCCGTGGGTTCTCGTGGCTTACACACCCTTTGCATTTGTTTGCTAGGGTCGAGAACAGTAGGTCTGAGAGAAACAGTGGTGCAGCATGATCTGACTCAATGACTACCTTTGGGATCTTGGAAATTCACATAATTTCTTCTTAAGTGACCTTGGCAGTGAGGTTGGGCGAGGTCATTCCACATCTGAAAGCCTAGTTTTTACAAGTGTGTGAGATTGGGCTGTTGGCTGAGCTATATGTGGGGAATCTAAGCACTAGGGACCCAGGTGTAAATAAAATAGCTGAGCTTCTCTTTTCATTCATCAAAAGTGAAACTGTGTTGTTCTTCAGCTGAAAGTAATCAACCGATTTATTTGAAGGGAGTCACACCTCATCAAAGCCTCCTCTCTACACCGTCTTCTTGGTAATTCGGGCTGACACCAGAACTAATGCATTAACCAAATAAAAAGATCCTCACTGGAACTTGTCCACTCAAAGGAATGCTGTTTCTCTTGCCTCCTGCCTCTTGGCTTCATTGCTCAAGTTAGTATCCATTTCAATACACACTGAAACCCTCCTGCTCTCTGCCCTCCCTCCCTCCTTCTTTCCCTCCCTCCCTCTCTCCCTCCCTCCTTCCCTTCCTCCCTCCCTCCCTTTTTCTCCCCTCCTGTCTGACCTGTTAACACCATGAGGAGCAAGCATCCAGAACAGAAATTATCACATAGAAGATACAAAATAAATTATATTGAGTAAGTTGCTACAGATATTTGTTATTAACTTTCAGAATTCCATTTTATAGGACACAGAAAAATCACTTACTGGACTGACCAGGAAGTTCTCCCTGTTGGCTACCTTTCACACTAATGGAAAGTGTTATGCCAACTGCAGGGGGCCGGGCACATCAATAGTGTTATCTAGTGTGACTCTGCATGTGCCAGGAATGCCCTGCCAGGCAAGATGAGCTCACTCCTGCAAAAGGCTGTGTACGGAGTTAACCGAGGTCTTTCTTGATGGGGCTTGAGACCTCCTCCACAGAAGGGAATTCTTGAGGAATACCATAAACCTGGATAAAACCAAAGCCAAACCAAAACAACAATAGCAAGAAAACAAAACAACCCAAAAACACGGCTAGGGAAATCATAGGTCCTATGGGAGAACCTACTGATGTTATTTTTCTAAATGACCATGTTGTCAAATTGCCTTTCTACATGGCTATGTTTATATCCTTAGATTCACACTTGGCCAGAGAATCTCTTATTGCAGGGGATAGTGGTTAATGGAAAGACACATTTCTGTTCAAAGTGCTTAGTTATAAATGGAACACCTATATCACTACCCACCCCCAAGCTCAAGGAAAATATTGGAGAGGCTCCTGAAAGGATGTGAGGACCAGGAGACAGGGAAGTGTGGGATGAAATGCTGACCTCTGGACACGAGGTGATTGTTGCACATGGGAACTCACAGCAGCAATGGTTACCTACACAAGACCTGCACAAGGTCAAGCCACATAAAGAGTCCAGCATGGAATGGTGGAGGGGCTCCGAAGCCCTCACCAGCAGCTCAGAAGCTATTGCTGTGGAGGAAGAGTCACTTTTCCTTAGGAGTCTGGCCACTGGTAGGTTCATTGTGCCCCAGTGGGAGACTCCATGCCCAAGTGCATCTGAACAGCACTGATCTTCTCAGTAGATCATATATATATATGTATATGTATATGTAGGATCAGAAGCTGAGAGAGCGATGTAGTAGGGGACTCTAGGGGAATTGGATATAATGAGAGGTGAGTATGAACAAGATACTTTGTACATATGTATGAAAATTTCAATGAATAAATAAAATTAAAATTAAAAGAAGTATTGTTTCTAATTTCTCAGGTTTTATATCTAGTTAAGAGATAGGCATACTAGACATAAGGATACTTCAAAAATTATGTGTAGAACATGTATCTTTATCTCTCCAAATGAAGTTGCCACTCTTAATTTTATTTATTTATTTATCTATCTATCTATTTATTTATTTATGTATTCAACCTATTCTGGACTCTTCTGTTTTGATGTTTTTAGATAGGGTCTCACTATGTAGGCCTGGCTGTTTTATAACTCACTTATGCAGACTATTAAATTAGTCATTGGCTTAATCAATCTAATTAAACCTGAGGAGAAATCTGATTTCAAATAATGGCTCAATCCTGCAATGAAGTCCTAAGGAAAGCATCAAACAAGCTAGTGTTTGTTCACTGTTATGTCAACTTGCAGAAAAAAAACTCGTTTAATTAGTCCAATTACAATTGATCCCTATGTAGGCCTGGAACTCACAGAGCTCCTCCTGCCTCTGCTTCCTGAGGGCTGGTATTAGAGGTGTTCGATACCATGCCCATCATGGACTTTTCTTTTTAAATTTTAATTTTTCATCCACCTGTTTCTCTGTAAGGGTAGAAAATTTTAACTTGGCCCTAACCATGGGAACTTAAACTTGTGAGCGAAATGCAAACCGACCCTAGTCACCACACCTGGGCACAGTCAATCACTGGCCACCCCGTTAGAAAAGTCCCTTACCCCTAGACCCCCTCCTGTTTTGCAGTTTTTGCCTTTATAAACTCTGTGATTCTGCAGCTCAAGGCTCTCCACCACCCCCTTACATGAGAGCTGTGTGCAGAGCCCTGGCGCTGGCTACTGAGTAAAACTTCTTGCTGTTGCATCAAGCTTTCATCTTCGTTGGTTATGGGGTCTGGCGTCTATCCCGAGGAACGGAGGGTCTCCCCACCTCAGGGGTCCAACATATCCATCTGTCTGTCTGTCTGTTTGCCCATCCATCCAGTCATGCATGCATTCATACCCTTTAGGCAACTACATGTCCCAGGCTGGCCTTGAACTCATTGTGTTCCTCAGTCAGTCTTTCGCATGTTTAGATTACCTGGCTGAACCTTTAAATTCACATAAAACTAGTAGAGCAGATAAGTACACACACACACACACACACACACACACACACAGATGAATCAGGGAATGAATTTGTATCCTTTTAAAAAGTGTGTTTGGCGGCAGATCCAGTAAATGTTTTATACTTGTTTGCAGAGCTGGCATAAATATTTCAGGATACAATTGAGCCTTTCTCATTAACAAGCCATTCTCCTGCCTCTCTGTGGAAGTTTCTAGCTGAGGAGAAAGAGTGCCATTAAATCACTGTGCAGCTCCTAATTCCATGGCAACCATGACAGACGGACTTTTTCTTGCCATAATAGGTTTGAATGAGCCTCATTTTAGTCAAGACAATGACAAATTTTGTTATTAAAACATCTTTTAACCTAGTTTAATTTCCTTTAAAATTTTTTTAAACCTGCTTTCAGTTAAAAATGTTTGCAATAGATGAGTTTAAATCTATTTATTTCTTAAATAGAATGTCCCAGTCTGAATTACTATTCATGATAGATTTGATACTATTTATTATAGCATTGCTAGGTATCCTAAATCATCTTTTTTTTTTTTTTTTTTTCCCCTGCAAGTTAGCAGTGAACAAACCCAAGCTTCTTTGGTACTTTCTTAGGATTTCATCATAGCATTGAGAAATCAAATTTCCCCCCCTGGCACTTTTAATGTTCTACCCATAGATGGCAGCAAATGTCCACTCTGCTGAGCCACCAGCCTTCTGGCCAGTCACTTGCAGGTCACACACCCAAATTACTTTGGAAGCTTCCCTTTTCCCCTCCCCTCTAGAGTGTGGTAATGTTACCAGTTTTTAGGATCAAAACCTGGCATCTGGCAGACCCAGTAAACTAGGCTCAGCCACTTGTAGTCATTAGGCCAGTTAAAGAAACGAAGACTAGTCAAAGGCAGAGAAAAAAAAAAAAAAGATATATTCACTGAGTCATACTGAGGAGATAAGCAAAGGGATCCATCCAGTGACCCTTCAAGATGGTTCGGGTTTGATGGAAAGTTTGCGACAGTAAGCAGTCCTGGTCGAGATGTGGTCTCGCCCATCACCGACTGCGCCTTCCTCCTCCAGAGCTGTGTGAGCACTTCCGGTGCTTCAGCCTTTTCTTCCCTCCAGCGAGAGATTCTTGGGGAAATTTTAGTTCTTTTATAAATAAATAAATACAAGAATAAACAAATAGTTAATTAAATACGTCTGGGTGTTTTGACTACATGTTTTTATGTGCACTACATGTGTGCCTGGTGCCGACAGAGGTCGGAAGAGAGTGTTTGATCCCTTGGGATCGGAGCCTACAGACGGTTGTGAACTGTTGTGACGGTGCTGGGAATCGAACGCAGGTCTTTTAGAAGAGCAGTAGGTGTTGTTACCTGAGAAGCCATCTTCTCCAGCCTGATATTTTAGGTCTTAAGGATCCACTACCTTGATTGTCTGATAGTACAAGCGTCTCTCTTCTTTCTTACCGGGGTGGCTACAGTAGGCCTTCGATCTGGATTTTCTGCATTATCTACATCACAGAGACTCAGAGGAACCATGTCCATAGAGACTTTACAGTAGGAGGCTCTAAACATGCAAAAGGCTATTTATTTAGGCAGCAGAAATGGCGAAACCCCAGATTAAGATAACTGAGATCTATGATCGTCTGTCTTGTTGGTCAAGTGGGTTGATTGAAAACAACTGTGCACGTGTGGGCGGCTGTTTGCAGAGAGGATCCCCTAAGAGGGGGTTGTCCTGCCCGGAAGTGGGAAGCACCACCCCATATCCTGGGGACCAGGTGGAATAGGAGGGAGAAGAGGAAAGCTGGTCAGCGCAGGCGGTCTGTTTCTTGTCCCCCACAGTGTGGACGGCTCTGCTCTGCCACAGCCTCCCTGTTGGGGTGGGCTGAACCTTCTGAGGTGCTAAACCAGAATAAACAGCTTCGTTCCTTAAACTGTTTGTTTTAGTATTTGCCAAAGGGATGGCAAACTGATTAAGACAGAGTCTGTGGAAAACACTGGAGTAAGTGTGCTTCTGGGTTTTCACAGAAAGGGGAGAAACCTAGGCAGGCAGGTAATGGAGTCGGGGTCCCTGTTTGAATTGAAGACATAATGTCTTGCTCTTTCTGGCAGTCTGCCTCTACTGAAAATGTGGCTTCTGTGCTCACATTGCAAAGACCAAGTGACAGTGAACCGGGTCCTCACACACTTGGACGGCCTCAGGGCTGAACGCCTTCTCTGTTTCTAAGCTCTCCTGAAGTACCACCAGCAGATACTTTATAAGACCCTGCAGCTTACTGCAGTGACACTCCCAACGATGCTTAGAGCTGCTAGAGGAATGCAAATCACACCTACAGGGTGGCTAGCTTTGCTGTCAGAGATCAGCAAACGTTGACAAGGTAGAGTGCTGGGACCCTCATGCACTGCTAGAGGGACTGAAAACTGGTGAAGGCGCTTTGGAAGACACGCTGGTGGCCCAGGGTTACCACAGGATCCTGAAATCCCACTCCTAGGTTTACACCCAAGGGAAATGAAGATCAAGGACCACACCAAGTCTGTACATGGATGGTGATGGGGGTACTCTTTATAACAGCTCAAATGTGAATGTCCAGCAACAGAGTCTGGGGAGATGGCTCAGTAGCTAAGAACACTTAGCATGCAAATAGGGAGATCTGAGTTCAAATCCCCGGAACCCATGTAAAAAGCTGGGTGTAGCTGTGAATGCACCTCTCACCCTAGCATTGTGTGGGTCGGATGCAGGAGGATTGCTGGGGCTTGCTGGCTGCCTGCCTAACTTCCGGCTCAGTGAGAGACCGTGTCTCACGGGAACAGGGCAGAGAGTGATAGAGCAAGGGTAGCTCTGGGGCACGGGCGTGTGCAACTTGAATACGTGAGTGCGCACATACAACTACATACACAAAGAAAAAAAAATTAGAAAGATTTATTAGTCATCAGTAAAAGGCAGGAAGTCGCCGACTCATGTTACAGCATGGATGATCTTTGGAAACACATTCATAGGGGAGAGGCAGTTACAACAGTATGATTGTGCTTATATAAAGTATCTCGAGTGGGCACACCTGAAGACAAAGCAGTAGGTTATTGGTTGTCCTAGGCTAGGGCGGGTGTGAGAGGCAGGGGATGTTAGCTTAAGGATATAGAGTTTCTTCTTGATGTGATAAAGGCCAAGTTCTCAAATGCTTTGTGATGATGGTTTCCTAGCCCCCGGATGCCGTAAAACCACTGGGCGGATGAATCTAACAAGGTGTAAATTACAGCTTCAAAGTCTTGTTTCAGAAAGAATCAGTCGCCTGTTGTGGCTACTTACATTATGTAGGTTTTTGTTTGCCAGGTGCTGCTCTAAACACGTATGTCAGAACATATGTCAACTCTTCCTATGTCCATAGCAGTCTCACCAGGTAAGCGGTTTAATCTTTTCTGTTTTATAGATGGGGAAGCCAAAACACCGGGGATGGGGGAAACGATGAACGGTTTTGCTCAAGGTTACTTAGCTTGGGAGAGGCTTCATTAGAATCTCTTGGGTAGAGCTAGGAAGGTTCTGGAATCCAATGAGTTTGTAATCACAGACTTTACCACCCGCAAGAGAGGAGGGTGTCACCTAGGACCTAGTTGAGTTCTCTCTGATTCTGTGTCTGGAAAAATAAGGTCCATTTAGGGTAGAGCTGACTTGGGGTCAAGACTACCATGGTGGCGCAGACCTCTCTCCATTATACCACCCTGCCTGGTGTTAGACGGTTATCCTGGCAACACTCAGAGCCATCCACACACAGACAAGATTTTTTCCATATAATTTATTATTGTTATTATTTAATCTGAGGGATGAGTTAGGTCAAGATCCATATTTGGTGGTGGGTGAGTATGTATTCAAAACAGGGAAATCAAGTAGCAGACTGCAAAATTGGTTGGGGATTTGGGTTTATAGAGGAGACATGAAATGATGTGCCAGCATATCCATGAGTTATTGTGTGTTTCCTTCTTCATTTTGTATTAGCAGATGGTGTCAAGGGAACTAAGTGGACAGGAAGCTGGTCCCTCAAGATAGAGTGGTTCTTTTTCTCTGAGATACTATAGGGGTTGCAGAAATGGCTCAGTTACCTAATTGCAGGCTTGAGGAACTGAGTTCAGGTCTCAGCACCTGTGTAAACATTTGGGTATTGTGATGCTTAGCTATAATCCCAGCACTGAGGAGTTGGAGACAGCAGGACCCCCAGAGTTTGCTGGTTAGTCAGCCCAATCAGTGATCTCTGGGACTGGTGATCTGGTGAAGGCCCCTGTCTCAAAAGAAAGAAAAGTGGGGAAGCAACTGAAGAAGACCCTTGTTGTTGACCATTGACTTTCACATGTATGAGCACACATGTGCAAACACATGCACCCAACCACAAACTCATATACACCACACACACAGACACACACACACACAGAGACAGAGATAGAGACAGAGACACAGCAAGATAAGAAAGTACAGACTGGGTAGCTCTTATCTGAGGTGCTTGGAACCAGACTGTTTAGGAACTGTAGACAGTTTCAGATTTTTGAATATTTGCATAGACTCAGGAGAAACTGTAGAAATGAGACCAAAGTCTGAACACAAACTTAGTATGTGCTTTTTAAAAATACCTTGTACACACAACTCAAAGGTCATTTTACATTACATTTGTATTAATTTTGGGCATAGTTTCTTCATATGGAATTATTTTACTTGGTGTACTTCAAAATTTCAAAGTAGGGAAACTTTTGGACATTGGATTTTTGGGTCATGGATGCTTCACCTGTGTTAGGCATTCCTTTTTCCACTTCGGCTTTTGCCTAACTTAGCAATTTGCAGTCTCACATGGGACTTGTAACCTTGAGGGCTACTTTTAGGGGAATTTATAGCTGTGTGGGCCATGGGAAAATGGCGATGTGTTCAAAAGATCATGGCAGGCAATGTGTGAATGCAAGACACGGGGCAGAAATAAGTTCACAAGACATCTCATTATGAGAAAGAAAACCAGCAACCAGATAGGAGGCAAGGGGACATGGTGGGAAGCAGAGGCAAAAGGGAGGGACGGGTGTAATTGAGGCTGCAGGAGAGCCAGTCTGAATGAGGGCTCATAGTGATAGACACACTGAAAGGAATTCTTCTCCAGGTGAGGATGAGCGTCTAGGTTCCCTAATATAAACAAACTGCTGTTTGATTTAGCAACTGTCGTGAAAAGAATCAATAGTAATAGGCTTTTAGCTTGTATTAGGCAGTGTGATCAATATTTTCAGTAGTGGCGCATCAAAACGCCCAGGACGACACAAGCTACTATTTATTTATTTATTTTTATTTTTTTGGTTTTTCGAGACAGGGTTTCTCTGTGTAGCCTTGGCTGTCCTGGACTCACTTTGTAGATTAGGCTGGCCTCAAACTCAGAGAGATCTGCCTGCCTCTGCCTCCCTGAGTGCTGGGATTACAGGCGTGAGCCACTGTGCCCGGCTACTGTTTAAATCAGACTCAGCCAGCTAGCATCGATCCCTCCCATAATAACGAGGGTGAGGCTAAGAGCAGGTTATTATTCTGAGATTAGATGGGGTTAGTTTACATAGGAAATCCTTTATGCTTTCACCTTGGAGGAATGGCCTTTAAGAACCTGTGTGAACTGGATAGAACGATATCCAGGCTTTCAGCAAGTCTAAGAGGCTTTCTACCCAAGAGTCCTTTCTAGTTCTTCCTCATGGAACTCATTCCTTCTAGAAAAGCATATTCCATTGCATCTCACCCTCCTGCTTGCATTCAGGTATAGGAAGCCACAGGGTGTGGCTGTTTCTGACAAGCTGTGTTTAGAAGAGGGCTACTGCCCCAGGACTGAGAACACAGGATCAAGGCCCTAGCCTTTGGGGATGCTCTGAGAGGCTGGAGTGGAGTTCCTGACTCCGGACCTTTTGGTTTATAAAATTAACATCATTTTCCAGCATTTGGTCTATTCCTGCCTTCCCTGTCATTACAACCCAACTACCTCATACAAGTACTTAAGAAACATTTACCTCTGCAAATGTAATAATGGTTCAATACATCCATCTTGGGTGTGGGCTTTGAGTGTGCTCCCAGGTCCCTAAGGCTGACATGACTTTCTGCTCCTTGCTATTCCAATCTGCATTTACTCCTGTTGAAGTAAGTGCCGAGGAAACAAATGTGTCTCCAGCACCGGGGCACTCAGGACTGTGAAGCAAGGCAAATGTCCAAGAAAGGAAAAAAATGCTTTCCCAACAAAAGAAGTGCTCATGAGTAATTAGGGGCCAGGGAAAGCAGGCTCAGATTGCAAATGTGAAGGGCTGCCTTCAAAGCGGCTGGGCAAGTTAATTTCCAGGCCACGTTTGACAAATCAGCACCTCTTTGGTTTGTCTTTACTCCTCATCTCACACAACCAAGTACACCCCCCAAAGACAGAGCAATCCTTTGGAGCGTGTGCACTTCCATTTGAAAACTACACAGAAGGTTGAATTAGGACCCGGATGGAATTCATACTTTGGGTAAGATTCCACGTTCGGGGCTGGGTGGGGTTCTGGGAAAAGATGCCCAACGCTATGTGCCAGAGGGGTTCATTACTGACAGGCACATTACTCTAGCATAGATTGTAATGTTGTGAACTTCACAAGGCTCAGATTTATGTGTTACAGGAGACATCGGATGAGAGAATTTCTGTCTCATTCAAAGCATACGTTTGGGTCTTGAAGTAAGCGTTGAAGTAGTGTTTTCCCCAGTGGGAAAGCTGGGAAGAAAGGGCCCTCTAAGCAGCGTGGTCACTTCACTGTAAGAGGATTCTGGGCTTTGCTTTAGTCTAGATGTGAAGACCGTGGCTGGCGCAGAGGGGAACATGCTAGTGCCCGGCTTACAGAGCAAGAGCTGGGTGAGGGTGCCATTCACCAGCAGTGGGATCATGGAGGGATCAGGAGCAGGGCAGGAAGTGTTTGAAACCTGGACTTCAGGAACACAGAGGCTGCAAAACTGCATAAGCAGACACATGGTGCGACTAGTTGAGAAGGTATTACGATATCTCATATTAAACAAAATCCTCATTGGGAGTGTTAGGCAGCTTCCTATTGCTATGACAAATACTGAAGGTAAGACAGTTTATAGGTAAAACCACTCACCTCACGGCTGGGGTGTGTGAAAAAAAGATGAAGAGGAGGGGCTAAGGTTTCCCTTCAAGGGCAAGCGCTCAGTCAGCATAAGACCTTTTATTAAAGCCTGCCCCTTAACGGTCCTACACCTTGAAATTACACCAAGTTGGGAGCCAAGACTTTTAACACATGGGGAGGTCTTTGGTGGTGGGGGGAGCATCCCGTATTCAAATTATAGTACTAGGGATGGAACCCTGAAGAGAGGAGATCCAAAACCTAAATGTAAAGATGAGAGTTGGTAGAGAGTAGCAAATAACATGAATAGGGAGAGAAACAGGTGCCCTCCTTCTCTCTTCAGAAAGAACTAAAGGAGCTGTTGCCTTGACTGCCTTCCATGTGAAGTGAGTTACCCGAAGTCCCTCGTGACTCCAAGTTCCCCATGGGCTGACCCAGCAGGAAGCCTTGGAGAATTCCTGGTCCAGTGCTGTTCTCACTGGAGGAAGCAGACACCAGTGTGGGTTTTGGCAATGCTGGGTATCATCCATGGGAACCTGGACCAGGCCCAACAGCCTTTTAACTTCCAAGATCGCTTCATTATTAATCACATGCAGCTTTAATATTGCTTGGCCCTGACCAGCATGCTCTCATAAAAGACTGTCACAGAGCATGAAAGGGTGTGTAAGTGAGTAGGGCCAAGTCCCCGATCCTCAGCTGCAAGGACAAGGGGCCTTGGGGGCCAGCATGGGTGTGAAAGAGTTATTATTGAGAGGTTCTAGGGAAAGTTTGAACCAAGAGGAAATAAAGCTGGAATCTTGGGGTCTTGACCAAGAGAAAAAAAAAACAACTAGTTTTCCAGGGCTAAAGTTTGCTCTCCTGACTTGTAATCTTGCTAAAGAAAGTGTGTATTTTTTTTTTTTTTCCCTCACAGAGGTCTGTGCAGTCTGGCTTTTGCTAATGTCTCAGTGTTATTTCGCGCCACCACAAATGCAGTCCTGGATCCTGGCCCCATGGAACCTGATCTGCAGATTTTACCTCTCAGCGCTTTGCAGCTGTCGCGCCTTCTTTCTGGAGTGAGCTCCCTGCCATCATCCCCCAGGGACCAAAGTGACTATTCCCTCCTGGATGCTTCTCTGAGGCCCAGGCGTGATCTGACTACTGCCGCAAAGCACTGTTGGCACTGGCTGCTGCCTTGACCTGCTTTTCTACAGACCGTCTCCCCCACCTGGCCCTAGGCTTGGGCTAGACCTTACTTGTGGTCTAGCCTACGGTTTTCATATGTTACATATGAAGGAGAGAGGGCACATATTTTGTAAAGGAATGACATCTTTTAGTAAGCTGATGTTCACAAAGTGGTCAGCTACCCAACGGGGGCTCTTCCTTGATCTACTCTCACACTGGTAAGTTTATGGCTCTTCTTAGTAGGTACAGACAGTGGCCCACTGTTTGGCCTTCATATGCTGACTTAGATTTCTGTGTATCTTCTGGTGTCACTCTGTCTTTGGTAAGGAAAAGAACCCTCTCAAAGGAGATGGAAAGACAGAAAAAGTTTTTAGGATACCATTTTCTATCAGCCAAGGGAAGGAAATGAGTGAAAACTGCTGCCTTTGAGCTAGAACTGGGGAAGCTCTTTGTGAATTTCTCCCCTAGGTGGCTACCAAGGGCCCGCCAGGTGCTGTTCCAGAGCTGAAGGAGTCAGCATGAGGAAGGCCAAGTGAGTCCTGGTGGTCCAGGAGCTCATATTCAGAGGGTCTGGGGACAAGGACAGTATACGGTGAGCAGGTGAAAATTAAGTGCTTTGGAAACAACCCAGAGGGTCATGCGATTGGAAGGAATGGGGTGCTAATGTCGTCCTTGAGAAGGTGACATTAGAGGGAAGAACTGAGAGGCACCGGAAGTCAGTCTTGTGAGCCAGGTTAAGAACAGACGGTGGGACACTGAGAAGGAAGTCTGTTAGATGGGCTCCGAGGACAGAAAGCAAGCTTGTGAGATCCCTGTGGGACTCATGCAGGCTGTTGGAACTCTTGAGTTGTTTTTTGTGGCTGCTTATCTTCCCTGCTTATGGATCGGCAGAGCGGGTAAGTCTCAGCTCTGCAGCTCTGACCACTTCCACCCCTTCCGACGGGTCTATCTGATTAGCGCTCTCTTCTCCCTTAACGCAGTATCTTTATGACAGGTTGGAGCCTGGATGGGGTTCTGGGTACTTTGCCCACCCCCACGTCCTGGAAGAAGCTGCCCACCGAGAGCCTTCTGCTGTGTGGACACACCAGTGGTCCTTTAATCTTCTCATCTCTCTTCATCTCTATTGCCCTTCCCTTCTGCCCAACCCACCACTGTTCCTTGCTTGATACAAGGAATCAGCTCATGGGTTTTCCCATTTTACCTGGACACTACAAACTCACCTTGCCTATACAGATAGATCTTTTAAAACTTGCTAGTTGAGGGGTGGCCCCTGTTCTGGTGTGTCCTCCACAAAGTTCCGTGTTTCTCAATAAAACAGGGCTGAGATATGGGGCCTGTAGGAAGTGATGAGGCCACAGGGCTCTATCCTCAGAAATGGGTAATGCCACTATTGTGGGAAGTGGCTCCCAGAGGAAAGGTGAGTCTAGCCCTGTTTTGTTCTGCCTTTTGCCATGGGAAAACGACATAACAACAGCAATAATAATAAAACTCTCAAAAGACACGGACTATTGACCTCAGACTTGCCAGCCTCCAGAGGTGTAAGAAATAAATCTGTTCTTGGTAAAGCTCCCCCCCCCTCCCAGCTTGAGACATTCTGTTATATTAGAACAAAAAAAAAAAAACCTAAGAGGCACGTTACACCTTCAGTTTGGAAATATGAGGTGAGGGTTTACTGATAACATTGTTTGCTTCTGTGAGAGAAAACAAACAAACAAACAAAAGCACCTTTCTAACTCACTGTCGGTTTCCTCTTTGTGAAGGTTAATATGGGGGGCTAACTTGGCCGGAATGTAGAATCCCATAGGAGAAGGAACTTCTGCCCGTGTCAGCGCAGATGTTATGGAGAGGATCAAACAAAGAGCAGAGACCTACCACGGATGTGGTGGCGCTGTTCCACAGATAAGGGGAATGGACTGAACAAAAAGGACAAAGCAAACAGAACTCTGCCTTTCCTCCCTCTTTGCTCCCTGGCTGTGGACCACGACTCAGTGTGACAGCCTCCTCACTCACAATCCTGCCGCCACGCCTTTGTGACCAAGATAGGCAGCACCTTCAAATTGTCAGTCAAAAATTAACGCATTCTTCACGAAGTTGTTCTGGTCAGTTGTGTTTTGTCACGGTTACAACAAAAGTAACCTATCCGTGCTGGCTAGCACCATTTGAGGCCATGCTTAATCTGAGAATACTTGCCTGTGCTGCAGGTGGCTCACCCCAGGGAACAGAGTTTGTTCCAGACCTAACACATCAGCTGTTAGTTAACAGGCGTATGTACGGCTACTTCTTGTGGCCTATGCCCATCTAGCAAAGCAAGATTCACTCTCACCTCCATGTGTCTTTTCCCTCTGACAGGTTGCACACTTTGTGCATGAAGAACCTGTTGGGTCACAACACCCTTGGCTTGCTTTTGATGGTGTAGAGTGTTCAGATGGTGTACGCTCGTTGGACTACTTAGTCACCAAAGAAGGCCTTTGAAATATTTTTTTTTACTGTTCTCATGATGCATATGACACACAGTCCCCCTTTGATGCCCGCTCCAGCCTCTTACCCCAATGGTAATATGACATTTGAGCCTTGTGGATCTCTCTGATCAATATGTTTTATGAATATGTTGCTGGCCGTAACCCCCTCATTTAGTAGATGAGGGGATAAACCATTTCAGTTGAGCTAAAGGCTACTCTGTGGCTGTGTGGGGCTTGATAAGTAAATGACTTAAATAGTTACTATTGGAGGCAGTATCACCTTCTGACATGCTTCTGCCAGGGGATGAGGTAAGCCGTGAGTGTAGAACACTGGATGCTGTATTAGTGACTCTTCTGTTGCTATGATCAAATGCCTAACAGAGATCTCTGAAGGATAGACACACTTATTTTGTTCATAGTTTCAGAGATTTTAGCCCATGGTGGCTCTGTCCCTGGAGCTGGAACAGAACAACACTGCAGCAAGAACACAAGGTAGCGAAACTCCTTCCCTTCCTTATGGGCAGGAAACAGAGATCAGGGAACAGAACAAGATGGTGTAACCTTCAAAGCCCTCCCCACCCGTCTCATGAGTGACCTGCTTCCTCTGGTTAGGCTCTTTTTCCTTTAGCTTCCTAAGTATGCCACCGTCTGAGGACCAAACATCGGTGACACAGCCTGTGGAGCGGCATTTGATATTCAAACTGTGAGAGGGGCAGAGGTTAGCCAGGAAGCGATGTGTGCTTCGCTTACCACCGAAGGGGACGAAACAAAGTATGCTGTAAAAGTTCAGACTTTTCCAGCCATGTCACCGAGAGTTGATTTGTTCTCAGCAACACTTACACCAAAAGTCTACCTTAAAGGGATCTGCTCAACATTAAATTAATAGTTTGGCTGAGTTACCGTGTTGAATCTTGCCATGGGGAGGTCTTGGCAGAAAATTACAAACTATTTATTTACTCATTCATTCATTCATTCATTCATTCATTCATTCATTTTTAACTTTCTGTTTCCACGCGGTTCTCCACATTGGCAAATCTCTAGTTTTTAGGTGGGCTGCATAATAAACACAAGGTAGTAACGAAGGATGAGTAAGATGACGCCTCTCAGTCTGGTTTGCTTCTGTTTCGTCTTCAGAGTTATGAGGTTATTAATTCCTCCAATTAGTAGCAACTTTTCTCACACTATTATGGATAAGCCAGACAGCCCAGTGGTTCACCGTTTGGCCAGTATTGATTATTGTCCATGGTTTTTTTTTCATCATACCTGGTTTAGCAGAAGAGCTATTTCAGAGCCCATCTCATCTTCATAGAGTGGGTTGGAGAGAGAGAGAGAGAGAGAGAGAGAGAGAGAGAGAGAGAGAGAGAGAAGGCAGTACTCTCAGCTGTATAAGCAACTCTTATGACACTGTTCAGCATGGAGGAAAAGGCTGGATGTCCCTGTAAGTTGTGTACCCCCATTCTCTCCTCATTCTCCCCCACACCTTGTGTTCTCGCCTATGAGGCCAGAGGCAGGGTCTCCCACTGAACCTGGAGTTCACTGTTTTAGCCAGTGAGGCCCCTGGACCCACCTGTCTCTGACCCTCCCCCCACCCTGCCGCCAAGCCCTGGGATTCCTGGTACATGTTGCCACCCCCAGCTTTTACATGGGTGCTGGAGATTTGAACTCAGCTCCTCATGGTTATTCAGCAAGCACTTTGCCCGCTGAGCCATCTGTCTAAATTCTTCATTGCTAAAGCCACAAGGGGTTACTAGAGTCTTAAGTCAATACAACATACAAAGAACTCATGCCACTCAGGTAAAATTCTTGTTCCGTAGCTCAGTATTCTTTCTTCTTAATTTTTGTTTTTCAAAAATCACTAAGACGAAGGTGCTGAGAATTGTCTGGGGGGGCACCTCTTTGGAGCATTTGAAACAAATTTGATATGAATTGCTGCTCTCTGAGGTTACAATTTGTTGAGGCCAAGAGACCAACAGGCCCTTGGTGTGAGGATGTCCACACCCTTTAGGGACAGTGTGTGAAGCTTTCTCTCTGCTTGCCAGGATGTGAGGGTTAACTGCTTTGTAGAGCATACTCCCTCAGTACCTCAGGGCAGCCAGAAAGGGATTTCTGGGTTCTGGATTTCCAGCCCTTTAATCCTTCTAAATGCTGTCTTCCCTTCCCCCACACTTCTCAGATGAATTTTAAAAAATTCCAGAAGGGAGCAAATTTGAAGGCATAAATGAATATTTTAAAGATAAACTCTAAGATAAAGATGAGTGTTTTAAACTGTGTTTTGAATGTGTTCCCATCACCTCATTAAACAATGTCAGAACGTGTCTGGAAGGCAGGAAGGCAGGGTGCAAAGAGCTGTTGCTTAATTGCCGTGGTAATGAGGGAACATTGTAGCTCCTGTGTTTTTCTCTGGTTCATCCAAATATAGAGCTTAATGAACCATGTTTGGACCCGAGCTTTCAAATCATTTAAAGATTAATTTTTAAAAGGTAGTTGTTTTTCTTTTAGCTTTCTAAAAAAGTTCAGTTACATGTAACTTTGTATATACAGATGGGTATGTGTGCATGTGTGTGTGTGCCTCTATCTATGTGTGTACAGGTGCCACAATGTACATATGAAGGTCAGAAGACAGATTGTGGGAGTCTGTTTTTTCACTATGCAGGTTCCAGGGATCTGACTCAGGCCATCCGGCTTTAGCAGCTGAGCCCTTTTTGCAAACCTTTCTTTTAGTTTCTGGTTAGGAAATAAAGAGCGAGCACATGTTCTTTTCCCTTTTGTCAAATCTGTAGTGTGAAGTCACTTGGAGTCTAGCAAGTCTGCTGCATGGACACCGTGACCTTGGACATGCTGTACAATAAACATGAGCTACCATTATAACTTTAGGAGAAAAAATAAAGACTTTGGTGCACAAAATCTAAATTATAGAACAGGAAAATTCTTATAAAATGCTTCACTAGGGAGGCATCATTTATTTGGCATTTTGGAGTTTTTATTAGAATACATTGTTTGCAAACCATTTGAGGGTGTTGGCTGTGTTTTGGTAAATATGGAAAGGTTAATATTTATCAAGGTGAAATTACTATGAATGCTTTTCTGGTAGTTGAAAATTTGCTTTATTTTGCTCTCTCAGAATGAATCAAGATACCTGAGTTTTGACAAGATTGTATCCGGTTTCGGGGTTGGGGGAAAGAAGAGTTAGAATTTGATGATGGCTCAGTTTAGGTATAATCTAGAGCAACAGTTCTCAACTTGAGGGCCATGACCCCTTTGACAAACCTCTATTGCCAAAAATATTTATGTTACCATTCATAATCATGGCACAATCACAATTATGAAGTAGCAACGAAGATAATTTTATGGTTGGGGGTCGCCACAACATGAGGAACTGTATTAAAGGGCTGAAGCATGAAGAAGACTGAGAAGCACTGGTGTATAGGAAAGGCGTGTCACAGGATTCTAGCCTAAACTGAAAGCTGATGAAATCAGTGAGATGGGGGAGGGGAAAGAATGAAAATAAAAAGAAAGAAACAGAAATTATTCTGTTTCATAATCCTTGGGGATTATGCTTAGGTAATTTTATTTTATTTATTTATTTGAATCTTTAAAAATTTTCTAGTAGTAATCTCCGTGTGTAGCCTAGGCTGGTTCAGAACTCACTTTGTACCCTGGGCTGGTTTCAAATTTGTGGCAAGCTTCAGCCTCAGCCTCCCAAGGCAACCTTCTTTTTGTAAGGATTAAGAAGACATTAATTAATAGACTTTACATTTTTAAATTATATTTTATCATAAGCATTAATTTTTAAATGGCATCCAATATGCCATACAGATAAAATTTAAAAATTTAGTAAGCATGTTTGAAGTAGAAAAGATACATGCATTATAAATTTAATAATATATTTTATTTAATCAAACATCTAAAACATTATTTCAATATGTCATGCACATAAACATTATTAATGACCTAGTACTTAAAAAATGTTATTGTTTGAGTCTTGAAGACTTGGCATTTTTCACTTTCTTAGCGTGTCAGTTTGGATGAGCTAGTGGCTAGTGGCTGCTGCATTGGGCTGATACACTTCAGAGGGTCATTTTAGGAAAGTGAACTTATTACTTAATCTTATTAAAGAAAACTCTCGAGAATATGAGAGACCAGTTGTACTGGTTGTATTAGCCTAAAGAACAGAACTGATAGAGGAAACGTACACACATTAAAATATAATGCGTATGTTAGAAGGGGATTTATTAGAGTGGCTTACAGGAGTGTGGTCTGGGTAGTCCAACAATGGCTGTTGGACTCACACTGACGAGGATCCTGCCCACAATGAGCACGCTGTCTCAGCGGTCTCAGGCTGGTGCTGAAGGCGTTGAGGGTTCCTAGAGAGCTGCTGATCTTAGTCTACGTTGAAATCCCATCAGTGAAGGGATGCATCTTTCCAGGGAGAATGAGGGCACGTAGGAAAAGGCAAAATTTCCTTCTGCTATGTGCCTTCATCTCAGCTGCCACTGGAAGGTGCAGCTCACTCTTAAGCTGGGTCTTCCTGCTTTGGATAATCTTACCAAGAGAATTCCTCACAGGAGTTCCCTGCTGCTTGTGATTCCAGGGGCGGTTGAGTTGACAACCAGTGCCAGCCGTCCCAGCAGTCACAGCACACATATAAGTTTAAAGATTTATTTTCATGGGCGTGTATGTATATTTGTGTGTGTGCCCATGGAGGCCAGAAGAGATCAGATGCCCTGGAGTTGTCAGCCACCAGATGTGGGTGCTGGGAACTGAACTCAGGTCCTCTGGAATGGCAGCAAGTGCTCTTAACGGCTTCGCAGTCTCTCCAATCCCGAATAATCATTTTAATGTCTTATCGCAGTCCCTTCACTTTCAGGTTGGATAACTGGATTAAAGCTACCCCCTTAATATGTTCCCCTGATCTGCCCAGCAGGAAAGCAGGCACAGTGAGGAATGATAATTTCCTCACAACTTCTTAATTTGGTCAAAGAGATGGAACGGAGGCAGAGCTTAGGATAAAGCTAAGTCTCCAGATAAATATGAACGTCTAGACCAAAAGTTCTTAAACTGTATATTGTGGCCCTGTAACTGAAGGGGAGGGTCACAGTAAAAGGCTCTGAAGTGCTAATGACCGAAACTTAACTCAAAATGAAGCTCTGAACGAATCCACGGTGTTGCTGGCACCATCATCCGAATATACCACTGCAGCCTTGGCTCTGCAGACGACACAGCAGGAGCACCGTGCCAACAAAACCTGCTCAGCTCAGACTCGAAACTACTGCATGCTATTAACAAGGTTCTCTGCTCCTCTAGAAACATAATGATTTCATTACCGAAGGCAGAGACTTCAGACGTTTTCCTGATGTCATTCCTTAGCATGTGAGTTTAGGATAATAAGCATGTGTTTAGGTTGCCTCTTGCCAGGGTGTGGATGTTTGAGTTTAAAATTGTTCTTTGCTATTTGAATTCATTAAAAATGTCACCCAGTGAATTTTGGCTTGGGAGTAAGACAGAACGGATTTCTGACCATTTCTGAAATGGCTCTGAACATACTTCTGCCGTTTAGTATTACCTGTTTCTGCGAGGTGGTGTTCTTAATACTGATGCTTATAAAAACAAATCAGTCAACATTAAAGATGTTCCACATCTTACAGCACTCAGGCAAGATTTAATTCTTTATGAAAAAAAAAAAACCGCATCAGTCTCATTAGTATATAACTTTGCTTTCGTTTCTACTAAAGGGTAAATTTAGATATATTAAAGAATCATTTTTGAAAATCAGTTGCAATTTATAATTAGTAAATGTTTGATGAATTTGTATATCTGTTTTACGTAACTCCTGTCCGTGTCTTGAGGACACCAGTGGAAAAGGAAGCCCAGGCTGGGAGACTCTCACGGCTGAAGGCAGAACCAGCTTCCTCAGGAAGTCTCTAAGCAGGGACCCGGTGCAGATGTTTCCAAATGCCCGCTATCTGAAGGTAGCATTGGCCTCTACGTGACTCTTCTTTCCTCTGTATTTAATCTTCAATGAAGACAATAATATATAGGTCCATGAATATCCAGTCTCCAGTCAAGGCAATATTTTATTAGCCCAACAATGTTTTTGATATTTATGAATTTATAAAGAATCTCTGTTTTTAATTCTTTGACAAATCAATGAATGCTCATTTAGAGAAACAACCACCTGAACAATGCTGGATTGTATTTGGTAGCATCAGTCCTTTCAATGCTTTACTCTAGTTGCTAGGCACCTAGTCCTGTTCCCTTCCCTGCTCTGACGCTCCCTCCCCCTCCTTCCCAGTCTGTCTGTTCTCTCTTCATCTCATTCACTTGTCTTTCTTAGCTCATTTTGTATCACCATGACAAAATATCCAAGGCTGGGAACTTTACAAAGGAAAGAGGTTTATTTGGATTCAAGGTTTTGCCAAGTGTGGTGCCGGCACTAGTTTCTGGTAAGAGCATGTGCAAGAGAGATGGCACGCTACAGTGAGAGAGGACGCAAGAGAGCGGAGGCACTAGCCTCATCGTTTCCTACAACCTAATCCACTCCTGCTGGGTCTGCCCTGTTCCAGGGGCACCAAACCCTCTGTGAAGGGCAGTCACGACCAGTCATCTGCCAGTTAGGCCTTAATTCCTAAAGGTCCTGAAATCTCTCAATGCCATTGCGTTGTAGACCAAGCTTCTTCTAAGTGGTCTTTGTGGAGATGAGGGTGGGAACCTTATTCAAACCACAACACTTGTCTATTCTAGATAGTTGTGGAGAAAGTCTGTACAGAAAGGTTCACCCTATGCACACATTTTCCTTTGAGAGTTTTGATGATGGAAAACAGTAACAGAGTCACTCATAGTAGCAACAGCAACTGCAACATAATCTCACATAAACTGGTGGGGGGCGGGTACAGGCGTCCATAGCATTGTTCTCTCTATAGGAAACTGAGTATGTAATTTATTGTATGGTTTATTATGTTTAATGGATTATGTTGGTCAGCATACAATTTGTTTTAAATTTTTGTCGGGAGGAGAGTTCGGGCTGTCCAACCTGGCATGGATCTCATTACGAATTTCCGAGTTGCTGTGTAAATTTCTCAGATTCAGATCTGTGGGGGGAAACGACCTGGGCTTTGCGTTTTGATACTTGTCTTCAAATGACCTAATGGCTTGTTAGAAAGACTTATTTCTTTTGACTTCATCCGGAAGCACCGATCTTCTCATAACAAAAACAAACAAAAAACAGTGGCCAAGCGTTCTTAGGAATGAAGTGTTTTCATTTTATTACATCAAATGGACCTTCCATTTTCATCAGTTTCATGGACTGGTAATACCATTGTTTTGGTGTGCCCTTTTCAGCCCGTAAGACAGTATCTCTCCAGGGGGTAAGCCTGTTATCTGCACTCCTTTGGTGATTCACAAATGCCAGGAAGTAAGTGCCCTGCTCACAGAGGCCCGAAGGAAGATTCTGTAGAATTTGGACTCAATCACTGAACTTTCAAGAAAACAGTATGGAGGGATGACTCACCCAGGGGCGCTGCTCTCCAGCTCTGTCCTTTAAAGGAAGCATGACCCCAAGGTCTGCTAGTACTTTTCCCTCCTCCTCCAAAAGTTTCCTCAGAAGATGCCTAGACTGTGCCGAAGGAGCCCAGTTCCCTTTTCTAAGTGCCATGGTCAGTCGGTGGCATAGTTACTTGGTGTCCATGGTAGATGCCTCATAACCAATCCCTAAGCAATGTGGTGGCATCTCGAATTCACTCTGCAGCCCCCGTGTGTGAAAGTTGTGGTTTAGCACAATCAGAAGTGAAGGGCCCTTTCCCTTCCTAGGGGAGCCCCTGGCAAGCCAGGTGTCTGGCTTGATTGGTGGGAGACCAGAAGATCCAGAAGAGGCAAAGCTCACTGGTAGTGGTGGCGGTGGGGGTGGAGATGGAAGGAGGAGGAGGAAGAGGAGCGTCGTTCTCTGTTGGCAGCTTGGCGCCTGCTGCAGCATCCGGAACAGGAGCACCGGGTACCAGTTGCTCAATAGTTTATCACTTTGTATGACCCTTTCTCCTCCCTTAAGTGAATTTCCGTTTCGAGGGCACAGCTCCGTAGGAGAAAGGCGTACTGACGATGGGGGACCTTAGGGCTTTGGAACGTCCACAGTGAGAAAGAAAGCAGTGCCAGCGCTGCAATAAGATCCGCCTCTGGGCTTAGGGCTCTCTGGAGCCTTCCTGTCTCTGTGGCGGGGGACTCAAGAGACTCCGGGAGTGTCTATGCTGGCGGTGGCTCGGGGTGGGGTGGGAGAGTGGGGTCCTTGTCTTCTCCGTGCAGCCCAACTGCGGAGAAGGGCGTGGGCCTCACGGCCCGGAGGGGTCCCGGACCCTGGTGCCGCGGGGGTGCAGGCTCCCGGCCGGCCCCGGCCCTGGCGGTTGCCATGGTGACGTAGGGTCGGCTGTGCGCCGTGGAGACAAAGCGGCCCGCCCGCCCGCGGCTCCCGAGCTCCTCCTCCGCCGCGCCTCCCTCAATCCCCTGCGCTGCTGCCGGAGTGGCTCTCGGTCCTCCCATCGATCCTCCCGTCCGTCCTCCCGCCGCCCCCGCCGCCGCTGGCCAGGTAAGGCGCGCGCCAGTCCGCGGCCCGGGAAGGGTCCCCGGAGCTCGGGGTCCACCCGCCGCGGGGATGCACCGGACGCCCTGCGAGGTTGTCCCTGATGCCACTCACCGCCACGGCCTCCCGGAGCCCCGCGCGCCCAGCACCCGCAGCAAACTTCGGGCCGCGCGCCGGGCTGCTGGGCAGAGCCCACGACACCACCTGATCTGTCCCGACCAAGTTGAGGGGAGGGCAGAGCCATACCCAACCTGCTGGGGTATCTCTCGCCTCTTTTCTCCCTCCTCTCTCCTTTGCCTTTGATGATTTTAGGAGGAAAAGAGGGAAACAAAATTCCCCCAGGACTTTTCGTGTTTCATGGTTAATTCCTTACAGAATAGGATAGGAAGTGTTAGGAGCAAATGAGAGGTTTTTTTTCTTTTTTCTTTTTTTTAATTTAAAACAAATTTCAGAAAAGTCAGCTCATTCTGACGCTTGTTGTCCACACGTTTAGAAGTGGTTTCTGAAGTTCCTTTTGGGTTTTGAATCTGAACGTGGAACTGCATGGTAGAAAAGAGTACCCAGAGCTGTTAGCTGGACCAATACCTTGTCGAGAAGATACTTGGCACCGACAGACATCGTTGTTATTGTTTTTGGAAGGTACTGTGTTCACGCTTTAGGCAAGTGGAAAATGCCTTGCGCTTTTATGCAAGAGAGAGCCATCCATCCAAAGCCCTCCCGGAGGCAGGTATCCAAGCTTGCATCAATGTTTACTGTGGTGGGAAGGACTGAGATGCAGTTGCCAAGGGCATTGGGGTGCTGCAGAGGGAACTGCTCAAGTTGTGGGTACCACTCCTTTTCAGTGCCCCCAAGCCAGTAGATCATTTCACGATAGTTTGTGGCAGACACGAAGAATAGAATTTAAAATTTGATAGTTAACACTTTTAGGGAAGTAGTAGAAATGCTATCTACTATTGTGAGAGAAAGAAAACACCCATTTTTTTTTTCAGGGTTACAGGTGATCAGTTAAGGAAACCATACACGTGCTGATCTTATTTGTGTGAACTAGGGACATGATATGTTGATAAGAGGGAAATTATCCACCTGATTAAGTTGTATAACCCAACTTAGAGAAATCTTGTCTAAGTAGGTTAGTTAGAGAACATTTTATGGAAAGAAAGGAACTATATTTTGTTTGTTTGTTAACTAATGTTTTAGTCAAAGAAACAGTAACACGGGTCATTTTGAGCTGTGGTTAAGTTGATTAGAATTCTGGGTATTATAGTTACAGAGTGATTACCTAATATTCCTCCTCTTTCTTTGGGATTCCAACACCTGTTAGCTTGCCGAGTGCTGGATTCCTAAGCCTCTTCTCATGTGCCAGCAATTTTGAGTAATGCCACTTCATTATAAGACTGTGTTGGAAACTAAAGTATTTGTGTTGCAGTAATTCTCAAATTATTCCACAATTGGGCTTATTTTTAAACTGAGTTTTACCTGTAGAGTGTCTCACAGACGCTCTGCTAAATACTCTCTGATGAAGGTAATGAAACACCAGCCTGATTAAGATGAAGTAGATCGGGTTTGAGAAGATAAGCAGGGGAGAAAAATCAGCATTTTCTCATTTCAGCCCGAAAGGCAATCAGACTATCAAAAATGAAGGCACATTATATAGTCACAGAATGTAGTTGCTTGGTTTGTACTAAAAATACAATGTGAGTTCTTCCTAAGGTACCAGGAGTGCAGCTTTATTTAGCTCTTTGTCAGCAATCCTAACATTCAAGTACAAGGACTCTGTACGTGTAGCTATACGAAACCCACACTGGGAATTCTAGCCTTGGCAATTGTGGATCACAATTAGTTAGAGTGTTGAAGCATCGAGCTGCTTAATGTTATATAGCAAGATAAGGGACCCTGTTTGTGCTTCCGTGCCAGCTTGCACAGGCACAAGATCCAATAGTTTAGCATCTTCAAAACAGCATCGTTATTTTTCTTCCTTCCAAAACTAAAGCCAGTAAATAGAAAAAAAATACACGGATTGAATGCACCGCTTAACTGTATTGGTTTACTTACAAGAAGTCTGATCTCACGTTTACGTACATCACTGGCTTTCTGGAGAGTAAGTTATCACCAGGTGCTCTGGGAAAGTCACATCGGGACAGCCATACGGTTGCAGTAGGAAATGCAAAGTGTACTTTAGGGCCTTAACTTGGATCAGCCACTTGGGGGATGCAAGCACGCCCTTAGGTGTGAAAGACTGGTCATGGCTCTCCACGGTTCCCAAGAATGCTAGTATTTTTCCTGTACATCCTAGTTTAACAGTCTGAATTTTGCAAAGTACAACTGGCCTTAATTTTTGGTCTAAGTTGTAAAATACAGTCTGGTAATTGGTGGTATAGTTGCCCCACCTGATGAGTCCTGTCCTTTAAATGTGCCCGAAGATACCAAAGCAAGCCAAGGAATCTCCTTTAACTCCAAATTGACATTATCGTTCTGTAGTTGAAAGTCAGTTGTCTGTAACCATAAAGCCTTCCTGGCAGCCTAAAGCCACTGAGCCTCCATTTGCTGTTTCTGGGTCATCATTCTCTTGCAATTTCTGGTTGCACTGTGATAGCATGATCAGTGCTTGGTAATTCAGCATCCCATGCAATGTGCTGTAGCATTTATAAAATCACATTGCTGAAAGGATGATAGGTTTTTGATGACTTCATTGCCCAAACACTTAGGCTTAGATATGTGGCTGGCGGGCCGACCCTGAGACCTTGAAGCAAAATGCTATAAATACAATATGTCATTTCCTGACCTGCTGTGCCTGGTGGGTATTGATCATGACCACGATGCTGAGAACAGGTGGAGAGACGCTGGCCATGGTGGCAGGAAGAAGGGGTGTTTGGTGGCATGGATTATTAGTAACGATTGATAACGGTGGAAAAATGATTGTGGGCATATTCCAGTTTTGTGCTGAGTCAAGTAAAGATACGATAACATAAAGCAGTTTTGCAAACCCTGAGTGCTGGGTGGAAAATGTGTATGTTCATCTCTGTGAGACGAAAGTGTAGTCAGAAAAAATGACTGATTTCTCTTATCTTCAAGCTACATGTAGCACTTACACAGTGCAGATTCAGACATAGTGAACAAGTGTGGATCAAGTACTTCCTTCATATAGATGGGACTCTTTGGTTGAAGCATATTTGTTTTATACATGCTCTGATTATTTCTTTGATTTTATGTTTTTTTTTCACTCACTATATCACCCCAATCTATTCCTATATTGTTTTACTTTGCTGCCTTCTTTGTTTTTTGAGGGGAAGGTTACCACTTAATCCCCCACTGATTTCTAAAAGATGCTTATACCCTCAGAACGTCTTTGTGAAATGTGGCTTGGCTAACCAGAAAAATATTAGAAACTCAGTGTATGATGATGATATGGTTTATCAACAAACCCTACGTCACGGGCCTTATTCTCCAGCGTGGATGTCTGCCGGGGTGCTATGGTGGACAAAGAGCCTATGAGTTTCTGTTGGGGTACCTTTATCACACACATCACACATCCTCAAGTATTTTTAAATGTATTTATTTTTATTTTATGTAAATTAGTGTTTTGCCTGCATGTATGTCTGTGTGAGGGTGTTGGATCCCCTTGAACTGGAGTTACAGTTATGAGCTGCTGTGTGGGTGCTGGGAACTGAACCCGGGTCCTCTGGAAGGGCAGCCAGTGCTGTTAACCGCTGAGCCATCTCTCCGGTCCCATCCTCAAGTATCTTATGCTACATTCCTGCTTCTTCCCTTAAAGTCTGTCAAAAGTGGAACACCAAAAATGGAAGGTGAGGGTTCAAAGAGTGAAAAGGATGTCCATTCACAGTCAGGGCCCCAGAACACAGTGTTCAGGGAGCAGCAAGGAAAGGCCATGGAGGCTCTAAACATCTTCTTAATACTTCGTGGTCTGGACGCCCTGACAACTAACTAAGATCGTTTACCTAAGGTTTCCAAGACTGGACACTCTCACATCAGAGCTGCTGGTCCTGGTGGCTGAGACCCACTTTTCCACATATACATTCCACTAAAATGTATATGTTGGCTTTTGTGTACTTTCGAACATTGAAAAACATGCACGAAGGCCTGAAAATACATTTTTTCCCCTCCCATATAGGCCATGGCATCCACTTGGTCAGATATAAGAGCTAGATACTCAAGATCACAGTGGGTCTATAAACTATGTGCTTTTCTGAAATGTTGGGTGCATTTCAAAGGGCTGTGTTCTGAGTATTGACTGCTTGTCAGTTGTCTTCCCTAATGGCTAACTATAGTCATTCCAGCCAAACATGGTGCTTTACACAGCTTGATCACAATGTGATATGTCAGGTATAGTTCTATTGAAGAGCAGGTATTTACTCAAGCTCTTGAATTATAAATCAATGGGTGAGGGCTTCTCTGCCATCTTATCTGGCATTTTCTCTGGTTGTACATTGATTTTCTAAGCCCCCTGTTTGAATGCAGTCATTTGGATTTCCATCTGCTTTTTTTTTATTTAATCATTCAGTTAACCAATCAGTCTTTCAGGCAGCCAATCAATATCCACCCATGCCAGTGCCTGGTACTATGCTAAGCATGTTACAGATGTGAGCTCATCATATCTATACATGAACCTTAGGACACGGGCACTGGTCATTGCCCTTATTTTGTGACTGCTGACGCAGATGGGTTTTCTCTGTTACGTTGACTCAAAGGAGCACAAAAATCTACCAGATTTTGAGCTTTATGTCAAGCAAGGCATCAAGCTTTATTTTCTGTTTGGCAATATATTCAAAATGTAGAAATAATGGTACTAATTATTATTCTTGGGTATCTTTTCTTATTTTTTCCCATCTCTTTCATATGAAGAAACAAAACCTGAAACCACAGAACAATATCCGTTTCTTCATAGGGTATCATGATGTGTGCCAGCATTATTTTCTTTTGGAAGATGATGGGACCAATATAGGGTCTCACTTTGTAGCCCAAACTGGCCTGGAGCTAACTGTGTAGTCCATTGTAACCTAGAACAAGTGCCCAGGCTGAACTGCCTCAGCCTCTGGAGCACCGAAATTATAGGTATGAGCTAAATTTTCCCTCTATTCCATGATTTAATTCATTTACTGTTTCATTTTTTGGGGGGGGGCAGGGTCTCTAAGTAACTTTGCTATCCTGGAACTGACTATGTAGAACACGCTGGCTTCAAACTCACAGAGATCTGCCTACCTCTGCCTCGGAATGCTGGCCTTAAAGGCATGTACCACCATACTTGGCTATTTTTGTTAGGTTTTGAAAGAAAGGCTCATTCTGTAGCCCAGGCTAGGCCAGTCACAAGCTCACCACGAAACTGAAATTGACCTCGAACTCATGTTCCTCCTGCCTCAGCCTTCTTAGTTCTGAGATTATAGGCATATGTCACCATGCTCGACTCTGTTAGCAGATGTCACCATACTTGGCTCTGTTAGTATTCTCTTCATAGGATCTAGAATACATTAATTGATTAAAAGAGAAACTTCTGAAGGGGTTTGATGTTTCATTTATTATGTGAATTCATATTCTAAGAACATATATTTCCCCTGTGGCTGGCTTTGCTGGATTCATGTAAATATGTCACAGAAATGTGTGTCATTCTTACTGTCTTATGAGGGGCCTCTCTTTGGATCACCTGTTCTGTACTGAGCTGACTCAGACAGGTCCTGAGGACTACTTCTTTCTCTCTCTCTCTCTTTTGACAGAATTCTCTCTGCCTTCTTGTTTTAAGAACTTTATAGGCTATGTTAAAAACAACAACAACAACAACAACAAAACACTGTCAACTGCCTAAGAACAAGAACCAGGTCTTATGTATTACCAGTACCAAACATAAGGCCAGCTGAAGTCTGCTCTTATTAATTAGATGCTCCAAATACTTTTCATGTCAAGTAAACTTATGATGGATGTTTCGATCTAGTTCCAAAGTCAGTATCGTTCTAAAACAAGAAAGAGCTGGCTCAGGTTCTTTGTAGTCTTAGCTCAGTTTCCTGAAGTTTGAACTGTATTTCAAGGGCATTATAGTAGTTGATGTTTTAGTTATTTGAATTATATCAATAGAAATCAAATATTACAGTTTAATTTTCAACATATTTGGGGTACGAGCCCTGTGCCTTAAAATACAGTAGGTAAGAGAAAGAAAACAGTCGTTGTCTTAGTTTTATGGCATCAGTTATGATTAAGTCTTTGATAGTTCTAGTCAGAAAGCAGAAAATGAGTCTTCTATAATTTACACTGCTCTTTTGAAAGTTCTTCATGTTGTATCCATCTGCCTCCCCACCCCATAACACATATTCTCTTGTTCTCAATAGAAGAATTATTAAGAGTTCTAAATCCAGGGGCCTTTATTCTTTAAGCTGTATGACAAATGGGGTTAAAGAGAGGACAGGTATCTCTGAAAGCAGCAATTATCCATAGTTTTGTAGGCACTTTTAATGGTAAATACTACTTTAGCTTTTATTGATTGAGCCTTTACTTGGTGCCAGGAACCTTCCTAAGCATACTACATCAACTCTCTCTTCTGGTCTCTACTTGTAACCCTTGTCTCCTTAACTGTAAATTGCTGACAGTTTATCCAGCATTACATGGACATGGTAAATGGGAAAAGCATGGTGCATGTGGCTAATTCTCCATCTGAAGCCGACTATGATGCGTTGTTAATTGCCAGCAGCCCAAGAATGTCTTCCTGCTGCAGGGAAGGTGCGATGAAATTATGCTAATGCTCTGAAAGAGCTGGCACTCAGGGCAGGCTAGTGTACAGATTGGGGATGGCAGGCATACTCACCTTGAATTGCGCAGTCCTCAGGAGGTAAGCAAGAGAACAGTGTCATTTGTGAGACGGTTACAGGGGACAGGTGGGGTCTGGGAGAGAAGGAGGGAGAGGACTTACTATAAACCATGTTTTTAGAGTTTGTTTTGTACTGGGTCTTAGACTGGGAATTATTTTGGAAAGGGCTATATGGGATAGCACAGGAAAAGGAAAAAGGAAAGAAGATAAGGCTGGGACTGGAGAGGTGGCTCAGTGGTTGGGGGCACCGGCTGCTCTTTGGGGGGCCTGGGCTTTGGTGGCTCATGACTGTCTGTAACTCGAGTTCCAGGGGATCCTGATGCCCTCTTCTGCCTTCCACAAGCACCGGGCACGCATGTGGCACACAGATAACATGCAGGCAAAACGTAAGATAAAACAAATAAACCTAAACAATTAAAAAAGAAGTTAAGCGAAAGCCACTCGGAAACCGCGGTGCACTGCCGGCTGCGGTCTTCTGAAGTGCGCTCAGAGGTTTATGTTCAGGGCTGCACCGAGGAAGCTCCTTATTTTACAATGGCGAAGGTTAGGGTTGAAGTTAGAAGTCTTAAAAATAGTTTCTGTCCCAGTACACAATGGGCTTTTCTTAGAATTCCTCAAGGAAACTTTATAATTATGGAGAAAAAGAGGAACCAGAAACTTGGTTACACTCTAAACTGCCTATTGAAACTTTTTTTTTACATATGCAAGAACAGCCTGAGAAGGTGGCTTGGATTTGAATCCTGGCCGCGCCATCTTTGTGGCTTTGCAATCTTGAGGAAGCTCCTTCATGAGCCTTCATTTCTTATTGCAGTAGCCTACTCTTGTTCTCCCTACAACTTCCCATGTTGAAATCCTGATTTCTGAGGTGATGATGGCGCTGGGCCTTTGGGAAGCCACTAGCATAAATCTCATGAATAGAATTGGTCCTCAGAGGGCTTGTTAACCTTCTCTCCATCTGTGGACCCAATGGGAAGTAAAGACCATGAACCAGCAAGAGGATTTCTCACCAGACAGTCAAGCTCCAGCGCCTTGGTCCTGGGCTTCTAGCTTCCAGAATCATGACAAGAAAATTTCTGTTGCTTATATATAAGCCAGTCAGTTTGACAGAAATTTGTTCTAGCAATATGAATGTACTCAGATAACTAACTTGTGAAACTACTATCACGTGGTATTTTTTCTAATGATTACTTGAATTCATATTCGGAAAGCATCTTATTATTATTATTATTAAGGTAATTTTATGAACAGAAAGGAAACTTAATATGTAACCCATCACAGGTAAACAATAGAAACAGTTTTCTTCAGACCTGTAAGTTCAGCTCTGCTTATATATCTGGTAAATGTAAGCAAATTGCAGTCAATCTTTCTTTGACTTCTCTTTGATTAAAAATGCATAGACTGATTTCTTCAGATTATCAGCTTCATTTCAAAACCTTAACTGTTTTACATTCATATGTAAGTTTAATATACCTGAATTTTTATTTTAAGGAATCAGATAATTGTTGGGCAAATTTCTGACTCCAGTGAGTAAAGGCTTCCTGAAGACTACTTCAAATTCTTTTGAATATTCTATCACTTACAAAATTAATATTGTCTAGACCTAATGAAACACTCTTAAGCATTTCAATCTAAATTAATCACATGTCTACAATCTATCACACATTTTAAATTAGAATCTAAGCTGTCAGTTTGTCCTTAAAAATGTGACAATCATTCATAGAGCAAAAAGTATTAATAGAAATCTGTTTCCTTTTCTAAATAAAAGACTTATTTTATTTTTATGTGTGGGAGCACTCTGTCTTCGTGTATGTCTAGGCACCACATGTCTGCCTGATGTCTGAGGAGGTCAGAGGCGGCGCTGGGTATTCTGGAATGGAAGTTATACATGGTTGTAAGCCATCATGTGGGTGCTGGCAATTGAACTCAGCTCCTCTGCAAGAATAAGTACTTTTAACCACTGAGTCATCCCTCAAGCCCTGGAACCTGTTTCTTTCAATGTCTCTCTAACTCCTTCTAGATTGTGAAGTCTCTTACTCACTTAGAAGGAAGTGAACAGAAGGGAACAGGTAAGCTTTAGTTTCCATACCGCTCCATGCTGAGGCTGCTGTGTGACCATTCTCCCCTAGAATGTACCTGCTTGTTGGTCACATATGTAAAAGTTGGGAGTTGTGCCTGGATTGCATCCATCATGGATAATTCTTCCTGTGACACTGATGGACCACCTGTCTTTTATAGTCACCATAGCAACAGGTAGCTGAGAGCCATGATTTCAGACCATATTTTTTTCTTTTAAGGCTTAGAACAGCACCGTCCAATATGTACTTGTAAATTTTGATAGCCACATTTTAGAAAGTAGTTTTCATAAGAGGTTTTAAAACCAGTGTACCCAAAGATTCATCATAATTTCAACATGTAGTCAATATAGAGTGATTAATGAGATAATGAATGCCGTTCTTTTTCAGTTTTAAAATCTGGTGCATAGTTTACATTTCTAGAACATCTGGATTGGTATTTCCAGAGGTAAAATTAAATACATTCCTCCCTAAAGTTATATTTGTCAAACAGACACTTTATACGTGGCTCCGGTTCCTAAATGTAAAGTTGATTAAAATAGAATAAAACAAAAATGTTGGCTTCTTAGTTGCACATATCACCTGCCAGGAACTCAGGAGCCCAGTTAGTGGTGACCATGTTGAATGATGTCGCCCTAGATGTGTTCACAATTATGCCTCTCAATTCTTTCTCCAGCTTCAGGCTATGGCACTGCCGTTGCAGATACCTTTCACTCGGTTGAGTCTGTACTTCTCTAGTTTGTAGTTCTAATGATTTCTGATTGGCTGCAAAGGTATTTTAAAGTCATCTCATTAGATCCAAATATTCCATGCTTTGGATCATTTTCCTAAGAGCTATTTTCAGTCTTTGCTTATTTCTAACAGCTATGTTAGTTGGGGGGTGGAGGTACAATACAATAAGCTTACGTTGACTCTGTCTCATTGTATGCAACTTAGTGGACTTATGAAGACCTAAATACAGTTTCTGTGTGAGGTCAGCTATAGTTGGCCATCCTGCCCCATTTTCCCAGTCTGCTCAAAGCTGGCTGTCCTAGATAAACATTTTGTGTCTTCCTTTGTTCTCCTCTGCCCTGGCTCACCTCCTCCTTCCTCATCCTCTGTAGACGGTCTCACCCTAGACCACTTCACAGGCTCTGATCAGCATATCCGTCACACTGTCTCTCCATACTTATCACTGTCTCTCCGACTCTGAATTGTGTCCATCAGTTTCAAATACCACATTATGACCTGTGACATGTCTATCTTAAGTCTTTCCTGACCACCACGAATTTCTTGAGTGTCTGTATCGTTTCTCTCCTGTCATGTATAACAAAGCTTGATGAGGAGTTTTAGATGCTGCTGCCTCCTCTTTTCTCCTTCTGCTCTTGAACCTGTTCTAGTGAGGCGTTTATATGCCCAGCCCTGCTGGAAGTGCTGCCAACTGCTCCCTTCCCTGTAACTTCTGATAGCTGGTCGATTTCTTCATTGAAGATTCCCTTCATTTGGGATTCGCTATTCCTTACTGGTGCTGTGGTACCAACATCCTTTGAACCCAGTAGCTTGCATTGACTGTTTGGCCCATTGGGATAGGCCAATTGTATTTCAGCCAAATGGTGAGCTTGGTTGGTGGCTGTGTGCCAGGCTGTGACTCATCTGGCATTGATTCCGGGCTGTGGGTTGTGTTAGATCTGCTGCCTGTGTATTGGTTCTAGGGCTTAAGCTGAAGGGACTGCAGGCATCCTGGAATGTCCTTGCTGTGGCAGTTGATAGGAGTAAAAGAGTAAAGCCAAATCATGGAGGCACATTGGAGGTTCCTTCCTTTATTGTACTCATTAGCATTCCTACTGGCCAAAGGTCCACACAGCCAGACCTAGCATAAGTACTGCAGGGAGGCATCTTCCGTCCACCACATGGCAAGGAAGGAGATTGAATATTGACTGAACGAAAATCCAGGTGGCCCAGTGGCCTCTGGCGCACCTGTCTGTCTTGATTCTTGGTCCACACTGCTGCTTTCTTCCTCAGCACCCTCTGTGCATATCCTCAGATCTTGAAAAACGCTGCACTTGACTCAACTCTGGTGTTTGGATCCTCCCCTTTCTGGTCTGACCCCAATTTTTAGGTAATCCCCCTTCCCCTCATGACTTTAATATGCCAATAGTTTCTATTGGGGAACTCTGCCCTTGCCTCCACACCCTTTGTCTACTCTTGGCACTTCCGGGGAGCCACACAGGAAACAGTGTTGATTATCTGACACTATAAGCATTCAGCCCCTTTCTCTACCAGTTTAGTAAATGGTTGCTTCATTTTTTCAGTTGTTTAGACTAACTTTGCAGCCAACCTGGATTTTCTCTTTACTTCTTCTCAGAAAGTGGAGATACCACAACCTACATGTTAATAAGTAGTGGGCATTTTCAGAGACATCTGATGATCAAAATAATAACATACCAACTAGAACCATCAGAAGTCACTGAGTCAGTTAGGGGTCCTTATTCATGATAACGTACGGGTGGAAGGTTACTTGGCTCATCTACAGTGGATACCAATAAAAGGTGTCTGACTAAGCCTGGTTTGCCGACTTTGCCATCAAGTGGTATCATTTTTCTTGTCTACCGTTCTGCTACCACCTACTGCCCTTTCCCTTGTATTTTAGTTTAGGAATCTTCTAACTGGTCCTCTCGTTCTACCTGGGATACCTACAGACGTTTTTTCAGTGCAATTTCTTTGAATTTAAAATCTGGTACGTGGCTTCCTTGCTCAAAAGATGTCAGGACCAAGAGAAAGCACAGATGGAGACAGGGAGACATGGCAGTAACTTTCCATGTAGCGAACAGATAGTAAAGAGGGGCGAGAGTGGTAATGGGGAGACGTATTCAGAGCCAGTTGCAGTGGTCCAAGTGACAGGTGCTGCATTTGTTACTATTATAGTTTTGCATTTATGTGATTTTTAAAAGATTGATAATATCTTCACAGGTCTGTGAGTGCCAGGAAGGTGGAAGCAATGTCTCTTTGCTCATGATCCTTGGTATGTAGTTCACAGCCTGGTGCCAAAGAGCACTCAGTTATCTGGCACTTGGATGACTCCCTAAGTACCAGGAGAAACAACAGTAAACAAGTTGCAGGATGTGTCTGTGGCGCCTAGCTTTCCATTCAGAGTTGCCCTAACATCACAAATAGAAGATAGATATATGTAGCAGGGCCAAGGAAATGATTATGACCAGCAGGAAGCATTTGTTTGTCTTTGTGGTTCTGGGATTGAATGTAGGGCCTTATGCATAGTAGGTGAGCATTTTTACTTCTGAGCTGTGTCCCGGCTGGGCAACATTTCTCTTAATTTTGCTAATTAACTTTTTGTCTGTGGTATATGTGTGTCTACATGTGTGCACATGTGGTATCAAGTATCTTCCCCAGTCGCTTTCCACTGTATTTTTCAGGACAGGATTTCTTATTGAACCTGAGCATACCCGTTTGGAAAAGCTGGCTTGCTAGAGAGCTCCAGACCCCTTCTCTCCATGCCCCCAGCACTGAGATTGCAAGCATATACCCACAGGCCTGGCCTCTTACGTGCATGTTGGGATCCAGGCTCAGGTCCTCATGTTGGCGTGGCAAGCTCTTTGCTGGCTGAGCCGCTCTTGGTGATTTTGGCAGCAGAGCCAGCGCAAGGCAGATATCAGTAGGAGGAAGACGTTTTCAGGGGTATCTACCAGAGGATTGGATCATCAAGAAGGGTAACATCGTAATTAGAATTATGGGAACTCACTGAAACTTGACATTGTTGTGATCTCTTACTTGTGACGATGCATGGGTGGCAAAGTGACTCAGCATATCTTACCGAATACAAACAAAAGATGATTTAACATGTTAATTTTAAAAAAGAAGATCTATATGTATTTTTGCTTTGTAATCATTTGAGATAAACCTTACATGTCATAATGAGACATTAGGAATGGACCACACTGACGATTGACACCATTTGGGTAAGGAACTGGCAATAAGACAAATTCAATGTTGTCTTTCTCTGTCTTTACAGGTAATGATGGAAGAGCACGAAATCTTTAACAATTTTTTTCTTAATTTCCATATTGGGCCATAATTAGAAAATACTTAAAATGTTTTAGAGCTCAGAATTATACCCGGGCTAAGATTCCATTATTCTTTGGTCTGTAGTAAATTTCACTGGTTTGATGGCTAACTCTGGGTCATGGTTGATTTCTCTGCCAGATAAAGTGACCTCAGAAAGTAGAAAATGTATGCAGCTCATGTGACAACCCCACACCTTAGAGCCGAGGAAAACTCTTAAGTAGGTGTGGCCGAGGAGTCTTCTAACTTTAGTCATCCAGTTAATCTGATTATCCATTTGTGCAGTTGTAACAGGCACCGATGGCCCACAAATGAACAAATCAGATACTGCCCCACCATCCAGAGCTAAAGGGTCATAGAAGCTCTGGCCAAGTGCCTCCACCTTGTACTAGGATGTGGCTCTGTGGGGTATATGATGGTTGTGGAAGACAGGACGAGAGGCATTTGAAAGATTTGGGATGATTGGCATCTGTGCTGAGTGAGGGGTTAGCTAGGGAAAAGAAGACGCGCAGAGCTGGGAAAGTGGGCAGGAGAGGTTGGAAGGGAGCTGCTTTGAATTAGTGTAGAGAATATGGCAAGAGGGGTAGAGTTCGGGATGGGACGAAACAGTGGCTGATGAGAGGCCAGGGCCAAGTGGGGAAGATCTTAAGATATTTGAAACGGGAAGTAAACGCTCAGATTTGAGTTTTAGAAAACCTCTTCAAAGCCATGACATTTTGAACCTTTTGGGTGTCGCGTGTTGTACTGAGACATAGTTAGCAAGGCATTTGTTTCTAGCGAAATTTCATTATTAAGATTAACGTACACGCAGAGAAGTGTATTTCCACACAATGAACACCTATGTTACCATTCTTCACACCCTAAATACTGAAATAGCTATCACCACTTCCTTTGCCTTTTCCAAGAATTATCTGGTCCTAAAAGATTACCAATACCTGGGGTTGGAGACATGGCTCATCACTGCAGAGCACTTGTTGGTTTTGTAGAGGAGCTGGGTTTGGGTCTCCGCTTCCACAGGGTGGCTCATACCCACCTGTAAGTCCAGTTCGAAAGCCCTGGGTACCCTCTTCTTCTGACCTCCTTGGGCACTGGGCACACATGTGGTACTCATACTTATATGCAGGGAAAAAACTCATACACATAAAATAAAAATAAAAATCTCAAAAAAGATTGCCAATAGCATCGGTCTCAGAGCTATAGAATAGTCTTGCTTATTTTAGAGCTTTTACAAATAGAATCAGCTCTGTATAGTGTTTCATATTTGCATATCACCATTTTCAGAATCTATGATGCACATTTGGTGGTTCTAGCTTTTCAATGTAAATAGTGCTACCATGAGTATCTATATCTCATATATATATACATATCTGTGTATTCGCACACACAGTACACATACTTGTGAGACAGGGTTCCATTATGAAGCCCAGCATAGCCTTGAACTCATGATCCTATTGTCTCAGCCTATCAAGTTCTGGGCTCCAAGGCATGCAGCACCACACGTGGCCTGTGAACATTCCTATACTTAGATGTGTATGCTATAGGTTGAGCATCTGCTAGTAGTGGAAAGGTCATAGGTCACAGGTACAATTTAGCCTTGGTGCTCAACAGTTGACCAAAATGGCTGTGCTACCTGCAGGCCCAGAATTGTGATGGAAACTCTTCTCATCCACAGTTTGGATTGCTGTTCATAGTGGAGAGTGAGAGGAAGGTAGGTGTCTCCTTGTGGTTTCCCAATAAATGATATCTAATATGTTTTCATGTATTTGATTAGCCATTTAAATAACCTCTTCTTTGGAATGCTAGTTAAGATTTTGGTTGTTCATTAAAAAAGTGTTTTTTTTTCTTTAACAGCCTTTGTTTTGTTTTGAATAAGTTTTATGAAGTTCTTCATATTTTCCAGTTGGAAATCCTTTGGAGATACGTGTTTACAAATGTTTTCTCCTATCCACTGGCTTTTTAATCTTGTAGTTATTTTGATGTACATAAGTGTTTGCTTTTTATGAGTTCCAATTTATGAATCTTTCTTTAGGGCCACATCTTGAGCACTTTTTGATTGCTTCAAGGTTTCAAAGATATTCTCCTGGGCTATCAAGAAGTTTTAGAATTTGATTTTTTCATAGATCCATAATCACTTGGAATTGATTTTGTATGTGTGGTGTGAAGGCGGGTTAGGGTGATGGTGGTGTTTACATACCTGTTGATTTAGGATTACTTATTGAAAACATACTTTCCCCACCAAATTGCAATAGCTTTCTTTTCATAGATTTATTGGACTTTCCTCTCCCCTCCCTATGGTCTGTCTTTTTGGGCTATGTTCCTAATAAAACCACTTATATCACCGTTATCAGCCAGAATACTCTTTTAACCTGTTTCTAATGTATGGCATTTTACAAGTATATTTTAGAATCACCGTGTTAGTTTACACACACACACACACACACACACACACACACACACACACACACACACACACACACACACACACACCCCAGCTGAAGTTTTGATTGACATTGCTCTGAACGTGTGTTCTGTTTGGAAGTGTTGATGATCTTGGCATTACTGAGTCTTCTCCCAATGAAGCGTTTGATTTCTTTTGATTTCTCTAAGTTTTCCTTGCAGCATCACTGCACATTTTTTCATTCCATTGATCCCTTTTCTCTGAATCACACCTGTAAAAGTTTTGCTTTCTAATTGTTCTGCTTGTGTGTGTAAACATAATAGGCTTTTGTCAGTTTGCCTTGACTCTAGGGATTTTGTTAACTCACTGCTCAATATTGATAGATCCAGAATTACTTGCATTTTTGCTGTGTGTATTATTCTGTACAGTGAATTTAGTGTTTTATTTTTTTCTTATCCAATGCTTACAGAATTTGTTTGTTTCTTTATTTCAGGGGGAAGTGGAGTGTTTTAGGTGTGGCATTGTGTATAAGTATTATTCTTATTTCATTAAACGCTCTTGTTTCTAATTTGATTGGTATTTCAATGGTAGCAGGGGCTGAGTTTCAGCAAACGCTTTCCTGCATGCATCGCCATCATCACCCAACTGCTTCTCCTCCGTTTGTCCACGTGACAACCACAGTGGGAGCAAAGGATGCAAGGAACAGTTTTCACTCTGTTATCAGTCCACAGGGCCTGCTGTCATTTACGTGTTTCGTTTTTTATGCTACTCCACCCCCACCTCATGACTTGTTTGGGTTGGAAGGATGTGTAGCTTTTGTACAATTACCTGGGATGTATGCTTTTTTTTGGGTCCAGTTCTCTTGGAAAGTTTTGTCTTAGCTGTCCCTGAAATGTATGAAAAGGATCAGGATTGAGGCCACTTGTTCTAGAGTTTTCTTGGGAAGAGAGGTTTAAATCGGAGAGTGATGTATCTAGATGCATATTCGGTGTTTCCTTAATTGTGTGGCTGATTTCTCTTTTTAGAGGAGTTTGCCACTTGATTAAATCTTCAAATCCCTGCGTACAAGTTGCTAACAAGACCATCTCAAGCTTAGCAGAGAAGCACGAGGTGCCTTTCATCCTTGGCATTGACAGTCTGTGCCTCTTTGCCCTTGTTCAGTCTAGCATGAGAGCCTATCACATTTGTTACTTTCTCCCTGAGCCTATTTTGACCATTTTTCTTGTCTGCTGTCTCCCTTTGTGTGGCTGTTTTCTTATTTGTTAATTTCTGTGTCTGGCTCATTATTGTCTCTAGCTCTGCAAGCCTGCTGTGTACCGTGTCTCTTTCCTTTTCCCATCCATGCATGCAAAGCTCTGAGCTTTCTTTCGGAGCCTAGATCTTGAAGAATCATTTGTGTTTATGTCATGTCTTTAGAATGGCCATTCTACTTTTCTTTTTGTCCTAGAGGCTATTTGCTCATTAACTGCTTAATTTTCAGTTTTATTTTTTGAGGGTTTTCTAAGGATCTATTTGTTGGGTTCTGATGTAACCAAACATCTTTTGTCTGATTATTCTTTGAGTTTTGAGGAAGTTAAGCTAAATCTCTCACTTGCAATTTCTGTGACAATGAATGTGTCTATTTCTTCTCTTTATCCCATCATTTTTCATACATGGTCAAGACTCTTATTAGATATATACATATTTAATATGTATTTAGATATATACATATATAATAATTTCTTGTGTGTTGGATTACTGTCATGAAATGCCTTCTAATGGTTCTTGACTCAGAAGTCTCTGTTTGATCAGTGCAAACCTGCCTCCCTTTGCTCAGTGTTTGCACGGCATGACAGTTTTCTGTTTATTGACTTCTTTGACTATTGTTTCTTTTATGAGCAGCAGATTGTTTATCTATCTCTTCGGACAATCTTCAGAGCACCTGATGGTCCCTTTACGTTGACAGCAACCAATAGCACGTTTGGGTTTTAGTTTTCATCTATTTGGTTTCTAATCACCCCATCTGCCTTTGCCCCCCCTTTCTCGCTGTACTTTTTGATTAGTCAAGTGTCATTCAGGCTGTTCCACGTTTACTTCTTAGCTGCCTGTCTTGTTATTGTACTCTTTGCCTGTTGTGGAAGGGGCTGATCCTGGCATGCCTTCTCCTTGTTCCCTCTAGATCCCGGCGCCTGTTCTTCTCCTTGTTCCCTCTAGATCCTGGCACCTGTTCTTCTCCTTGTTCCCCCCGCTGCTGCAGTGCCCCCACAGAACCCCCGACTTTCTTCTGCTTCGTTCCTGTCGCTAACATCAGCTCCAGAGGTGGTTAAGATCACCGGGTGGGTCATTGTTGCAGCTAAAGTTTATTTTTATTTGCAACTTCTCTTTATTCACGCATGTGAGTATGTGCTTCCCTGTGGGGTTATCTTCTCACTAGTGGAAGAACTCACTTGCATAGTATTTCTGATTTCATTTTTTTGAAATATTCTTTATGTTGAGTTCTTAATTTTTGAGTCATGTTTTTACTGCATGTGGAACTCTGGGATGTCGATTTCTTTTACTGTTTTAAAGATGTAACTTCCTTGTCCTTAGTCGTCATGGGTCATCGTTTCTTTGCCTATCCTTCACTCCTCTTCCTTCCGTCCTTCTCCTCTCGCTCCCTTTCTTTTTGATAAGGAAGTCAGCTGTCGATTTATTGTCGGACCACTAAAAGCGTTTACCTTTCTCCTCTGTGCATGCTCTTTTTCTTGGGTTTTGGCTGGCAGCATTCTGTTGGAATATTCCGAGCACATTGCCTCCTTTCTCCTGCTTGGGGAAATCGTGGAAAGCTTCTTGAGTCAGTTGTGGACTGTTCTTGGCAATTATCTCAACAAACAGTACTTTGTCTAGTTCCATCTTCCCCCTCTCCTTCTGGATGTGTGAATGCCCATCTGCCAGACCTTTCCACTTTGTCTTATTTGGCACAAGCTCTCTTCCGTCTTTTCCATTGTCATTTTTCCTTTTGCCTTCGGGATGGAAACTTTCCAGCCATCTCGCCCAGATCGCTTTTGTCTTCTCTTCAGTTTCATTCCTTAAAGTTTTTGGAGACCTGGCTTAAGCCACAGCATACGGCATAGCCATTGTGAAGGTGCAATCAGTTCAGTGCTCTTAGTTCAATTTAGAGTTCTGCACCATTATCACCGTCTAGCTTGAGGACATTTCTATAGATCCCCAGAATGCTTTTGCACAATTGTGTGATCTCTGTTCCCACCTCAGGCCACCACTGTTTCTAACCCCTGGACTAAGGGTCAAAGCTAGGATTCTCTGAATGCTAGTCATGTGGTTTACCATTGACCTACAACTGCCTTTTCTACTGATATGACATATAGTGAATCATACAACATGTGGTCTCTTGCCTGCAGCATTTTTCACTTGGGTTATTGATTTTGAGACTTGTACACATGGCCATTTACATTGTTTTACTCCTCTTTTGCTCTTAAACTGTATTCAGTTGTATGGCTATTCCATAGTTTGTTCATCCATTCATCAGTTAGTGAAAATTGTGTCTAGTTATTGGATACCTTGAAGAATACTTTCATTACATTCATGTAAGTAATTGAGTAGATCTGCATTTAAAATCTTTCTTGTGTAATCCCTATGAATAGAACTGCTGGGTCATCCGCCTGGCATACAACTTTTTAAGAAATTGTGAAATTATGCCCCAAGTTTATAGTCCCAATGGCACAGTGTGAAGGATCTAGTATCTTTACAGCCTTTTTAACAACTACTGACCACAGCCACTCTAGTGGGTATGTAGATTCTTTTTAAATGTATTTGCTCGTTTTTATATGGGTTATGGTATGTGTGCATGCGCGTTTGCAGGTCAGGGTACCTGTGTGTGCATGCAGAGGCCAGAAGAGAATGCCAAGTGTTCTGCTCGATCTCTTCTTTGACTTATATCTCTCTAACTGGAGACAAGCTGGCAGCCAGCAGGCTCCAGTGGTTCTCTCATATTCCCAATAACCCCACGACCCTGGGGTTATGGATGCGCGAAGCCACACATTTTCTTATATGGGGTTCTGAGGATTTGAACTCTGAGCCATAGCTCTGGCCCTTGGTATACAGTTCAGTTTGTGATTTAATTTTCATTTGTGTAAGGGCTAGTGGTGTTACTCATGTTTTTAATTCATATTTTAGCAGATTTTTATTTTTACCTTTTAATTATGTGTGTGTGTGTGTGTGTGAGTGATTGTACATGAGTGGAAGCTGGAGGACCAATTGCAAAAATTCGTTTCTTCTTCCACCATGTAGGTTCCAGGAATCAAATGCAGGTTGTGAGGCTTGGCAGCAAGTGCCTTTACCCACTGTGCCATTTTGCTGGCTTGACACTGTTTAAAATTTATACCCTCTAGGTCCAAGGCCTTTGTTAAATATATGACTTGTAGTTATTTTTCTGATTCTCTGGTTAGTCTTGTTATTTTCCTTCCTGTCTACTTAGAAGTTTGAAATTAAGTTCCAGTCGTTAATGGGTTTGTCTGTGGCATAGCTTTGGTGTTACACCTAGGAACTCGATGTGATTAAGGTACGGTTTTCCAGACTCCCTTCCACAGGTTTTACCGCTGCCCCGGTAGCATCTGTGTCTATGGTCCATTTGGAGTTTGTTGTTACAGGGGGGCTGAAGTAGTCTTACTTATTGAGATTTATTTGCGTATAGGCATGGAGTCATTTTCCTGTAGTATTTCTCAAAAGGAGTATAATTTTAACATTAAATTGTCTTAGTGCTTTTATAAAAATAAAAGAATTGACAGCTAAATATGCTGGTACACATCTGTAATCATTCCTGGGCTCTCAACTCAGATGTATCTATCATCTGTCACCATCGTCTAGCTATTAATGGTTATCTATATAATTTATCATCTGTCCCTCCATTCCTATAACCTTCTTTACCATGTATCATGCCATCACTTCATATTAAAATTTGAACTTGGTTAGTATAAATTGTCCAATTTAGGTTTTCCCCAAAGATTTCTTTGGTTATCCTAGATCCTATACATTTCCATGTAAAGATGAAGATAAATTTACTAATTTATATCAAAAGAATTTCCTACTAAGATTTTGATAGTGGCTGTGTTGACTCCATGGATGGATTGTGGAGAACCAACTTTTTAGAGCACCCATTGAGCTTCCCAGTTCTTGAATATGGAATGTCTTTCCATGATTTATCTCAACATTTCCATCAATATTAATTGGTGAATTTAAATATGTAAGTCTGGCTTTTTTCCCTGTGTCTTTTTACTGGATTTTCATGCTGTTATGAATGACATTGTTAATTTTTATAGATTATTTGTTGCTGGTATATGGCATATTGAATAATTGAAGCATTTGTTGGTAATATGCAGACATGAACTTGGCTCTTGTATTTGCTCCTATGGCTTGACACCATGGTTATTCACTTAGAGTTTCTGGGAGTTGTGAACTCCTTGTTACAGTCTGAAGAATTCCACATAATCTGTGGATCAAGAAAGTTCCACTTTTTATTTTCGAGTCTGGATACCTTTTCTTTCCTTCCCCCTTCATTTGCTCCTTTCTGCCGATCTCTTCCTTCCTTCCTTCCTTCCTTCCTTCCTTCCTTCCTTCCTTCCTTCCTTCCTTCCTTCCTTCCTTCCTTCCTTCTTCCTCTTTCTCTCTTCTTGTCACACTTGCCACGCTTCCCCCACAGTGTTGGGTTAGAAGTGACATGAGGACCCTATACCCTTGTCCAGTGGTGAAAGCAGACATCCTCACTTTGTTTTTGACCTTGAAAAGAAAGCATTTAGTCTGGGGCCATTGCACACAGTGTTGTATTAGGCCTCCCCTTTTCAGGGTGCTCATTGCTGGATGGGGGTGCTCATTGCTGGATGGGGGTGATCATAGTTTGAGAGTTTTGGAGTTGTGGTGGGCCTGGATTTTGCTGCCTGTGCGTGTATTGAATGACGATACATACCCTTTTCTTGTTAACAGTTTATCATATCAACTAAGTTTTCAGTTTTAAACCAACATCGCTTTCCAGAGCTAAATCTCACTTCTTCCATCTGTAAAGGATGTTCTACTTTTCCTGTGGTGCTAAATTTTGCTCTTAATCTATTCTAAAAGGACTTTTGCATCCCTGTTTGGGAAGAGTGTTCTGCACCTCTTCTTTGATATCTCCATGTGGCTTTGGAAGTGCTTTCTCCTTTATATTCTGAAAGCACTTTGTAAGAGCGGGTCTTGTTCCCTCCTCAAATACATGGTAGATTTTTTTCTTCTTCAGAGAAGCATGTGAACATGGAATTATTTGGGGGAAGATTTCCATTTATTGGCCCATCTTTTTTCTTTCTGTAGGCATGTTCAGATATTCTACCACAACAAAAGGGCTTAAAAAAACCTTTTCAATTTGTGGGGTTTTAGGAAATTGTCCATTTTGTCCATCTAATTTCTGTGAACAGTAGTGATATTCCAATTCTATATGTATTTGATAACCTTTTTGTTCTTGTTCATCAGTTTAAATAAGAGTTTGTGACTTTCGTTTTTCTTTTTAACTTGTAGTTTTGTGGTTGCTCTCTGTTTTCTGTTGTCTGTCCACTGATGCCCTCCCCTGTATTTATCATCCTCTCCTTTGGCTTCCTGCGGACCCCTGTCTTTCCCTTGTCTCCTGGAAGCTGATGCTTGGGTTTCTGGTTCAAGGCTGCTCTTTTCTAATTAGGCACAGTAGTTAGTCATAAAATGTTATCTGAGCATCATTTCCTTACATTTTAAACTTCATGATATTTTCATCCATTTAAAATATATTTAAAGTTCCATTTATCATTTGAATTTTGGGCTTTAAAAAAAGTGTGTTGCTCATTTTCTAAGCATTTGTTATCTGTCTAAGTTTCTTTTTGTATAGGTCTGTAATGTAATTCTGTTATGATAAAAATATGTTTTGGGTAATTTTGATTTTTGGTCCAAGCCTCCTGTCAGAGTTGGGTTTTGAAGTCTCTGCCATTGTTGTACCCCTCCCCCCCTTTTTAAATGACATTTGTCTGATACTGCTTTCTGAGTTTTAAGGTTCAGTTATGAATTACATATACATTTGCAATTATTGTGTCTTCCTTACATAGTTGTCACAGAAATTCCTTTGCCTTTAGTAATATTTTCCTACAGCGTGTTTTGTTTTGACATCAGTGTAGACATTTCAGCTTCTTAGTTTACTGTTTGCTTGCTATGTCATTTGACTGTTAGAGCTATGATGGACTTGTGGTAGGTTGGGTTTAGTTCAGTGTGCTTCTTTTTCCAGTTGGACAATCTCTTTCTTTTGAGTGGCATGCTTAATTCATTCACATTTAAAAGACTCATTGATAAAACTTTATGCCTGCTTTTCTGGGATTTCTAGTCTATATATTTCCCATCTATTTTGTACTGTTTTTAGTTCCTGCTTTTTTTTTTCTACAGATTTTAGAGACTATTTTAATAGTGTGTTTTTTTGTTATTTTCTTAGCGGTTGTTGTAAGGGTTACAATATATATTTTAATTTGTAGTAATATGCTTCTGACCCACCAATGGCCATTGTTCCTCTATGATAACTTTCTCTTGCTTGAGGTTTTTCTTTGTGTTTTCAGTAGTTTAACTCTCATGTGTCTCTGTCTGGATTTCTGTGTCCATCTTAATTTTAGTCCTCTTAACTTTATGATCCATAAATTAATTTTTACATCAGTTTTGGGGATTTATTTTATGTTTAAAACATTCTTTTCCTGATATTTCCTCTCCCTTCAGCTCTCAAGCTAGCTATATATCTTTCTTTCTTTTAATTTTTTCTCTCCATTCTTTGGATAGTATATATTTTCTTTAAATAAGATCTCTCTATGCAGTCTTGTATATCATGGAACTATCTCTCTTTGTAGTCCAGGCTAGCCTCAACTCACAAAGATCTTCCTGCCTATTTCTCTCAAGTGCTGAGATTAAAGGTGTGCACCACTATGCCTGGCATTGGGTTAATATCATTAATTACTTTGCCACCAAAATGTTTTATTGAGTACCACTGCTGACTCTTTTGTTTCAGTTATATTTTTTTCAGTTCCTGGATTTTGCTTTAGTCCTTTTAAATAGCTGCTTTTTATCAAGATTTTCCTACTAGTTCAATCATTGCTGTCACACTTTTGTTTAAACTTTTAAAAAAGTTCTATAAATATATTTTAGTGTTTGAATGAAAACTCTACTAAATCCAACAGATTGAGAGACTTATAGTTTTATTATTTGTTTTTTTCTCAAAACAGGGTTTCTCTGTGTAGCCCTGGCTGTCCTGGAACTTGTTCTGTAGACCATGCTGGCTTTGGCCTTAGAGATCCGCTTCCTTTTGCCTCTTGAGTGCAGGGATCAAAGGTGTGTATCACCGCTTAGACACATGGTTTTTATTGATTACCTTCCCCCCCCCCCACTGAGTATGGGTCCTGCTTCTCTGTTTCTTTTCATAGTCTATCTTTTTATTATTGAGGACTGGTGATTTTGAGTGATACATTATTTAGCTGGTAAGAAAAACAGAATGATGAAAATTTCAGGTAAATGTATGCAGTTGGAAACAATCATTCTGAGGGAGGTCACCAGACCCAGAAAGAGAAAAGTTGCATGTTTTCTCCCGCTTATAGATGTTAGCTTTAAATCTTCAGATGTGTGTTTGCAATACCCACAAAGGTCAGGAGGGGCCACGAGGAGAGAGGTTTAAGGAAGAGGAGATTAAAAACATGGTATAAAGGAGAATAATGGGACAGATGGGGATGTTATATGGGAGGACAGGATAGAGGAAGAAACGCAGACAACTAATGCTAGAGGCTTTTTGAAAAAGTCATGTGGAAACCTACTGCTTCTACAGTGCACACACACACACACACACACCAGGAAACAGGGCAACGATAGCCTTACTACACACCTTAGGCTAACAAGTAAGAAGCTCACTGCCAGGAATGGGGTACCTCTTTTGGAATTGTTGGCCAATGACGTCACATTAGACCCCATCCACCACACATTGTTTCTAATGGTCGTGGTTCATCCCCAGAACATGGCGACAAGACCCCATTGTTGAAGATATCACGTACTTGAGTCACAGAACATGGAAAAGTTGAACTAGAACCGAACTGGATGACTCATCCTTACTGGCCGTTTTTCATGATGCCAGAAGGTGCTATGCATGCTGCCTAGGAAGAAAAGTAATCATTAATCTTAGCTATTAACCTAGAGAACTACAATAACTACTAGCCTGACAAGACACAGCCTCTGGTGCAATAATGACGTGACTATCATGACAGTAAACAACTACTTTCTGGATGGACTTAAGTCCTAATGCTTATTAATGCTATTATTCTGTTAAGTGGACATAGTATTAAGCTAATTCCTAATTCACCATACCCATATATTATTGAATTTCTCAGCCCCCATTGGAAAAACTTGTTTTTGCAGTAAATGCTGATGGAGACACGGAACCTCCAAATGGTCAAGGCGTAAAGAACAAGATACTGTGAGTAACTGCCCTCGTGGGACAGTTACACTTTAACAACTTCGTATTGTGATTTAGTTCCTATGAGGGATTTTTTAAAAAATTACAGTTCAGTTGAATTGCTGGTTTGTGAGGGTGGAGTTGGCCTGGGACTGGGTACCTACATGCCATGACAAGCATTCGGAAGTTAAGGACGGCTTGTAGGAGCTGGTTATCTCCTTGTGCCATGTGAGTCCCCGGGACTGAGCTCAGGTCCTCAGCACTGGCAGCAAGTGCCTGTCCTCACTGAGCTATTTCCCCAGCTCGGTCCTAAAATTTGAAATCTATTTTCCCATAATAATGAACTGTTGATATCTCTGCTCATTTACTTTTCTCATTAAAAAAATATTAAAGCCAGGCTGCCTGTGGATCTTCCCTGTCTGCTTAGAAGGTATATCCAAATGCCTCAAGTCACTGGGTCTCAGATTCTCTATCGATGTATCAGAAGGTGAGCTGGGGAGTTTCTTCCACTGAGCACACTTTTGCAATCTCTATGCACATTTTCAAGTGCCATTTGCCTTGTGAGAAACCACTTTGGTTTCTACTTTACACATGCCCACTGTCTGGTGAACCCTGGCTGCCTGGCAAGGTTTTCAAGCCTCTTCTGATAGTCTTAACATCTAGAACACCCTGTTCAATGTCCGATTCATCCGTGACTTGCTCAGACAAGATTGCAATATTTGGTAGAAGCCTGTGGCTCACCTCACCATTTCACTGACCCTTCATATCAAACAGCTTCATTGTCAGGGGCGTTGGAGCTGCTGCCCCGTGGCTGAATGCCACACTGAAGGCTGGGGACAGGCTCCGCCGGAGCGGCCCCAGGCAGAATCACTGCTGACTGCTGTTAACCTTACCTAGAGCTCAGTAAGTTTACAAGAGTAAGTGCTGCTGACTTGTCTGTTATATGTGAACTTTCTGGAGTGCTGAATTGTCCCTGAGGAGAGAACCCAGGGCCTCCAACAGACTGTAAGAACATTTCCTCCAGTGAACCACATCTCCAGCCTGCTGTCCTTGACAGGCCTGTCTAGGTTTATAATTGCTTTGTGTGATGAGAGAGTTTATAACTGCCTTACTCTGTTGTGCGAAGGCCAACCTTTTTTAGTTACTATGTTTTTGAGTGCTACAATTTTTATTCAATTTTCTCCCTGTCTTTTTCTTTTAAAAACAGATTTCAATACTCTGCTGACATTCTTCACTTGTCATCTCTTCTCTTGAATGTGTCAAGGTTCTTTCAGGGTCTATGTCTGCTAATGTCAGTATCTGGGCCCTGTTCTCTTGATTGTCAGCGTCCTACTGGGTTTGGCCATTTGATCATATGGTTTTGTTCTCTCTCTCCCTGTCTGTCTCTCTGTTTCTCTCTTCCCACCCTACCTCTCTCTCCTCTTCCTCCTCCTCTTCTTCCTTCTTTCTTCCTTTCGAGACAGGACCTTGTGCGTGATCCAGATTGATATCAGACCTGTGATTCTCCTGCCTTAGTTAGCTTCCCAGTTCCTGGTATTCCAGACGTGCAATACCACGCCTGGACAATTTTGGACTTTGTTTGTTTTGAGACAGCGCTTCTCTATTATAGCTTTGGCTGGCCTGGAACTTGCTCTGCAGACCAGGGTGGCTATTTGTGGATTGTTGGGAGGACACTAGGCAGTGCCTGAGGACATGGCATTGACCAGCACCTGTCTTTGGAGGACATTGCGTTTTCTTCCAAATGATGATATAGGGGTCATTTTGATTCAGACTCGGATTAAAAAGATTTAATTCCATATTTCATTTTTTAAAGGAGTGTTTTATTTTCACTTTGTTTTATTCATGGGAAGTAACCTTTCTGAGATCTCAATTGAGAATCTGAGGTGTTTTGGGCCTTTCTCTTCTTGCTGAACTCCACCATTTCTCTGTTCAGCTCTGGAGATCCTCCCAAAGATCTGATTATTTTATCTTCATACATGCTGCATTTTCTGCTTTCCCAGCCCATTTTGTGATGTCTTTTAGGGCTCTTAGAAGGAAACACTATGGTTCAGATTGGTCCTGCGTCTCCTCTTAAGCAAAGGCTGGCAGCTTTTTAATGCTGGGGTGAGCAAAGGAGAGGTTCTGTGTAGTGCTAAGGGAGGCTTTTGTGGTCAGACAATTTGGGCTATTAATTGGTGCTCATTTGGAGGAGAAATAAACTTCTCCTGCCTTTGGGCAAAGGTAACTCTGCAAATGAGAGTAAGCAGCCCACTGAGGCTGGGAGACCAGAGACTTTGCTGTAGGTGTGTGAGCTGCACCAAGGTGGGCTCTTGGGAAGTGTTGCTGGGGGCAGAAGGTCCATGGCTCAGCCATGGTTTTTTGTTTGGTGTGTGTGTGTGTGTGTGTGTGTGTGTGTGTGTGTGTGTGTGTGTGTGAACCCAGTGCTTCACAAATGCTAGGCAAGCACTCTGCTACTGAGCTGTGTTTCCAGTCTAAAAATAGGGGAAGGGAAGATTTTATAATTACACATTAAAAAACAAACCCAAAATTTGTAGAAAGGCAATGTTAGGGACCTACCAACAGGTGTAGGCTATACAGTGGTCAATTGCTTTGACAGGGTTGGCTTCCTCAGACAGGCATTTTAAGACATGAGGACATGGCCTTGAATTGATAGAAAGTTGCTGGTGTTTGCAGGAGTCTAAGCATATGTGGGTGAAGTGGCTTATCCTAAAGATGTTCACTGAGTTCTAGTGAGAAGATAGGCTCAAAGGGGCCTCCTCAGATTTCGGTCAAGGACAGAACACAGGGCAATAATGGTTATTTTATGAATGAAAATCCAGGGCAAAACCAGAAATTGAGTAGTCATCAGGCATACTGTAAAGAATTTAATGTCTAGAACCAGCTGTGATGTGTCTATTGTTTTGATTTTCTTTTTCCCCCAAAGGGGTGGGGTTAGTTCTGTCTACATGTTCCCAGCGAGGGACTCAGGCTCAGATGTTTTAACTAACACATTCAGGGTCAGGTGATTGGTAGGAGTGGAATCCAAACTCAGATCTCTTGAATGTTAAAGCACCATTTTCTGTTCTTCAGCACGTGTTTAAACACTGTTACATGGTGATTGGTTTCCTTAGAAGTGATTTCTATGGACGACAGTTAACACCGAGAAGCCACTTACTGTGCCAGATTCTGAGCAGAAAGACCACGAGGGAGGCTCCATTGCTCTTCTTCCTTAGCAATGGCAGCTAAGGAATAGTGGCTTATTCTCGCTGCCACTTGAGCTACTGCCGAGCATGGAAGCCCGGAGCTATCAAGTGCAAAGCCTCAATTTCTGAGTTGAGAAGCTGAGGCCCAGAAAGGTGAAGTGATTTACCTAAGTGATTTACTCAAGAACTCAAAGCCTCTTCATTAGAGAGAGCTGAGCTCTGTTTAGACAGAATTACTGTGTCCCAGTTTGGGGCGTCCCCCTCAGAGGTTATGGTACAGTGTATTTATCTGGGCTAAATAGCCATAGTGTTCTTTCCAAGAATCCAGTCATGACTGCAGTTACCCTTGGGGGCTGCAAGGTAACTCAGCAGTGCCCCGAACAGCCTGGCTCAGCAGAGCTTCCTCTTTCAAGCCCTGTTGTCAGACTCCACCAGAACGCTGCTTGTGCCCAGCCCCCATACTAGGTTAGGCAAAAGCATGACAACCACCACAAAAGGACCAACATAGAAAAACATATAAAGAGTAAGCTGCCTGGGCATGTGAGAGCAGGGCCTGTCTCTGACATGGACTCTGTTGCCTGCTTTTTTGATCACTTCCCCCTGGTGGGGCTGCCAGGTTCCAGTGGAAGAAGATGCGCTCAGTCCTGACATGGCTTGATGTGCTGGGGTGGGTTCATGAGGTGGGGCTCCCCTTTTCTGAAGAGTGGGGAGGGAGGATAGGGAGAAGAGAGAAGGAAGGTGGGACTGGGAGGAGAGGAGGGAAAGGCTACGGTTGGGATGTAAAATGAAGAAATAAAAAACTAAAGAAAAAATATATGAATCCTGTGTGTATGTGTGTGTACATGAATGTGTGCAGGCATACATACATGGAGGCCGAAGGTCGGTGTCCTTGGTCTTTCTCAATCACAGTCCACCTTGTCTTTTTGAGACAGGGTCTTTCACTAAAGTCCAAAGCTCACCTGATGGGCTAGACCAGGTGCTAGTGAGTCCCAGGGAACCATCTGCCTCTACTTCCCCAGTACTGGGATTATGGGTTTGTATGCCCAATTTTTCATGTGGGTTCCAAGATTGGAGCTCAAGTCTCCATAGCTTTGCACAGCAAGCTCTTGACAAAACCATTTCCTCAGCCCCAAAGAAACGAGCCTTTTAAAGATTTATGCCTAAAAGCAGCCACTCTATGCTAGGGACTGAAAGTCTATCCCTGCAGTTATTGACGTAAAACCTATTGGTTGATGCTATTTGCGATGGTAGCCAGCAAGCTGCTACCTCTTTCTTCCTCTTATTATCTTACCCCACCGTCTACGGCTACATCATTTTGATCTTTTTCCTGGCCTGTCTGGTGTCCCTTTCATTCAGGTATCACCAGCAGATCCTGTGGTATGGAGGTAACGTGTGGCCCTTCCGTGCAGCCTTGCAGAGTAAGCTCCCAGTTAAATGCACAGCAAAGGAAGCTCACAGGCATGCACCCGTGTGCACGCGAACACATGTGTGTCTGTGTGAGGCTGGAGCTCCACAGAACGGAGTGAGGCAGAATCCTGCTTCCCTGTAAGAGCATGGGCAACAGAAAGCCTCCAGTTTTAAAATGGGTCAGTCAAGGCCACTGTGGGTGGGGGTGCGGAGGGAAGATTTCTACTTAGGAGAGAAAGCCGAAAATCAGGAGAGATTAACCACACTGTCCCCAACTGCTACTGGGGTGTGATGAAGGAACCCAGGAAGTGTCTGCTGCTCTTTGCCTCCCCTCAGCCCCTTTTAGGTTCTCCTGGTCCTGCAGAAATCCCTTCAAGAGCTGTAATAACCTATCACACCCCTCCCCCTCTCCCACACCCTTTCCTTTCTCCCACACACCACCTCCTCTCTGTTTTCATCTCTTGAAGGTTAGGTTGCTAACACCTAGCTTAGGGTTCATGTTGTTGAAAGTCGCCTATAAACATTTTGCTCATGAACCAGTAAGAATATATATGGCAAATGGGCAAAGGAAGAAACAGGGATAGAAACAGCATTCATGAGCACAAGTGTCAGAGAGCAGGCAGAAAGCCTTGTTAATGGATTTTTATCTTTATGTTTTTATGATGAATAATTTTTAGACATATTCAAAAGTAGAGAAACTGGTATAATGAATTCCTTTATCCTAATCACAGAACCTCAACAATGTTCAACATATGGCCAATTTTGCTTCATTGATCTGCCCCTCCCCACTGGATTATTTGAAACAAAGACCAGATGTCATATTTTTTCATCTGTGAATACTATAGTATGTTTTCTTGAAACAAAGAGAAGACCTGGTTTAAAAAAAACAACACTTTTAAAAAATAATAATAATTGCACAACGCCGTCACCACCCTAGAAAACAACATAACTGCTTACCTCATCAAATGTATGATATCTGTTCATATATCCTTCCTTGTCCTGTAAACGTTTCCCCCACTTGGTGGGCCAGAGTCAGAGTCTGGACAAGGGCCACATATTTATTTAGTGGGTAATCTCACAGAGGTCTCTCAATGCATCTGTTCTCCCTTTCTTGTTTTCCCCTAACATTTTGTTCAACTTGAGAAAATCCTTTGTCATGTGGAATTCACTCCAGCCTCAGTTTTAACCCTCTGTCACCCTGTGGCACAGCTTAATTTGCTTTCCTACCCCCATCTCTCCCTACACTGGGAAATCAGAAATGAAGGCTTGATGGGTTTTCAGTGCCTTGGCTAGGAGACTTCAGAGGTGGCAGGAGACACTTCCCATTGCCTGGTGTCAGGAGGCAGGTGACACCTTGTTCCTGTATGTCCTGTCATTTAGCACGGGTGTCATCAGCCAGATTTGTATACGGCCTGCTTGTCCATCTGCTTTGTGGCTAGAGTGTGAGCAACCAGATAACTGACACCTAGAGCAGGCCCTGGGGAACTTCTAGAGAGTGTCAAATTGTCACAGTTTTGGTTTTGAGGGTCATATAGTGTCACTGGATGATGCAACAGCCTTGGGCACTGGGTAGAGGCAATGTCCTGCATGGGCTCACAAACATGTTCAGATGCCACCGGCACTGCTGAACTCTCATCTAATCAAGCATATTAGTAAAGTCTGTAGGATATTATAAATCTGTTTGAAGGCCAGAATTTATGTGGGTGCAGGATTGCATGTGCAAAGGGTGCATATGCCCGTGCATGTCAGAGTTTGTCACTAACACGTGTCTTCCTCCGTTGTTCCCTACCTTATATTTTGAGACAGGGTCTCTTCACTGAACCCAGAGCCCGCTGATTTGGCTAGACTGGCTGGCCAGTGAGCCTCAAGGATACTCCTGTCTCCATTATCCCGACCTGGGTTTACAGGCGTGTGCTGCCATGACTGGTGTGTGTGTGTGTGTGTGTGTTCTAGTGGTTTAACTCAGGTCCTGATGTTTGTGTGGCAAGTTCTTTGCCAGTGGAGCCATTCTCTAGCCCTCTCTGTTTATTGATTCAAGTGCCTCCTCTTGGAGGAAGAGGCCTGAGTAAAATTAGGTTACAGAAGGACACATGGAAAGCAAACTGTGCAAAGGAGAGAGAGGGGGGAGAGGGGATTCTTGAGCCTTTTACTTTGCTTGTTCACTTTCAGGACGGTCCGCATCCTGAGAGGTGGTCTTCCAAGGGCGGTGGGCTGGTGTGTTTAAGTTTCATCACAACACTCCAGCTTTTGGACATAGCTGAGGCTTCAGGCTTCCAAAGCGCCCTGTGCTCTTTGGCAGGAGGATTTCCACATTGCAGCTGTTCTGTTTTGATAAAATAAATCAGAAGTCCCTGTCTGTGGCCCTAAAATCAATGGTGCTACATTTTCGGTCTCATCAGGTAGTGAAAACGTGTTTTCCAAATGAAGGAAATTGATTTTTTTTTCCTTCAAAGTCTTATCTAGTTTTAAAACCCTGTTAGCGTACATGTCACTAATACACAACATTGACACTTAAAATTTCATGATGCTGCATTGTTTAGATGGTTTGCTGCCTGCCATTTGGCTTAATGACCTTTGGTTTGTATTAGTGCCAAGTGGAAAAGATTGCCGTTTCCAAGAGCCCAAGTCTAACATGATCATTCATATGAAAATGCCCTCTCCTGATACATCATTCATAGTTCATTTAACGTAACAGGCTGTTTCAGCATCCTCCTCGTTTCTCTTCTTGGTTATTGTGTCTGGTTAGATTTATCACAGACACTTTCTCTCTGCCCAGGCCGAAGAGCTAATCCCTCTGCAGGCTGTCTTAGGCTGGATGTCTGTGTCTCCCGTGACTCTTTTATATATATATATATATATATATATATTTAAATGTAATTTCTTTATTTTTATATCAATCACAGGTTAGGTACTTTGCATCCCAGGCATAGCCCCCTCCCTCATTCCCTCCCACTCTCCCCATCCCTCCCTCATTTCCTCCCCGCCCCCTCCAAGTCCACCGATGGGGGAGGATCTCCTCCCCTTCCATCTGACCCCAGTTCATCTTGTCTCCTCAGGGCTGGCTGCAATGTCCTCCCCTGGGATCTAGCTAGGCTGTTACTCCCTGGCATGTATGGGGGAGGGTCAAAGAGCCAGCCATCGAGTTCATGACTGAAACAGTCCCTGTTCCCCTTCCTAGGGTCTTCAGTTGGACACCGAGCTACCATAGGCCACATCTGAACGGGGTTCTAGGCCATATCCATACATGGTC
>CM053760.1:63948418-63996965 GCA_028658305.1 Pachyuromys duprasi
TATAATCCTCTACAGTCAGTTCTCTTTTTAGCTCCATACCCCAATTTTAAATTGGATTACTTCATTTATTGCTTTTTAACTTCTTGAGTTCTTTATATGTACTGGATATTAGCCCTCTGTCAGAAGTAGGATTGGTAATGATCCTTTCCCAGTCAGTAACCTGTCATTTTGTTTTGAAGACAGTATCTTTTGCTTTACAGAAGCTTTTCAGTTTCATGAGGTCCCATTGATTGATTGTTGATCTTAGAGCCTGTGCTGTTGGTGTTCTATTCAGGAAGTAGTCTCCTGTGCCAATGAGTTCTAGGGCCTTCCCCACTTTTTCTTCTAACCGGTTTAGTGTGTCTGGTTTTATGTTGAGGTCTTTGATCCACTTGGACTTTAGCTTTGTGCAAGGTGATAAATATGGATCTATTTTCATTTTTCTGCATACAGATATCCAGTTGGACCAGCACCATTTGTTGAAGATGCTGTTTTTTTTCCATTGAATGGTTTTGGCTTCTTTGTCAAAAATCAAGTTTTATAGGTGTGTGGGTTCATTTCTGGGTCTTCTATTCAGTTCCATTGATCCACTATTCTGTTTCTATGCCAATACCATGCAGTTTTTATTACTATTGCTCTGTAGTACAGCTTGAGGTCAGGGATGATGTGTTGTTGTAGAGGATTGTTTTGGCGATTCTGGGTTTTTTGTTTCTCCATATAAAGTTGAGTATTTTTCTTTCAAGGTCTGGCCCATTGTCTCCATATCTCTTCAACATAGTACTTGAAGTTCTAGCTAGAGCAATAAGACAACTAAAGGAGATCAAGGGGATACCAATTGGAAAGGAAGAAGTCAAAGTATCACGATATGATAATATACATGAGTGACCCCAAAAATTCAACCAGAGAACTCCTTCAACTGATAAACACCTTCAGTAAAGTGGCTGGATACAAAATCAACTCAAAAAAATCAGAAGGCCTCCTGTACACCAAAGACAAAAGGGCTGAGAAGGAAATTAGGGAAACAACACCCTTCACAATAACCACTAATAACATAAAGTACCTTGGGGTGACTCTAACCAAGCAAGTGAAAGACCTAGATGAAAAAAACCTTCAAATCTCTGAAGAAAGAAATTGAAGAAGATATTAGAAGGTGGAAAGACCTCCCATGCTCATGGATTGGTAGGATTAACATAGTGAAAATGACCATATTGCCAAAAGCAATCTACAGATTCAATGCAATTCCCATCAAAATACCTCCCGTGACTCTTAAGCATTGGTGTGAGTGGCTGCCTTTTGCTCTCATGCCTGCCGGGTTCCATCTTTTCCATGGGTTGAGGTGCGACTTTCTTTTCGTATCTTGCTTGCTTTTACTTTTCTTTTCTCTGCAACTCATGTTGCCAGCTTCCTGCCCTGTGTCCTCAGCACAGCTCGGCTCAGCTCATTTCCTCTTCAGACTTCCCTCACTCCCACTGGTCTGGAGTTCCTGGTTTCAGTTACTCCTGCAGTGTTGATGGCTTTTGAATTACAGCTCTGATGTTTCATTTCTGTGTTTATTGCCAAGTATGGAATGTGTATGATTTTACGCACCTGAAAATAAAAGCCAAGAGAGGAGAGCTTGTTTTAAGCTTCTGTTTAAAGATACTTGTGTCACTCAGAGTCCTGGTTGCTAGTTGATCAATAACAAAAAAATTTCAAATATGGGTTTAAAGGTCTCCAAAAAGATGTCTCCCATCCATTAAAGAAAATCATCTTCTATGCTGTCTCCAATTTGGCCTAATAACTTGTGGCCATCTTTCTCATTAGACTATAGTTATACACCATGGAAACGCATCTTGGGGCTAGTGGCATGGCTCAGTAGGTAGAGGTGCTTGCTGCCAGTCCTGATGAACTGAGTTTGATCCTGGAACCCATATGGTAGAATAAGACAACCGACTCCTATAAGTTGCCTGTGAATTCCATACTTGCTCTGTGGTGTGTGTCCACCTTCCAGGCCCTCCCCCATAAAATAAATAAAATGATGTCTTGTTCAACAGTGACCACATATACTATAGTGGCCCCATATGATGCTAACAGAGCTGAGAAATTCCCATTTTCCTAGTGACATCTGAAGCCATCCTGATGTCCAATGCATGAGCTGTGTTTGAGGAGATACTGGTTGTCAGAAAACTCACTGGCTGCCAGGTATGTAATAGTGCTTGGGGTGGTGACATTCAGGAGTTGGTGGTAGGAAGGCTGACAGTTTGAGGTCAGCCTACGCTACGTGGTAAGACCCTGTCCCCAAATAACAATACAGTACAAAATAACAGAAACACATCATACTTGGTAATAATAAAGGACTTTATTATTGGTTTATAAATTTATTGTACAATACCCCTAATCATCTTAAAGTATGTTCCTGTCAAGTATAAAATTTTACTGTACAGTAGTCTGCCATGCTGGGCTGGCTGCAGCCTCATCTAACTGCTCTTGCTGATAATGTCCCTTGATGGCGTGACTGACTGGACCATCCAGCTTAGTGAAAGCACCCTCTAGGATGCTCACCCAGTGACAAACTGGGTAAGAACATGGTTTGCAGAAGGCACCTGTTGTTAGGTGACTAATGTCCCCTGTTTCAGGACACTCACTCCCCACCTGCTGCATCTCAGTTGTGTTTTGGGTGTGAGCCTAGGCTGTAAGACTGAACCATTGCTTCAGCTACCTCAGCTCACTACAAAGCTGTGCAAGTTTCACTTATTTCAGTGAGTATATTTCCTGACCAATCCTTGTTGTCAGGGGATGCCAACAGCGGAGCTATTTACTCCTAGCTATAAAAACAGGAAGAAATTTTCTTTTAATTTAAAGCTTAGCTCCAACCTGTTTATTTCCAGGGTTGGTGGTAGGGTTTTTTCACCCCGCTTTTGGGAAAAGAGCATCCAATATGTCAGTCACACAGTAAAATGACTTAACCTCAATACGTCTTTTTTATACAAGTATCATTTTTTGTTCCATTAAAAAAATTACAGTGTTTACTTTATCCTCGTCTTCACAGTTGAATGAATGTGTGTCAATCAATATTGCCACATTATGTGGCTCTACTACAAAGTGACACATTCATTGGAATCGACTCTAAAAGGCCAACTGAGAAAAGCCATTTGGGGTAAATGAATTCCATACAATTTAATGCTGTGTAGTTTTTTCTTCCTGTCATCTTAGGATAGGCGTATATTAGATATGCTGAAATTTAGGAAAAATTTTTTTTTTCAGAATATTTTCTGCCCAGGGTTAATTGAAGCACTGCATTAATTAGATTGTCACATTTTGCTGAGTCACAGTATAGTTGGACACAATAGTATAAATCTGCTCCTTCTCATGGGGTAGTGGACCCATTTTTATTTGCTGGCAGCAAATGTTCTCTAGAGTTACAGGAACCGAGAAAACAATTTATGGGGTTCTGTGTTTATATCATTCCCATCCCACGTCATCCCTGTCCAACGCCTCCTGTGTTTCTCCACTCCTCCACTTCATGACCTCTTTAATTCTTATTGTTACATGTGTGTATGTACATACATGTATATAAACACAATATGCCGACTCCATTGAATGTTGCTCATATGTATGTATATATGCATATATACACATATACCTACGTGTGTGTATGACAACTTGGGGTTAGATAGTCTGTAAGGGAGCTTGTCCATGGAGGAGACTGAGTCCCCTCTCTTAGCAACCATTAACTAATTATTAGCCCTTCTTCTAGGAGTGGGGCTTTGCGAGTTTTTCACCATCCATGTGGCTCCTTTAGATGTCTGTAACTGCTGAGACGGAGTTCTCACTAAAGCACTTTGAGGGACAATCTGTGGCTTTCAGCCATAGCTTCTGGAGGTTAGTTGTATGCTTCATTTGGCTAATAACCCAGTGACCTCTGGGTTCCAAAGGAAGGGCTTGGAGGAAGAGCTAATCTGCGTGGTGCGTTACTTTCATTTACAGAGTAGACATCACAATATTAACTCGTCTGTGTTTGCAATTGGAGAAACGCTGCAGAAATGCTGTATGCCCCAGCTTCCCAACTGCTGTAATGAAACTCCTCAGGTCATTGGCATAAGGATGGAAGACTCAGTTTGGCTCACAGTGCTTGAGGTTCAAGCCACAAAGTGCTGGTCTTAGCATTTGGGCCTCTGTGAGGCGAACATTATGGTGGGAACTTTGGGTGGGGTTGAATCACTTAGATCACAAACTTCCAGATCACAAGAGAGAAGGGAACAGGTTAGGGTTACAGTTTTCTTCAAGGCCACATCCCCCACTGACCTGCACAGTCCCACCCCTAACAGCTCTACTACTATCTCATAGCCCCACGAAGATCAAGTGATTAGCAGATGGGCCTTTGAAGGACGCACTTAGTATTACACCATAGCAGCTAAATTCTCTCTCTCTTTCTTTCTTTCTCTCTCTCTCATTTTTCTTGATAAGGTTACAGAGTTTTTCAAATCTTGGCTAGGGGGAATAGTAGAGGAAGGACTTAATAAGAAAAACATGAGACAGGCATCAGTCATAGCTACAGGTCATAGACTGGCAATCTTGCTGATCCTACTACGCAGCATCGTTACAGAGTCAGCAGCAAAAGCTTAAAAGGGCTACAAAGCAACCCATATCCCATGTGTTTAGCCACGTGTTTCAAGCGGCCCAAATCGGGACATTTCAAACTGGATTTCCAGGGCGGCACCACCCGGCCCCCAAGTCAGGATGGGAGAACCTGGAGTCAAGTGTGCAGACAGCGCCTCAGGAAGCGGAAGAAGGGAGGGGTGGCAGCGTGCTTCCAAAAAACCTGGACCGACAGTGTGGAAAAGTTCCTCAGACACCCAAGAAGTGCCAGGGGATCCATTTTGACCTAGAAGCACGCATTTTCCCACCCTTTGCCAGAATCCCAAGAATATTGAAGAGGCAACCCAAGTCAATAATCTAGAGTCTGTAGCTTTGGTGAGGTTAAGCTACCATCAGACATCTCTGAAACTACCTTGGAACAAAGGCCTGGCTTTGTTTTGGCGAAGGCTTCACAGAAGAGTCCGTGTGTGTGTGTGTGTGTGTGTGTGTGTGTATGAGTGTGTGTTGAGGGTGGGGGGAAAGGATCATGAACCAAAGAAGCACTTGGTACCTCTTGGCAGCAGCGGGACAGGGCACTTACTGAATCCAAAATTGCCTCAGTTGGAGAGGGAGGCGGGAAGAGAGATGGGTTGGTCCCCACGTTGTCAAGTCGTGGGGCTGGGTACTCAACTTCTCTCGGATTTGAAGATGATTGAGCAGGCAGAGAACTGTGAGGTGGAGGGAGTGGCCCCATGAAGTCCAGCTTGTGGGGTTCAACTTCCCCCAAGTCACGAGTACCAGATGGTTGATTAAATAAAACGGAATGAGCCAATGGAGAGATGAAACTATGTTATATAAATGCAGGCTTACTGGGAACAGCTAGGGAGTTGGGGGAAGGGTAGTGTGTGCTGGTGGGTGTAGGGAGAGAGAGGGCAGGATGGGCGGGGGTGGTGAAGGGGGCTGAAGGGCGTAATGGGGCAGTGGAACCAGGAAGTCTGGATTATATAGTGAAGGGCCTCTGGGAAAGAAGTCCCGCCCCTAGCAGAGGGCAGGGTGTGGCAGCCAGGTCCTGCAGCAGGTAGAGACTTCAACAGTGGTATCTCCAGAAGTTATTTTTTGTACAGATTGTTTTTAGTTATCCTAACGTTTTTATTTATTTATTTATTTATTTATTTATTTATTTATTTATTTATTTATTTATTTATTTGTTTTTTCATATGAAATTGAGCTCTTTTAAGGTCCGTAAAGAATTGTATTGGAATTTTAAAGGGGATTGCATTGAATCTATAGATTGCTTTTGGTAAGATGGCCATTTTTACTATGTTAATCTTGCCAATCCATGAGCATGGGAGATCTTTTTCATCTTCTGATATCTTCTTCAATTTCTTTCTTTAGGGACTTGAACTTCTTGTCATACAGGTCTTCCACTTGCTTAGTTAGAGTTACACCAAGATATTTTTTGTTATTTGTGGCTATTGTGAAGGTTGTTTCCTGACTTATTTTTCAGCCCATTTATCAGTTTTATAAAGGAGGGCTACTGACTTTTTTGAGTTTAATTTTGTATCCAGTCACTTTGTTGAAGGTGTTTATCAGCTGTAGGAGTTCTCCAGTAGAATTTTGGGGGTCACTTATGTATACTATCATTTCACCTGTAAATAGCAGTACTTTGACCTTTTTCCTTTCTAATTTATATCACCTTGATTTCCTTTAGTTGACTTATTGTTCTAGATAGAATGTCAGGTACTATATTGAATAGATATGGAGAGCGTGGGCAGCCTTGTCTTGTCCCTGATTTTAGTGAAATTGCTTAAGTTTTTCTCCATTTAATTTGATGTTGGCTATTGGCTTCTTGTATATTGCCTTTATTGTGTTTAGGTACGTGCCTTGTATCTCTGATATCTCCAAGACTTTTAACATGAAGGGGTATTGGATTTTGTCAAGGACGTTTTAAGCATCTAATGAGATGATCATATAGGTTTTTTCCCCTTCAGTTTGTTTACATGGTGAATTACGTTGATCGATTTTTGTATTAATTCCTGCATACCTTGGCTGAAGCTTACTTGATCATGGTGGATGCTTTTGATGTGTTCTTAGATTTGGTTTGTGAATATTTTATTGAGCATTTTTGCATCAATGATCATAAGGGAAATTGGTCTGAAATTCTCTTTCTTTGTTGAGTCTTTGTGTGGTTTAGGTATCAGGATGACCGTGGCCTCATATAATGAGTTTGGAAATGTTCCTTCTGTTTCTATTTTGTGAAATAGTTTGAGGAGTATTGTTATTAGCTCTTCTTGAAAGTCTGGTAGAATTCTGTGCTAAAACCATCTGACCCAGAGTTTTTTGTTTTGTTTTGTTTTGTTTTGTTGGAAGACTTTTAATGACTGCTTCTATAACCTTAGGTGTTATAGGATGATTTAAATTGTTTACCTACACTTGATTTAAATTTGGTAAGTGGTATCTATGAAGAAAATCAATCATTTCATTTAGAGTTTCCAATTTTGTCGAGTATAAGTTTTTGAAGTAAGATCTAATGATTCTTCGGATTTCCTCAGGGTCTGTTGTTATGCCCCCTTTTCATTTATGATTTTATTAATTTGGATACTGACTTTCTGTCTTTTTGTTAGTTTGTCTAGAGGTTTGTGTTTCTTGTTGATTTTCTTAAAGAATCAGTTCTTGGTTTTGTTGATTCTTTGTACTGTTCTCTTTGTTCTCATTTATTGATTTCATTCCTGAGTTTGATTATTTCCTGCCGTCTATTCTTGGGTATGTTTGCTTCACTTTGTTCTACAGCCTTCAGGTGTGCTTTTAAATTGCTAGTATGAGATCCCTTCAACTTCTTTATGAAGTCACTTAGTGCTATGAACTTTCCTCTTAGCACTGCTTTTATTGTGTCCCATAAGTTTGGGCATGTTGTGCATTCATTTTTTTTTCTGAATTTGAGCATGCATTTAATTTCTTTCTTTATTTCTTCCCTGACCAATTGGTCATTAAGTAGAGAGTTGTTCAGTTTCCATGAGTTTGGAGGCATTCTGTTGTTTCTGTTGTTGTTGAAGTCCAGCTTTAATCCATGGTGGTCTGATAAGATACAGGGGTTCATTTCATTTTTCTTATATCTGTTGAAATTTGTTTTGTGTCTGAGTATATGGAGAAGGTTACTTAAATTGCTGAGAAGAAGGCATATTATTTAGTGTTTGGGTGAAATGTTCTGTAAATATCTGTTAGGTCCATTTGATTCACAACATCTGTTAGTTTCACCATTTCTATATTTAGTTTCTGTCTGGACGACCTGTCCATTGGTGAGAGTGGGGTGTTGAAATCTCCTACTATTAATGTGTGTTGTTCCATGTATGATTTAAACTTTAGTAATGTTTCTTTTAAAAACGTAGGTGCCCTTGTACTTGGGGTATAGATATTCAGAATTGACAGGTCATCTTGGTGGATATTTCCTTTCATAAGTATAATGTGTGCTTCCCTATCTCTTGATTAATTTTGGTTGAAAGTCTATTTTGTGAGATATTAGAATGGCTATTCTAGCTTCCTTCTTGGTTCCATTTGCTTGGAACATCTTTTTCCGGCCCTTTACTCTAAAGTAATATCTATCTTTTTTTTTGCTGAGTTATGTTTCTTGTATGCAACAGAATGATGGATCTTGTTTTTGCGTCTATTCTGTTAGCCTGTATCTTTTTATTGGGGAATTGAGTCCATTGATAATTGAGTGATATTAATGACCAATGATTGCTAATTTCTGTTATTTTGATGTTGGTGCTGGTAGTGTATGTTTTTCCCTTCTTTTGTTTTTGCTGGTGTAAATTTATTTTCTCTGTTTTCTTGAGTGTAGTTAATCTCCTTTTGTTGGAGTTTTCCTTCTAGTATCCTCTGTAGGGCTGGATTTGTGGAAGGATATTGCTTAAGTTTGGTTTTGTCATGGAATATCTTGTTTTTTTCCATTTATGTTGATTGAAAGTTTTGCTGGGTATAGTAGTCTAGGACTGCATGTGTGGTCTCTTAGAGACTTCAAGACATCTGCCAAGGCACTTCTGGCTTTCAGAGTCTCTATGGAGAAGTCTGGTATAATTCTAATACATCTGCCTTTATATGTTACTTGGCCTTTTTTCCTTGCAGCTTTTAGTATTCTTTCTTTCTTTATTTTTTTGTTCTCTACATTTAGTATTTTGATTATTATGTAGAGGGACAATTTTCTTTTTTGGTCCAATCTATTTGGTGTTCTGTACATTTCTCTTTCTTTAAGTTAGGGGAATTTTCTTTTATGATTTTGTTGAAAACATTTTCTGGTCCTTTGAGCTGAGACTCTTCTATTCCTATTCTTAGGTTTGGTCTTTTTATCATTACCAAATTTTCTGGATGTTTTGTGTAGAAACTTTTTAGATTGACATTTTCTTTGACCGATGTTTCAGTTTCTTCAATCATATCTTCTACACCTGAGATTCTCTCTTCCATGTCTTGTATTCGGTTCATGATACCTGCATCTGTAGTTTCTGTTTTTTACCTAGGCTTTCCATATCCAGTATTCCCTCAGCCTGTGCTTTCCTTATTGCTTCTATTTCCATTTTCGGGTCTTGAACCATTTTATTAATTTCCTTCACCTTTTTGATTGTATTTTTCTGTATCTCTTTAAGGGATTTATTCATTTCCTCTTTAAAGACCTTTATTATATTCATAAAATTGGATTTAAGGTCATTTTCTTATTCTTCAGCTGTGTTAGGGCTTGCTGTAGTAGGCTATCTGGGCTCTGTGGTACCATATTGCCCTGGCTCTTGTTGATTGTGTTCTCACCCTGGCCTTTAGCCATCTGGTTGCCTGTGGTGTTGGCAGGCCTCTACTGATAGTGCAGGCCAATTTGTGGGCCAGAAAATGGAATGCTGGGAACCAGGTGAAGTTTACCTTTGCTGAGAATATTTCCAGGGTATCAAGGGGCAGGAAATGAGGGTGGGTATGGGTTTTACCTGGTGGTCCCTGATGGCAGCAAGCTCCTGGGGATGCAGGTAGAGCTTTGGGCTGGAAGATGGAGTGACCAGGGAGCTGGGCATAGCTAGGGACCCAGTAGCCAGGGCCCTGGGGCATAGGGGTCTCACCTGTCTGTCTAGCATGGCATCAAGCCTTTGGGGATGCAGGCTGAGCTGTGGGCTGGGAATGGGGTGCACAATGGGCAGGTCAGGGCTCACTGCTGCTGGGTTGGGGTGGGGGAAGGGTCTCATCTGGTGGTCCCTGATGGCAGCAGGCCTCTGGGAATTCAGGTGGCATTATGGGCTGGAAGATGGAATGCAGAGGGGCTTGTACTCTTTGATCTCTCTCTTCTTTACATGTTAAGACTGGGTCTACCAACTGAACCCAGAGCTTGCTGTGCTGTGGCTTTCCACTGCTGGCTGTACTGCTGGCTTTACTCTCTGAACTCTTACACACACAACACACACACACACACACACACACACACAGAGAGAGAGAGAGAGAGAGAGAGAGAGAGAGAGAGACTGCTAGGCAACCTTTGGGAAGTTTGGGTGTTGCAGGTTAAATTTTTTTTTTTTTTAGAAGTAGCAGCTGTTGATCCTTCAGGAATGAGTGCTGAGCATCTGTTTGAAATCTATTCTTTTAGGATTTTCCAAGTTGGCTCTTGTTGCTGTTGGGGAAGGATTGTTTGTGAGATGAAATTGCATAACACACATCTTAACTCTGAGGTACAGAGTTACAAGCCACTAATATTCCTTAAGGGAAAACTCTAACCATTAGAGGCTAATGAGCACATCGCAGTCAGATGACTCAAGCCCTAGCCAGAAGTCAGCCTCTGACTGCGTTTTCTTGGGGGCAGGTCACAAATCTGTGGCTTAATTTGAGACTCAAATACCATACACAATAAGATCAGGAGCAGGCAATATTATGAAGGAGGGAAATGGCATCAAGGAAAAAGTCACCTCTGTATGATTTATTAATAGCTTAGATTAAAAACTGATACTCTGCCATGCTATTTGCAGAGGGATAGGGATATTAGTCAAAGAACTTAGGGTGTCATGAAAACTGATGGTGGAGAAATGAAAATGTTTGAAGAGTGATGCTCCATTTGCTTCAGAAAGAAATTGGAGAGGAGCAGGCCTCAGTACAGCAGCCACAGATAATGAACACTTGCATCCATTTGAAATATATCTTCCTATCATCTCCTGTCAGTGCGGGTAATATTTATTCTCCAGGACAGGAGGAATATCCAGGAAATGAGAGTGAAACTTGGTAGTTGTGGTTTCATATGGGGGAAAAATATAATCTATCCCATTAATGCCAAGTTCAGATGGCTGGGTGGCTTTCGTGAGCATGACTCAGGCTCCACGAGACCTGGCACTTGAGATAGTTTGAAGAGACAGAACTCACCCCACTACCTGTCAGATATTTCACTTGGTCAGTGCATAACACAACACAGAACAGAGCCTGGGAATAGGAAGCAATGTGATCATATTGAGCTTTATCTCACATGTGCTCTCTTGTATTTGAACTTCTGTCGTCTTGGGAAGAGACTTACCTCCCATGGGTATTCATGTCAGTACCTTGGGAATTACACTTGTGCCTTAGTACTGTGGAGCTCGTTTGATGTCTTTAAAATGTTTGAGTTCTTAATTGATGGACGTTGTTATACTAAGAACAATAAGGGCTTATGTCAGAAGAATATGTACAAGCTATATTTTGACCAATCATTTCTAACATAAGCATCACAATGGCTGCAACTTAGAGCTTGCAGGCAGGAATGGTATCTATTACTAAGTGACGGGAAATACCTTTATTGGATAGAAACTGACTTTGGATTAATTTGGAAATAGTATAGCATATTGTGGCTATCTGTTGTCATAAACAGACACACAACTTTGAATGTGGAATGGCTTAGAGCAACCAGACTGTCCTTTGCACATGAGTCAGCATACTTTACTGAATCCCTGGGGTGATGTTTCAGAAGATCTTTCTTGGGGCCACTCCTTCAAATGAGGTGGTTGGTCCAGGGGGGTAAGTTGGCGCCAGATGGTCTATGTTGGTTTTGTTCTTTAGACTGGTATTGCTGCTGGATTTTGTTTGGGCTTCTGATCTTCAGAAGTCTGACCTGGGTCTCTTCCATAGTGGCCTCAGGGCTGCAAGAGAGAAGAGCAGAAGCATCAGGCATCTGGAGGTCAGGCTTCAGCACTTCCACAGGGCCATTTCCCTTTCACACAGTTGGCCAGAAGGCAGCCCCAAGCCTGCTGATTAAAGGATGCAGAAACAGGTCTATCCACCTGCTGATGACTTAAAAGAAAGCTACATTGTAGAGGGTGTTTGTCAACACTGTGGAGAACTGCTGTGGAGAATTTTCAGGCTAAGCGTCAGGGTAAACAGTGTTAGCCAAAGTGATTTATCTACTATGAATTCATTTAGAATTTGGCATAAATGAGTTACATAATGGAAATCTACAAAAGAAGCTCCAAATAGGAGAGATTCTGAGCAGTCTGAAGTCATGTGTGTGTGCATGCGTGTGCATGGCTGTGGGGTGGGGGTGGAGAAGCCAGAGGTCAATATCAGGTGACTTTTCTTTGCTATTTGAGACAGAGTGTCATTGAACCTGACCCTGGAGTTCAGCAGTTCAGCTTGGATGGGCTTGCCAGCAAGCTCTAGGAATCCTCCTGTCTCTGCTCCTCCAGGGCTGAGATTACAGGCATGGCTGCTGCATTTGACTTTTTATGTAGGTGCTGAGGACCTGATCTGAGCCCTCATGCTTGTGTGCTATTTCCTAGTCAGCAAACAGTCCACATTCTAAAAATTACATAAATTGTTTAAAGGGAAAACATGGAGATGTCTTATCTAGTGGCCTTTTAATGTAACTGGCATATAGTAACATAACTACTTGAATTGCAATGTAAAACATGAAGAAAGTATTATTTAAGAAAAACGCCAGAGGGCTGGAGAGTGGTTAAGAGTTCTAACTGGTCTTTCAGAGGACCCGGGTTCCATTCCCGGCACCCACATGGCAGCTCACCACTGTCTGTAACTCCAGCCCCAGGAGTTCCAACACCTTCACACAGATATGCATACAGGCCAAAAACCCCTCATTGACATAAAATAAAAAAAAATAAACAGAAAGGTAGCAAGTGAATAGCAAAAATATTCTTACTCTTGGGCATCGAGTAATCTGCCATCAAAAAAGAAAAATAAAAAAAATACAGAACATTTAGAAAATGTGAATTTTAAAGTTATGAATGAGGAGTGGAAAACAGCTTATTACATTCCTTTATGTCATGGGAAGCATAGTTGATATCACCAATGTTCTCTACAAATTCAACTTTTATCTCAACTTCCCATGTGGATCAATACTTGTGAAAAAAAACTTCCCAGGAATTATAGTTGGCATGAGTCTGGGAGGCAGCAAACTAAAGCAGCTTACCATCCTGCTCTTACCCATGTCTGCCTCTCCTCCCCACGCTTGTCTTGGAGTTAGAGCTTAAATTCAGGTGCAACCACAAGCTCTGTGAGGTGAGCTGAAGATGAAGAATTAGACACAGATAATGCGTTTTTCTCTGGGCTGAGCTGGGCTGGCGTTAAAGACAGAACCTGATGGTACCGCAGGGGAAGAGGAGTGTGCTGGACGCTGTGAGCAGCCCGGAGGGTAGAGGACCTCTAAGAAGGGAACTGAAATCACCCTTCTTCTCTCTCCCTGTCTGTCTGTCTGTCTGTCTGTCTCTGTCTCTTTCTCTCTCTCCCTCTCTCTCTCTCTCTCTGTGTGTGTGTACACTGCAAAAGACCAAGGTGTGTCACAAACAGCTGGGCTGCCTTCCCCCTGTGTCCCAGGCTTTGGAGAAGGAAGACTCTCCTCTATGACTTGGCTGTACCCCATGGCTTCTCCAGTGTTCCCATGGTGCCAGGGGCAGAGACCATTTCCTACCCCTCACAGGACTGCAGACACGTGGCTCCTACAATAGTCACATCAGGACCCCAGTCATGTAACGAGTGATCATGGTGTCACCGCAGCCAAAGGAGAGGCCATCTACGAGAACAGCTGGCATCATGCTTCACATCACAGAGTGGCGGCTGGAGACAGACAAGAACAGTGAGCACGCAGGAGATGTACACGCCAGATAGAACAATGTTTAGGGGATGAGCTGTTTGGCTTCCCCATCACACAGTCTGGTGGATGAGTTGAAGAACATGATGAGTGTTCTTGAGAGAACTGATAGTCTAGTCAGTCAAGTGGAGGGGTCTGAAGCACAGAATGGGCTTCATGAGAAAACGCCAGTCTAGGAGCTAGAACGTGTTAGCAGGGGAGCCACAGGAAGTAATCAGACAAATACAAAAAACGCGTTCTCGGAGGTGATTCAAAGTACCTCTGCGTGTGTTGGAGCTCTTGAATGCCAAAGAGGCATTCTCTAAGCAGCTTCCAGTCAGAGAGCAAATGACCTTCTGTGAAGAAGCGTTGGCTGGCTGTGGGTGTCTCACCCTGGCACCGGCGACTGGAGCCTGAGGAGCACCGAGAGAGCCTGGAGCCTGAGGAGCACCGAGAGAGCCTGGAGCCTGAGGAGCACCGAGAGAGCCTGGAGCCTGAGGAGCACTGGGAGAGCCTGGAGAGAGACAGCAGCAGCGGAACACGCTGCACACACGCAGCCAGCTGTTTCCCTCCTGGGATTAAAAGTCGTTATGTAAGAATTTAGGGATCTCATTACTCATTTTATGACGACACTGCTCAAGAGGAGAGTACTAAGAACCCGCCTGCTCACCAGAATGATAGCCCTCACAGTGAGGAAGATAACAATGGGAAGGAAATTACAGGTCCCACTGAGATTTGAACTCAGATCACTGGATTCGAAGTCCAGAGCATTAACCATTATATCAGGGGGTCATATCTAGGCCCATTTTTGTTGTAATTTATTTTTTGAAACTTTATACATGAATATTCCATCTACAGCCCTCTCATCCCTCACTCTCCTTTCAATTTCTTTCATGTTCCCCTGTCTCCCTATCTTATAATCTTGTCTTTTAAAAATTATTGTTACATGTATATGCATATGTATAGGTGTGTACATACAGATGAATAAAACTAATGCATTTTATTTACTTATTTTTTGTCTTTTTAAAAATTTATTTATTTTTATATTTACTTATTTTTATTTTGAGTGACTGTTTGAGTGAGTGAAAAGGCAAATCCCAAGATGGGCCTGGTGATGCCAGCATGGCATAAGAGCTGCTTGGGCAGCTGGGGCTGAAGGCGTTGTGAGTCTAAGACTGATCTGGCTACACAGCGAGTTAAAGCCCAGCTTGAGTAACTTAGTGAAATCCTGTGTCAAAGTATTTTAAAAAGTGGGGCCAGGGCAGTGGCTTAGGAGTGGAACATTTGTCCAGCACGTGAAAGGCCTTAGGTACAACACACACACACACACACACACACACACACACTCCCATCCGGCTCAGGTCCCGGATGAGCTCACACACATGCACACACTCATACACAGGCACATACATTTACATACAGGCACATGCACACACGCACACACAATGAGTATTGTTTTTAGGAAACACTTGGAATAAAGCGATCAAAGTTGAAAATGCCAGGCTAGGTAGCAATCCCAGGTAAATGCAGTCAGTGGAATGAGCAATGTCAGGGTTAGACAAGGCCGTGCTTGAGGTACAGTCATCAACAAGCTGAGGAGTGCTATTCTTAAGAATAGAGAGAAAGAGTTTATGAAGAAGGCAGTAAAACCAGCCTACAAAGTAGTGTACCGTGGAACCTGTAAAGCAAAGCTGTTAGAAATATAAACATGATTCTGCCAGGCTCTTTAATAAACCCTGTTCACGTGTCTCCTCCACAATCTTATATTTACTGTGAAGATGATAAGCAATAGATACAAAGTTGTGTTTAATAGCCATACTGGGTCTGATGTCTCTCGAATACAGAACATTTTTGTTTCTGGAACTCTTAGAAAAGTTGACCACACACTTGGTTACAAAGAACAATATATTCAAAGGGAAAGAGATCTTTGGAGTTCTCATCTCTGATCATAGTCCATTAATAGAAATAAACGAAGGTGATAATTTTTTTTTACTACTGATAAATAGTAACATAGTGACATAACCTTTGTATCAAAGGATAAATTAAAAGTCAGATGAGCCAGGCATGGTGGTGCACACCTTTAATTCCGGTGCTAGGGAGACAGTGGTTGGTGGATCTCTGTGAGCTGGAGGATCAAGTTCCAGGCCAGCCAGGGGTATGTAGTGAGACCCTCACTCCAAACAGCAGCAACAATAAGAAGGTCAAATATCAAGCTGTATAAAAGACTACAAAAGCTTCCAGAGAGTGAAAGCTGAAGGCAGTGGGAAGTGGCTGCCTTGACATACCTTTATCATTTAAATGACAGTGTGTTTTTTTTTTTTTATAAAATGAGAAAAAAGAATGAAAAAATACACTAAGGTAAATTAGAGGAAACATTACAGAAAAAAAGCTGAAATGAAGAAAACAAACTCGATAAGATAAATGCGTTATACAGCTAGTTCTTCAATAAGCGCAGTGAAGTTGGTGTAAAAATCTGTGTGTGTGATTTGAAAAGCAACAAAAAACAAACACGGGTAAATGAGAAAAGGAACGTATTTGGAGATACAGGGATAATCTAAGAAGACAATGAAGAAATGTTCAACTATTTGATGACGAATTTGAGGACTCAGATGAAGTAGACTTTTTTTTTTTATTTTGTCAGATCTAAGTGTCCAAATTTGATTCAAGAAGAAACAGAAAATTTGAATTGGACAGTAACTGTAAGACAAGTGGGGAAGCGATTAACGAGCCGGCTTTGACGCCGGCATGGCAGGCTATAGAACTGCCCCTGAGTTTTACGTGACTTTTAAAGAACACATTTTACTATTGTTCACATTAATTCAGAAGCCTCAAAGCTCCTGGCTCATTGACAGAATAAATACACATTTGATTCCCAGACTCCACACAGACAGAAAAAAACCCAGAGATCAATTTTGAATAGAGATGAAAAAGTCTATGTATAATTTTTGGTTCATAATCAAAGAGTGCCTTGAAGAAGTTCCACAAGCATACTTCTTGCCATTAATGCCCATTGTACAGTCCCATAGAATAAGAAGTCATTTGAAAATTAGCAAAACTCATAGATAAGAAGAAGACAGTATGTACTCTTGATTTTAATACTGCCCAAGGTTAATTTAGCTCTTCCCTGCCTTTCCCTTAAAGGTGGTGTAATCCATAGCAAATTCCAAGGGGTAGACTGTTGCTGTTTCCAGAAATCCTCTGACTACCTCCTGCTATTATTGCTATTGCTCTGAGGACTGTGTTCAGAAATTCAAATCCATTTCGAAACTTTCCAAGCACAGAGCGACTCATGATAGAACTACTCCCCCAAATATCACACATATTAAAGCTAATGGGAATAATGTGAACTTTTCCCACACTACTGCTCTCTTTCTCTGATACTGACCACAGACGACCCACTGTGCATATGGATAACCTTCTGTCCTTTGTCCGAAGCCAGTGCCGATAATGTATCTGTTACTAGTGTCAGGCCTGCAGGCCTTCTGCTTACCATAGATGGAGAATTTTCATGATACACAGTAGGTGGGATGGTAAATAGTGAGTATTTCCTAATAGCCACCCACAAATGACTTTTCCTGTGTTTATGGTATGTATGTGTTAATTGTATGTGTTTCCCATGCTTGCTTCTCTCTCTTAGGAATTGGGCGTGTTTAGAGTACGTATGTCAGAAGCTTTAAGTTTCCTTAGTATAAATGTGTATACCCAAGACTGGCTTTGAAACAAAAAATTGGAATCAAATAGTCAAATATTAAGGGCATCTGTGAAATAGATGAAGGGAAGACCATCTGCTTTACTCAACAGTGCTATCTCTAGCAAAACGCTTCCTGAGAAAACACATCCTTAATGCTTACCCTTAAGACTTTTCTTGGGAAGCTGATGTGGTGGAGCATGATCCCAAATCTCAACATTCATGAGCCTGAGTCAGAGGGTTGCTGAGTTCAGTGTCAGCATGGGCTATGTAGTGAGTTTGGGGCCAGCCTTGGCTATATAGTAAGACTGTCACAAAGAAACAAGTAAGGGACAGCAAGAAGGTTCTTAGACATGCTTGCACTGTGGGAGGTACGCAGCTATTTTCTATAATGGTGCTGTGAACGAGTCCCATGTTTCAAAGACACCAAAAATTGATGGAAATTTCAAAGAGATGATATGTCCTAGCTACAGTTGACACTGTTGCAGAGCACATGGTACTGAGGTGGACCCAGTGCCTTTCACACGCATTAGAACTTAGTCCCTTCTTACGATGTTGGTGGACTGAAGCATGGACATGTCCCAGGGCCAGAAAGGTGGAAGAGAAAGGCATTTAATTACTTAGGTCGATTTCTTCTGATCCTTAGAGTTGAGAAAATGCCAGGAAGCAGTTCTCTGAAACATCTTTTCACTGATCTGTTTACTCTATTATTATCTCTGCTTTTGTTTTTCTTGGCAGATCGATCCTTCCGGCGGTCTTAGAAAATATGCATCAGAGACAGAGGAGCTGAAAATGTTCAAAAGACTTCTGGATTCTCTCCCTTCTTTTCCTGCCCTTCCAGCTCCCTTGCCTGATTTGGATGATGTGATCTTCAGAGGGATTCTGTAATCCAAGTCACTCCTCAGCCAGGCACATCTACAAAAGATTGCATTCATAACTCAAGATGGCCAGCCAGCCATTGGAAGAGCCTGTGGAGGCTCAGGTCCCGGATGAGCTAGAGTGCAAGATCTGTTACAACCGGTACAACCTGAAGCAGAGGAAGCCCAAGGTCCTGGAGTGTTGTCACAGAGTGTGTGCCAAATGCCTCTATAAGATCATAGACTTTGGGGACTCTCCCCAAGGTGTCATCGTCTGTCCTTTCTGCCGGTTCGAGACATGCCTGCCGGATGATGAAGTTAGCAGCCTGCCCGATGACAACAACCTCCTCGTAAACTTGGCTTGTGGAGGCAAAGGGAAGAAATGTCTGCCTGAGAACCCCACTGAGCTGCTGCTCACCCCCAAGAGGCTGGCTTCCCTCGTCAGTCCTTCCCACACATCCTCCAACTGCTTGGTTATCACCATCATGGAGGTGCAGAGGGAGAGCTCCCCCTCTCTCAGCTCCACCCCTGTGGTAGAATTCTACAGGCCGGCAAGTTTCGACTCTGTCACCACCGTGTCCCACAACTGGACGGTGTGGAACTGCACCTCCCTGCTCTTTCAGACGTCCATCCGGGTGTTAGTGTGGCTGCTAGGTTTGCTGTACTTCAGCTCCTTGCCCTTAGGGATCTACTTACTGGTGTCGAAGAAAGTCACCCTTGGGGTGGTCTTCGTTAGCCTCGTCCCGTCTAGCCTTGTCATCCTTATGGTATACGGGTTTTGCCAATGTGTCTGTCATGAATTTCTGGACTGTATGGCACTTCCTTCTTAATCAAAATGCAAAATAGGAAATTTGGCACATATGGCTATGTTCAAATGATGTACGATCCAATTTGCTTTCTTTTGTATTCTCTATGATGAGTGTCTAAACCTCAACAAAGCCCTTGGCCATACGTCTGTGGTCCATTTTCCATCCAGATGTTGGCTTGGTGGGTTTTCCTGGATTCTGAAAATTAAAATAAAAAAGTTCACTTTTACGTAGGGTTTAGTCAAGAAGCAAAGCTGGGTGTGCAAAGCTTTCCTGGACCTCTGATAGTTGTGAGGTGTCCCGGTGCGAAGGTAGGGTCCCAGTGAGTGCTTTCAACAGGTGCCAGGCCAGGTGTGTTACCCTGGGGCAGGGTCTTTGTGAAACTCTAGGACATGAATGAAGTCCTCCTTGAAGTTAAGGGCATCCCGTGATGGTAGGTAGATGGTCAGAGGTAGTTTGCTCTAAAACACAGGGGTGTGGCCCCATTCTCCCGGCATGGAGCCCCTAATCATCTTCAGGTGCTTTCTCTCTAAAGGTAACACTTCTCCGAGGTCTGCTGCCCCCTCTTAGATCCGTTTCTCTTCTGCAGTCCCGCCTGCCCCAGGCTCCCTTCTTATCCCCTTGGGCATGTTGCTATAGAAGACGGACAACTCCGAGGAGTTTGCATGGGTGTAGACCTCATGCCAAGGCATGGCCTTTTGTCTTCAACACAGGCATTTTCCTCCATGTGTGTTTTTCTCCCAGGCTTCTCTGGGTAGATCTGAGCAGTTTTTGCATGTGGAAATATTCACTGAAGTAATTCTGTAAGGCATTTTTAGTTTTGTTTGATTTCTAACCACATTCCTCCGCCAGCCCCATCCCTTATCCTGAACAAAGTTCCATTTAAATGAGTTGTTATGAGTGTATGGAGGTTTCATTTTCTTCCCCTTGTTTTAGAAACGTGCTCAGGGTTGACTTTGCTGACTCCTGCAGCACGCTGGGGGAACCCGTGAAGGTGAAAACCCAGCCACAGGCCACCAGTTGCTCTCACCCTAGGCACTGAGAACCCAAGTGAGCCACACGTTTATGTTCAGAGTCATGTCCTGTGGAAGTCCAGGCAAAGGAGAGGGTGAAGCCATGCCGAGCTGATGGCTCAAAGAGGCACATTAATGGAGTGAAGTGGAGGTGGCCAAGTAGCTAGCTCCTGGCTACCTGATATCCAGTCAGTTTGAGGATCGATTGGAGTCCTTAAGCTTATTTTCCACAAAAACATAAGCTATATATCTTAAGTATGGACTCCTTTTCCTGAAGTGGTGATGGGACACGGGTGGTGTTGAATGTATATATTTATGGGAATAGATTGTCTAGTAGGATTTAGACGGGGGGGGGGATAGAATGTTCACAGAAACTAGGCGAAGGGGGAAAAGAATGCTTCTGAGTCTCTGAGACTCATTATTGATGACTTAACAATATAATACTCAATAATGCTTAGCAAAGGGCTTTACCAAGATTTTGTTAACTTGTTTGTGGTGAAATATTTGTTGTGTGAAAAAGTTGCAGGGGACCAGCTCCAGTCTCTGTATTGAGGGAAAATGGGTACTTATCTAGAATAGAAGTTTTATTTTAGTCACGTAACTACTGACTTTGAGAAAATGTATGCCCAAGGTACATGTAATGAGAAAGTTATGTGGGCTGCGATCCAATGAAACTGAAACCCCAACTCAGAGCTAAATACACTTATGATTCCAGAAACCCTAGTTTTAGGTAGTATCGTGGATGAGATTTCCAGAATTCTATTTGTACTTTGAATAAATACAATGTTTAAGAGGTTTTGTGGTTTGGATTTGTATATTTGTAAGGTTTCCTTTTTAAGATGCTCATTTTGTCCGAGCTGTGATGCCGGGTGAGCTGCTGGATTGCCGGGATTTCCTGAGATGTCCAGAAGGCTCTGGACCAGCTGTTTTGCTGCTTTGTATGATGTCTGCAGTGCTCAAGTTGGTTTTGTGTGTGCTGTGGCAATGTTTTTCTTAATGTCAACGTGTTGATTTGGTTTGAAAGAGTTTTAAATGTTTGACAGTAACAAAACAACATAACTCTCCATGCTGTTGAATGGAAAGGGCAATTTACTGTTGTATTCCCGATGCTAATGTTTTCTTTGTCTATTAAATTTTATTGTTTCTAAATGAGATGTTTGGTTTCTCTGATTTATGGTTGAGATGCTGTTGTCAGTTCAGATAACCACCAGCGTCAACTTCTGCTAAGCCAATGGCCTCTCTCATACACAGGAAGATTTTAGAATCTTCCCACAAAGCTAATCTCACCTATCACATTTCTACAAAGGCCCTCATGGTTTTTTTTTTTTTTCCCCCAAGTGAAGAAGCATTGGGGAAGATGAAATAAGAATATTATCATTATAAATGATATGGTATATTTTGTTTGATTTGATTAACTAATCCTAACAGCACAACAAGAGAGACTCCAGTGTGTTGGCGTTCCTGCTTGGATGAAAAGGTATCCTGGGATTTGGGAATCCAGGAACAACACAGCTGAGGTGAACAGTGACCCACTGGAAGGGCATCCTGAGACACAAGGAGCCCGGAACCACACGGCTCTGAGAGGAAGTCTCCTCAGTAGAGGTGAGCCCTGAGGGAGGTTATTCCCGGCCGAGCTGGAGTAACACTTGGTCATTCCTCCCCTTCAGTGTGGCAGTTCCTGGGGGACAGGTATTCCTAGCTGAGATGAGGACAGAGAGAGAGCCATGCCAGGCAGTAAAACCCATAAAAGAGATTTACTGGGACGAATCCAGGGTGGCCGCCTTTGCTTCCAGGAGAAGACAGCAGGGAACCGAACATCAGGCAGGGCTTATATACAGGATTTCTTGCGGGGAGGGAGGGGACGGAGCTTTCCAGGGTGAGGATTGGTGGGATTTCAAGTCCTGAGTTTGGGGGAGCTCAGGGATTGGTGGGATTTTTCCTGTGGGCGTGGTCTGTGCACTTCGTGGCTATGGGGCTGGGAATGATAGTTACTGCCTTTAGAAAATGAGTGTTGGGGCTGTTAAGGAAGTGGGGGGGCCAGGGAGGGCTGGCTGCTGGAACTCCTACGGGGTGGGGGCTGCCTGGCCATTTTCCTGCCTTGAGAGAGTATACCACAGGGCCTACAGCTTGAAAAGCCAACACAGTGAGGTAAAGCACTCCCTTATCTGTACAGTTCAGACAAACAAACAAAAAATACTATGTCTACTAATCATGATCATGGAGTAATTTGAGAGTACGCAGCAGTTCCGTGTTCATGATAATCATTGGGTTAGCACCGCATGCCAATCAAGAACAATGGTTTAATTCGCATTAATACACGTGAACAAAGAAGCAGGTTGACAGTTCCCTGTCCCTCGTGATTAAGCTGTGAACTCAGGCTTTGCAAACTGCTGAGAAATCAGGAAGCAATGAACATTTGCAGGGTTTTGAGCATTGTGGAAACCTCAATGAAACTTCTCAGTGTATCAACCTGACAGAAGAGGAGGCAGGGGAATCCTGATGTTGCTTCTGAGCGGAGCTCAACGGAACCGCAGGAAGGGGGCTTGGGAGAGTGCAACCGAGGCACATGTGTTCTTTCTTTATTCTTGCTGACACAGTCTTAAAGGCAGCCTTGATTTGTTGGAATACTTCAGCCAGACTACATATTATTCTAGAATGTTCCTCAGAACCAATAGTGACAGCCTTGGTTTCAGGTAAAAGCCCCAAGTTTAACCATTTGTTCTTGCAGCTTTCATTTTATGTTTCCTGCTTACATATTTATTTTTCTTTATTTCAGTACCCATTATGATTTTTTTCTCCTGTAGGCTTAGTACTGGGTTTTTCCTTGCAAGTTTACTTTTCTCTAAAACACGTTTTTTAAAATTATTTATAATTTTATGTTTATGGGTGTTTCGCCTGCATCTATGTCTGAGAACCACGTGTATACCTGTTGCCTGAGGTCAGAAGAGGATGTTGCATCCCCTGGGACTGGAGTTACAGGTGGCTGTTGCAAGATCAACAAGAGTTCCTAACCACTGAGCCATTTTTACAGTACCTAAAAGATGCTGATTTTGAATGTGGATAACCAAAGTTGAAATATGAGTAAATTCTAAGGGAGTCTCAGACACAGTAATGAGTGATCCCCGTTTCTCATATGATTTAAATGGATGTTGTAATCTGAACCTAAGTACAATATGGTCAGACATTAAGCTACAGACTCAATACTGTAATACTCAGTTAGGGTATCTGATAATTTCCTCTTCAAAGCGGTTGGGCCTTGGTTTAATGAAAATATCCAATTAAACAAGACAATTATTTGGCCAGCATCTTAATTAATCAGATGTTTTCTGACTGTTCTGTTTATATTGGGATAGTTGGAGTTTCAGGAGAAAGAGCATCTGGGATGATCAGGTCGCCTGTGGCCTCCTTTTTCCCAGAAGCAAAGAAAGTTGTTTTGTATGTCTGTCTCTGTACCTCCTCGGGGAAGAGGTCTGGCCTGGAGTCCTGACTTTGCAAAGCAGCTGAGGCTGTGGCTGTGGAGAGATGCTCAGGCAGAGCAAGAAAAGCACCAAGCCTGAGCTCCCCAAGGCTGGAACTCTGAAAGCTCAGGGGAAGGTGCTGGAGGGAAGGTTCTGGAATAGCCACGGGGGAAGTTGGAAGCCAGAGACCATACGGTGATCAGACCCAAGAGAAATAAGGTGGAATTAGAATCATTAGGTCAACACACACAGAAAAAGATTTCAGATTAGTTTATGATAAAAAATATTAGATAAGCCTTTTCTGTGGATACTTCCAAATGCACTGAATGAAATTGTATGAACAGCAATTATTGCTGATTCACTTAGCACCCAGCGTTAGCACATAAACTAGTGTTTGCTTTCTTTGTTAGGTAAATGTAAGACATAGAATTCTCAATTTAGCACTTCCCGTAATTCCTCCCAACACAATCTCACTGTGTTGAACCAATCAAAAACCATATTTTTTGTCAGTAGACATATTCTGGATCAAGATAAGGTAATTGAGGTCTGTGCCTCCTTAGAAGGCAGTTTCATGGGACACTGGTCCTCAGGGTTGGGTTGCTGTGGCACTTGGTCTTAGCTGTGGATTTGACCAGGTTAAAGATGTCTAAAGTCAGGTGAGGTGGCGCACATCTGTAATCCCAGCACTCTGGGAGGCAGAGAGGCAGGAAGATCTCTGTGCATTGGAGGCCAGCTAGGTCCACAAAGCAAGTCCAGGACAGCCAAGGCCACACAGAGTAACCTTGTCTCAAAAAACAAAAACAAAACAAAAGAAAACAAACAAGCAAAACCAAAAAAGATAAGGTAATTCTGGGAGTTGGGAGCTGGCTTCATGTTGATTCCATCTAGATAGTTTGGAATACATTAAATTTTTTATTGTCAGTCTTTAGATTAAAAAGCTTGTCTTCTCACAGAATTCTTAATAAATTTTAATTGCTTTAGCAACACTTTTAGCTTGAGATGTTGTTTTGAATGCTCAGGAACACTATCAGTCAATAAATGAACATCTATTTTTGCTATGTGTTAAACTCAAACTTCCCACACTTTTTCTCTTAATCCCCTCCCAATTTTCTGATTTCTTTTAAAGTCATTTATGGAAGAACATCATGTGCACGTTATCGTCATCTTGTACACACATACGCATATACGACATAGATGTGTATCTACCCACATGATACATACATGCATATATGCACACATACATTCTTACATATTTTAGGGAAAAGCTGTGAAAGAGAACCATGTTAATCACACAAAAGCTTTTAATTATCCAGGTAAGTAATACTGAAAGATTCTTAGGGTTTTTTTTCCCATTATTATTTTTTTTCCTGCTCATGGAATAATGAACTCGGGTGCTTGCCTCAGACAAAATTCCTGCCTCTTTTTACTGTGTTCAACATTATTGAGAAATGGGAATTATTTTAGCCAAACGATAGACTTATTTGTTGATGTTTGCTTCTGTTTTCTCAGCATTCCAGCTAGAACTCACTGTGTAGCTAACAATTATATTTATGGTCATACATTTTCTTTGGCTAGATCGTCAGCTTGTACAATTACTTCCAGCCTCCTATGATGTGACCAGCTGAAAACCACTAGTTAAAGTGGGGTAAATGACAACCTGATTTCGTGGGCCTTTCTGCTGCCATAGCACAGGGAGGGTGGAGTGAAGAGGTGATCCCTGGAGACCAAAGGATGCTAAATTCTGGGTTTGGAATGAGGGGGGAAATGCTGCTAATTAGTTCTCTTACCCACAGCTTTGTATCCCAGATGAGACCCCTCATCAGATATTTTGATACAGAGTTTAAAGGTTCATTATTTTGATTCCTACTTATTGTACATAATATACGAAATTTCCTTGACTGTTTGACATGATACCCATGCCTCCATGGCTCATTGGGAAAATATAAAGACAATTCTGGTTTCGTGTTTTTGAAAGCAGGATCTTATTATGGAAATTGTTTCATAACATACGTCATGGAATGTGTCCAAGTGGTGGGGTCCTTGGAGGAAAGGCTTCCTGGCAGTATGAGTAGAAGGGGAGGAAAGGCCAGTGCCTTCCTCTCAGAGACTCACTACAGGAGCATCTGAGCTGTGTAGTGTTGGAAAGTCAGTCCCTTGAGGTCTAAGGCCTTGATAGATCCGTCTAGTACCATAGTTCAGGGTTTCTCACACTTAGCTTATCTTGGACTTAGCTTATGGCTGCATTAAGATGTCTGTTAATATTGAGTGGGGATAGTTTGATGGGAGACATTTTGTGAAATCTGCCTTAGAGAACAGATAGAAACAAGCAAGCAAGCAAACAAACAAAATCAGTTACAATCTAGAACCTGAAAGTGAATATAAGTCACCGAGCCAGCTCATAAATTGAATAGACAGCCAAATCAAGGCAGTGCTTACTCAGTGGTTTAAGTAGAATGGCAACATGTGACATACAATGAAGTGGGGAACAGGCTGAGAGCACACACAGTAGTGAATGATGGAGATTTCCACTTGTTTCCGACTTAACTGCAGACTTCTTGTCCAGATTTCACAGCTTTGTTCCTAACATTTGCATCCACTCCGGCCTTCTGAGTCCCTCTGCACAGAGAAATTCCTAAACATATGCAGAAGGAAGTTTCAAGTGGAGTTATTACGTACTAGTTATTTGCTTTGCCCATGAAACTTTCACTGTGAATGTTCGGAGTGGAACCCAGTATCCCATACCTTTTGGAAAATGTGCATCACCAGATGTACGATTTTGATCAGAATGTTAATGCTCGAAATATTTAACAGTTTGGAGTGTGGACACCTCAACAAATGAGGAACCAACCCATGAAAATGACCAAAGGAGTCATAGGAAGGTCTAGAAACAGATTCTACCTAGTGTGTGTGTGTTGGGGGTGGGGGAAACTGGGGCCCGAGTCTGCATCAAGACCTTAAGGTCCCTTGTTTCTTAGCTACTACTCATTAACTTTGGGTAATGCATGATCACATCAGAGATTACAAAACATGAAGTTGGATAGATGTCACTTATTTCCCTACTAAGTGTGGGCCTACATAATTACATAAATACTTGGAACAATTATCTAAATAGTTTGTTCTGGATATGTCATGACATTTTCTTAACGACCACCACAATTTTAGTCATTACCTATTGATATTCTGTTGGGGGATATTAGGATTTAATTTTTTTATTGTTTTCTAGAACACACACACACACACACACACACACACACACACAGACTTTCTACAAAGCTGCACCCGTCAAAGTTGGTAATACTATTTGGCATGTAGCTTCCCAGGACTGGGGGCTGTTCCTGTCTTGGGTGAGGGTGTATTCTCGGTGTGTGTTTTGATATATCTATTTGCTTTCTCTGCCCTACTAGCTGCCCCATTTTAAAATGTCCTTTTATAGTCCTTTGTTCCTATAACCGAACACCAATATCTCACACAACTAAAATCTCACCCTTTCCAGCCAAACTATAATATTATATTATTATAATATGGTGTTGTTATAATAATACAATAATATAGTAATGTGTCAGTATGTCCCTTGGAGCCAGCCTTTCTGAACTCTCACGGTCCTCATGTAAGCCAAGTTAGTCACTCCATACAGCTGCCACCAGGGGATAATCTGATCTCTTTTCTTGAGTCCTTCTTATCTTTTTCTTTACCATTTGTGTGTGTGTGTGTGTGTGTGTGTTAGGTACATATGTATACATGTTTGAGTTCAGGTTTGCTCACCTGTGAGCAAACATGGTGAGGAAGGCTAGAGGTTGATGTCATGATGTCTTGGTCACTCACTTCCCCACTTCATCTTTTGAGACAGAGCCTCACTGACCCTAGAGCTCACTGCTTCAGTTAGACTGAGTGGCCAGTGAACCCCCAGGACCAGCATGTCTCTGCTTTCCAGTGCAGGGGTTACTGACATGTGGTGCCATGCCTGGGTTTTTTATACGCATATTGAGGATCTGAACTCAGTTTTCCTATCTTGCAGAGAAAGTATTTTACTGAGGCATCTCTATAGGTTCCATTATTTTTTAAAGAGTTTTTGAGATTATTTTTATTTATTTGGTTTTTTTTTCCTGCATGTGTGTCTGCAACAATATGTTTGTACAGTGCCTGAGGAAGCCAGAAGAGAGTGTAAGATCCCCTGAGACCAGAATTAAATGGTTGTAAGCTGCCATGTGGATGCTGGGAATCAAACCCAGCTGGGTCCTTGGGAGGAAGAGCCAGTGGTCTTAACTGATGAGCCATCTTTCTAGACCTCTATTTCTTTTTCCTTCATTTTTTTCAGGGGTGAGGGGTGAGAGAAAGTAGGGGAAAAAAACACATCCTCCGACAACCTGACATGTATTTTCAAATGGTAAGTCTTTGCAGTTTGAAGATACCTTTCTTCTTTCCCAGGCCTGGTTGGTGTTTTTTGTTATTTTTAACCTTAGTGTTTTATTGTTCTCCGAATTTCTCTTTTTCTCTTCCATCCATTTCTTCCTCTCTTCTCCCTTCTCCTTTTTTTCTCTCCCTGCCTCTATGTTTTCCTTTCTTTTTCATGAATTCTTGTCATATTGAGTCTTGGTGAGAACACTGATTTCAGATCTTTCCTGTGTTCATTCACTCCCTCCTCTGTCTGTCCCCTAAGTTCATTGATCTGTTTTGTTTTCTGTCTTTCATAGATAACCATCTCCTGAGCCTCTAGTTTTCAACAGTTGGGGAGCTAAACAAACCAAATAGAAACACTGTGTGCCTGTGGGCTTATCTCCAGTGGGTCCCTGCTGGCGCATGCAGGTATGTGTGTGTGTGTGATATTTCTGTTTTATTGACAGAAGCTCAATTCTTACTCCAGATATCTTTTATGTTGGTGAGTTTCTCCTCAGAGGATAATCTTGGACACTGTGCTTTATAGGTCCAGAGAAGGAGGAGGAGGAAAAAGAGGAAAAGGAAAAAAAGGAGGAGAAGGATGGCTAACTTTTTTCTTAGTACAGACTACCACTTAACAGCTGTTTACAGCAGGGTTCCTTGCCTCCTCATCAGGTGCTCCTGGCATCTCTGAGAACAGACCTTCTCCCAGCTTCATCAAGGAAGGGGAGGGCCAGTGTCTGGCTGCATGCAGTAGAAAAGAATATCTTAGTGGCTCATGTCCTTTGTGACATTGTCCACCCAAGATTCATAGATGGCTGTGTACATCTGTCTATCCAGCTTCCCAAGATTCTGCATCAATTATCTTGCTATTAGATAATTTAGAAGGCCTTTCCTTCTGTGATTGTTGAAATAAATATGGCCCTCTTAGGCTCATATATTTGAATGTTCAGTCATTGGGGAGTGGAACTCTTTGAAAGGATTAGAAGGACTAGGAGGCATGGCATTGTTGGAGGAAGTGTGTCACTGGGGGTGGGTTTTGAAGTTTTAAAACTCATGCCAGGCCCAGGGTCTCTCTCTCTGCCTGCTGCCTGCAGATCAGGGTGTAACTCTCAGCCACTGCTCCAGTACCAAGTGTGCTGTCATGCTTCTCACCATGATAAGGAACTATAAGCCTCTGAACTGTGAGCCCCCAGTTAACCCTTCCTTTTATGAGAGTTGCCATGGACATGGAGTCCCTTCACAGCAGCAGAGTGTGACTAAGACACCCTCCTTCCTGCTACTCCTCCAAGTGGCCTAGGAACAGCTTTGGATAAAATGTATGCTCATCGTATTTCCCAGCTGCAGTGATTCCCAGTGATCTTTTGTGGGTTTCAGAAGTTTTAGAATCTGACAAAGAATGTAGTTAAAATGTATGTATAGCACAGTAGGAGCGAGACACTTTAATGTATGCGGAGACACTACCAATTTCACCCAAGCATGGATGTTCAGCTGGTGTTCAGAATTGGAAGAGACCCATTTTCAGCAGCAATTTTACTTAAGCGGAAGACTCTTCAACAATGGCTGTTAAAATCCTCTCACTTCTACTAGGGTGTGAAAATTGTGCAGGGGAATAATTTTTTTGTTTTAAATTCACTTTAATGTTTTCTACATTTAATAGAGAAATGGTTTTCTGACTTAGAAGTTACCTAAAACAGTATTTGGATAGCAATGAACAGAAAGTTTTCTACTTTAAGTGTAATAAAGTGTCATGGCCTCTACGGTATAGGATAACTCTGGCCAATGGGAGATATAATACTTAAAATGATTAATGATATCATAATCTGAAAAAAGCTCAGCTTGTCAAAGCCAGTAGTTTTCTTCTACAAAGTTTATTGTGGCCAAGTTACTCATCAAAATCTATTTTGTAAGATGCTAGCGTTGTTCTACTAGGAAATTCAGAAATAATTAAACAACTGTCAAGCACCATTTGTTTTTAATTATGCAGGTAAATGTGAGACTGTTGTCTGTACAAGTGTCTGGCACTGGTACATCAAATAATTAGCATAGCATCAGGTTGTAGAATACTGACTGCTGTATACACTGAGCAGCGATGAGCCAAATTGACAGACTCTGGTGAACGTTGGTCACTTTCTGTATTTCCGAGTTATGCAACACTTACGAGTTATACAGCTCTGATGAATCTGAGACCCTGTTCTTCTTCTTGCAGCATCCATTTCTGCAGGCCCTGAGTTAATACTAAGATTAACTGAACAGTTACTATGTTCCAGAGTCTGCATTAACTGCCTTAAATGTATGATTTCAGTCAGTTGCCATGGCAACCCGTTTCCTTAGATGGCAGTTAAATTCAGGCTGCTATCAGAAGAGAAAGAAATTATTTCTTTTTCCAGGCTAGCTTTATCTACCTCCTTATAACTTTGTGTGTGTGTACTCATGTACATGTGTATGTGCTCATGTGTGTATGTGTACCTATGTGTTCATATGTGTGTACCTGTCTAGTTTACACAATACCATTTACTTTTTTTTGTGAAAGAGGAAGTATTTGGCATCCATCTCATCCCACTCTCAAGTTTGTTGGTTCTCTTCTTTCTGACTTTTGTACTGATGGTGTTAACTTCAGACGCACACAATCTCATTTCTTTACAGCCGACTGACTCCGTGTTCTTTAAACTCTGGTTTTGGGTCTCTGGCTTGTTTTGATATATGATGGAGACTCTGAGACAAGCTTATTAATGCTATCTTACAAAACACATAGGTAAAAATCTTTAAAATACATTTGTTTTTAAAAAGCTTTTGATTTTGAGAAAAATTCAGGATGTATTAGACAGCTACTGTATATCTCATGCCCCATTGGCATCTTATTACTAATATAATATACTTATTATTAATGGACAATTATTGATGTATCATCCTTAAAACCCATACTGTGATTTTCTGTGGTTTGTTTATGGCTTCCTTTTTGTCCACAATCATCCCAGAGTATCACATGACCCTTAGTTTTCCTGTGTCATTAAGAGTCTGTTGACTGTGACAGTTTCTGTGTCAGTATCATCTAAAACATTTCCCACTGGGACTTGCTTGGCAGCTTCCTTATGATTAGGGTACTGTTTCTATGACATCACATTGTGATACATGGTGTCCTAACAGGTGCTGGCCTTGATCCCTTGGCTGGCATAGTGATTGCCAAGCCCTTTCTTTCCTTCCTTCCTTCCTTCCTTCCTTCCTTCCTTCCTTCCTTCCTTCCTTCCTTCCTTCCTTCCTTCCTTCCTTCCTTCCTTCTTCTTTTGTATTTTTGAGACAGGGATTCTCTTTGCAGCCTCGGCTGTACTCGTCTCACTTTGTAGATCAGGCTGGCCACGAACCCACAGAGATCTGCCTGCCTCTGCCTTTTGAATGCTGGGATTGAAGGCATGCACTAAGCTCTTCCTTTCTAAAGTGACTTGTTCTCTGTTTCCATTCTCTACTCTTTGGCTGTGAAGAAGTGGGAACTTTCATTTTTTTTTCCTTGAGAGTAAAATCACTACATCAATTGTTTAGAATATATTTATATAGAAGATTTGTCTCTTTTCTTTTAATTGTCTACAGAGTCAATACTTATTTCAGCAAGGACTCGTGGTTATACATCTTATACCTTTGAATATCAGACAATAGTACTTAATTTGTTACTCAAAAATCATTTTACCTTTGCCCATTGAAAGTTTGTTCAGTTGGCTTACATTTTCTTTTGACACATCCTAATTCCTAAACATACTTGTTTCCTTTATTTTGAGGCACATTTTCCTTTAACAGTGTGTTTTTCAAAGCAGAAGATTTAAAAGTCTAACTTGAATTAAAATTTTATTTATTATTAGTGTGTGTTTTCATATACATTTTCTTTCTTAGTCTGTCAGTGCAGTGAACTGCAGTGATTAACTTTCAAATGCTGGTACCCTCTTCTATATCCAGAGTGAGTCCCACGTGATAGGTGTATCATGTCTTCTGTGTTGTTGAGTTGCTGTGTTGCTATGCTGCTGTAGTTCTTCGCATCTGAATTCATGAGCAATTTCATGTGCAATTTCTTTCTTGCAATGTTTCTTGTTTGGATGAAGGGCAATGCTGTCCTCTGAGGATGATTTAGAAATGGCCTCTGCTTCTGCTTTTGGAAACAGAGGAAATTTCTTCTTTAAATGTTTGATTTTTTTTAATCAATCTTTGCTTGATAGGAAATATAGTCCATTCAAAATGCCTTCCCCCAATAAATATTCAGGAATATATCTAACCAAAGAAGTGAAAGACCTTATCTTAGTCACTGTTCTGTTGCTGTGAAGAGACACCATGAACAAGGTAACCCCTATAAAAGCCAGCATTTAACTGGGGGGGATTGCTTTATGGTTTCAGAGGTTTAGTCAGTGGGGTGCATGGTGGAACACAGGCAGACACGGTGCCAGAGAAGTAGCTGAGAGGTATATTCTGATCTGCAGCTGGTAGGAGAGAGAGAGAGAGAGAGAGAGAGAGAGAGAGAGAGAGAGAGAGAGAGAGAGAGAGAGAGAGAGAGAGAGAGAGAGAGAGACATTGGGCCTGGCCTAGACTTTTGAAACATGAAAGCCCACCCCAGAGACACCCTTCCTCCAATAAGGACACACCCACCAACAAGGCCACCCTTCCTAATTCTTCCCAAATATGTGTGCATTAACTGTGGACTAAGTATACAAATATATGAGGGGACATTCTCATCCAAACTCCATAGACCCCTGCAACAAAAAATTTCAAGATACTGAAAAAGGAAATCATAGAAGATACTTCATAATGGCAAAATATTCTATGCTCCTGGATAGGCAGAACTGATATTGTGAAAATGTCTATACTAGCAAAATTAATACACAGAAGCAATGAAACACCTACCAAAATTCCCAGATCGTGTCTCACAGGTTTAGAAAAAAAAATAATACAAGAACTCTTATGAAACCACAAAAGGCCATGGATGACTAAGATCACTGCTGGGGTTATTATAATACTTGAAGTCAAATTACACAATACAGCTATAGTGATAAAGATTGGTGTAAAAACAGATTCGTAGACACCAGTGCAATAGACGACCCAGAAATAAAATGGCAGAGGTAGACCCCCTTGATTTTTGACAAGGGAGGCAGAAACACACTTTAGATAAAAGATAGCCTACTCAACAAATGATGCTGTCCAAACTGCGTCTCTAACTGCAGAAGATGAAATTAGATTTATATCTTTTATCTTATACAAAGATCAATTCAAAGTCGATCAAAGACCTTAATTTATAACCTGAAACGTGGGAAGTTTCTGAATAAAGTACCTGGGGGTACCCTTCAAGTTATTGGACTCTGCAAGAAGTTTTTAAATAGACAACAACAACAACACAGGAAGTAACCCCAAGTTTCAACAGATGGGGCCACATGAAAACCAAGTTTCTGTTCGGCAAAGGAAACAATCAGCAGAGTTCACAGACAGCCCACAGCATGGAAGAACGTCTTCACCAGAATTGCCAGAGAATCGCAGACTTTAAATTACCAAAAGAATAAAACTTCCAGTTAACAAATGGGCAAATGATCTGAATAGTCAGGTTTTGAAAGAGAGAAATACAAATGGCCACTGGCTATTTTAAAAAGTGCTCAACATGGCGGGAGTGCATAAAATATATTTGATATTCAAAGTGTAAAATTTAATGTGAGGCTCACAGCTTCCATTCGGAATGCTTATAGTAACTGTATGGACATTCATTGGGTTTTATGGACTTTGAATCTGGCTAATTCAGTGTGTGATGTTTTTATTTATTTGCAAGACTTTTAAAATAATACTTTAAAAGGTGTTTCATTGAATTAACAAGAAAACCACCTGATCCTGGTGCTTTGTTTTGTTGGAAGGCTACTCCTGATTGCTTCCATTTTTCTAAAAACTATCAGTTTATCCAGGTTATCTAAGTCTCCTCATGTGAATTTTGGTAATGCTGTTGAAATATGGACATTATGTGCTTCATGCAAAGACCTTAGATAAACGGTAGTAGTGTGAGGATATAATTTGGCTAATTCATTTTTAACAAAAAAATTTACATTTATTTATTTGTGTGTGTGTGTGTGGGGGGGGTAGCCTGCAGATATCACATGCACAGCGCATGTGTGGAGGTCAAAGGGCAACCTGCAGGAGTCAGATCTCTTCTTCCCCCATGAGCTTTTGGGTCAGCTTTCAAACTCAGATCCTCAGGCTTGGTGGCAAGCACCTTTACCTGCCCAGCTGTCTTCTCTCCAGCCCCCACACTAACAAGCTTTAAAACGCTTGATATTAAAATACAAAATACAAACGTTCAATACAACTAATACAAATACAACTAATACAATCTATTAGTAATAAGATTAAATTTGAGCTCTTTAGCCCAATAATCAGAGGCTTCACCTACCTAACCTCCCCACTCCCTCATCCCTTCATAAAGATGCTGTTATTTACTGAGCACCTCCCATTTAGGGACATGACAGTAATACTGAGGGGTAGACTTGAGTATTTTACTTTATAGATGCGATGGAATGCAGAGAAGTGGCGTAATCTACTGACAGTCACATTGAGAGTGGACGGCCAAGGTGAGATTCCCCTGCTTCCATTCACCAAACCTCAGCGCGTATTTCCTTCTGTATGCCCACTCCTCCATCACACACATATTTCTCTGTTCCTTATCCCCTGAGCATTGAAAATCTCCTGCAGTCCTCCTTGGGATGAAGGGCTTATTTCATCAGTGGCAAAATAGACACACTAAACTCGTTTGTTCATGGTTCTTTCATGTAACAGACTGTTTAGGGGTGGGCAATCATGAAGTTCACAGAAGGGCTCTGCAGTATCCCCAAGTGGCAGCTCAGCTCTGTGCTAGATTCGCTCATCATAGTCACTAAAAAGTGGATCCAGTTTAAGAGTTGTGTCCTCTTGGGACAGGAATCTATGCAGAGGAAAAATAAAAAAAGAGTCAGGAGCGAGGCAAGGAATTTTTTTTATTGGAATTTGATTTCCAGATCCATCATTGTGAAGACAAAAAGATAGCTGTGGACATGGTTTATTTTCCAAGGTGGGGACTTCACCATCCAAATGGAAGCAGAGGACGGAGGAATCAGATGAACATGAGCCTCAAGGATGGCCAGACCATTCATCTTTCAGTGCTCAGTGCTCAGGTGAAGTAGTGCTCCTTGCCCTGACTGTCTCCTTACCATACCCACCAAGGTCTTGTTACACTCAGAATTCTCGAAATACTGCCTCTCCACGTGACTCACTAGCCTTACATCTTCAACTAGCCTGTATTAGGAATTTCCTTTTCAAGTCTTTGTTATTCCCTGTACTTTTCCATTGAGACTCCCCCCTGCCCAACTTAATGACTTCCCAAGGCAATAGCAAGATGACTCCAGTGTGATGAACCACACTGTTCAACCTCCAATAGTAAGTTTAAAATGGACAAACAAATCTCAATTTGAACAGGTCTGTGCCTCCTTAGACAGCAGTTTCCTCAGGTTTGGGCTGCTGTGATGGCTGGTTTTTAGCTGTGGATTTGACCGGGTTCAAAGATGCCTAAGACTGGTGAAATACACTTCTGAGCATGTCCGGGGCTATTGTCAGAGAAGACTGACATGTGTGAATGACCGAGGAAGAATAGCATGGTGAATCCACCTCCCAGCCATACAGAGCCTTCACCCAACCTTAAGTTGTATGATGTGAGTTTTCCTTAGTGATAAATGTTGCACTCCTGAGTTATCCTTCCTCTCTAGAGGGAATGCATCAATCATTTCTTTGTAAATGCCATTCCCATTCATCTATATGTGCCTACTGAAGTAGCTGTGTTTCTAACTTTGGATAAATGAGACATAGTATTCCTGCTGTGACTTGCTGTAACATGCTTTTGTTGTTTCTGTTGTTTTGAAATTTATCTATGTTGATACCAGGGGCTGTGTCGTATTCTTTAGTACATGTTGTTAATGGACATTTAAATTACTCCTAATGGTTTGCCATTAAAGACAAGAAAAATGCTCCTGATTTCAGGCCTTATGTGTGCTCTAGGGGTTCCTTGAGGAAACATACTGTAAAGAAGGATGATTTTGGAATTAAGAGGTTTACATGTTGCAAACTTCACTCAGTTTGGCCAAATTGTTCTTCAGATGTTTATAATATTTCACACTTGTTCTAGTCTATGTGTCCATAGCTAAGACACACCTTCAGCAGTTCCCCAAGAACGTGCTTCTGGTGGTATGACACCCCCCCCCCCCATAGACTCATGTGTTTGAATGCTTGATCCGTAGAGAGTGGTACTATTAGGAGGTGTGGCCTTGTTGGAGGAAGTGTGTCAGTGTGGGGGTGGGCTTTGAGGTCTCCTAGGCTCAAGTCACTCCTTGTATGGCACAGGCTCCCTTTGCTGACTGCAGATGAAGATGTAGAACTCATAGCTCCTTCTCCAGCACTGTGTCTGCATGCTAATATGCTTCATGCCATGATGATAATGGACTAAACCTGTGAAACTGTAAGCCAGCCCCAATTAATGTTTTCCTTTATAAGAGTTGTCATGGTCATGATGTCTCTTCCCAGTAATAAAACCCCAACTAAGACAAAAATAGGTATCAGGGACTGGGTATTGCTGTGATAGGCCTGATCATGCTTTTGTTTGGAGCAATGTGGATTTGGGGACTTTGGGTTAGGAAAGCAGTAGAATGTTTTAAGAGCTGCTTAATTGGCCATCCCAGTAGACACGTGGAAGACGGAACTGAGGGTGATTTGAACTGTGGGGTCCTGGCTCAAGAGGTTTCAGAGAATTTTAGTATGTTGCCAAAAGATCATTCTTGTGATATATTGGAGAGGATTGTGGCTGGTTTTTGCCCTTGTCTGAAGAGTCTAACTGAGGTTACAGTGAAGAGATTTAGATTAATCGCATTAGTAAAGGAAAGGAAATCTCAAAGCAGCCTAGTGTAGACTCTGTTGTGTGGTTACTACTGTTCAGTCTTATGAAGAGTGTTTTGATGAAAAGGAGCAAGTTGACCAGGAAAAATACAAAACGTACAGAAAAAGGGCACCAAAAAGTGAAATGGAGCTAAGTCATGTTCAAAGAGATAAACAGATTAAGAAATGGAACAAAGGGAATAGTGACCTCAGGGGAAGGTGACACCCAGCTAAATTTCTATCTTATGAAAAGGAATTAAAGGACAGTTTAGGTCCAGGTGCGGTGGTACACTCCTTTAATCCCAGCACCTGGGAGAGGTGTGCAGATCTCTGAGTTCAAAGTCTGCCTGGTCTACAGAGCAAGTTCCAGGATAGCCACGCTTAGTCAGTGAAGGAAGCCATTAAAAACTGAAAGCGGGTCATGTTCCAACCCCAGCAAGCAGCAGAACTTGGCAGCTTCAGCCACATGGCTCTGCCTTCAGAGTCAAGGACAGAAGAAAGGGGTTATAGACTCTGCATGAAGGCCCAGAGAGGCCATTGTGTGAAGCTTTGAAGGTGAAGCCTGGATTGCTTGGAGATCCCAGGAGGTTAGAGCTAGCAGAGCCATAGGGTGCCTCCCGAGGAGAGCTGCTAACTGGGAGTGAAACCAGCCCCAGAGAAAGGAGTTGTTGGAGTCATCCAAGTGAAAGGAGTTGGAGCTCTGAAGAGCACTTTGACATCAGACACGGAGACGCAGAGTTTGAGTTTGTTTTGCTGGTTGTCAGTCTTGCTTTTGCCCAGTATTTTCTTGCTATGCTCCCTTCCCTACATTTTGGAATAGTAGTGTATATCCTGTGCCATTGTATGTTGGAAGTATATGATCTATTTTTTGATTTTGATTTTTATAGGGGATTACAGTTAAAAGATTTCATGAATCTCAGCAGGGACTTTGAACTTTTGGCTTTTAAATGCTGTTGAGATTGTGATAGAGTATGGGGACTTTTGAAGGTGGACTAAATGTATTTTGAGTTATGTTATGGCTACAAGCCTATGGGGACCAGGGAAGGGAATGTGGTGTTTTGAATAAGTATGGACCCCACAGATTCATGTGTTTGAATGCTTGATCCATAGGGAGTGGCACTATTAAGAGGTGTGGCCTTGTTGGAGGAGGTTTGTCACGGTGAGGATGGGCTTTGAGGTGACCTAGGCCCAAGGTAAGCCCAGTGTGGCACATAGTGACCTGCAGATCAAGATGTAGAACTCTCCAGCACCATGTCTGCTTGCACACTGCACACATGCTTTATGCCGTGATGTTGATGGGCTAAGCTTCTCAAACTGTAAGCTGGCCCTAATTAAATGTTTTCCATTGTAAGAGTTGCTGTGGTCATGAGTCTCTTCACAGCAGTAAACTCCTGACTAAGACAGTGCTGATCATCCTCTAGTTTGCTTTCTCTCTACTGTTCTGCAGAACATGCTATGTGAATTGTGTACTCGGATCTTGTCAGTCAGACACATCTAGATGCCTTACAGTTTGGGACTTGTTGCTTCAGTTTTTGGTGTTTATTGGGAAACATTTTTGTTCTGGTGAAATCAAGTATATTGATCTTTCTCTTTATGCTTTGTGGTCTTAAAAACTTTAAACAGAAATCCTGCTGTACTCTGAGGTCATATTACTGTTTGCTGCATCTGTGGGGGCTGAAGGATGGTTCAGTGGGTAAAGGCACTTGCTGCCTGAGTCTGATTCTTGGGACCCACCTGGTTGAAGGAGTGAATCAACTCCTGAAGTTGTTCTCAAGTTCCCATGTAGAGGTCTTCAGTTCTGAGGTTTATGTGAGAACTTTTTAGGGTGGGAATAGAGAATGGTATGTTTTACTGGTGAAACGCACTACCTCAAATCTCAGAGGCTTACCCCAAGCCTTTCTGGTTTACTCTGTACAACCACCTTGGGATTTTAGGGATTTCTGCCTCTAGATGTCTTCCAAGGCGCCCTCCCCTACCACACTTTGTGAAGGGAGGCTTTTTAGACAGAGTTGTCAGCTACCTTCACATCATCCTGGATGAGCCTCGTCTCCTCTGATCCTGGAAGCTAGGCACGGCTGAGCTGGACAGCACTTGCATGAGAGACAGGTATGTTGACATGCCTGCATGGAAGAAGTTGAGTGGTCATTCTGCTCACAGGTGATGCATACTTCTTCTGACCATATTCCTTTAGTATCCCAGGCAAGCCATGTGACCACTTCTAACTTCTGATGGGGGAGAGAGGTATGATCCCACCATTGGTCAGACAGTAGGAGACACGTGGGGCCTTTGGTGAGTGGCAATAATGAGAACTGGTCACTTTAAAGCCTGAAACTCACCGACTCATCAACCTGTTAGCTTCATTTTTGGCTGTTTGCAATGGCCCCTGCCAACTATGAAGTCTTAACATTAGTGTGAGTTTCTTTAATTTAATTTAAATTAAAAACAAAACAAAACATAACAAAAAACAACCAGGTATATCAAGAACTGGAAGCATCCCTTCCTTAATAGCGCTGGTGGGGAAAAGACAGAATCTAAGCCTGGTGACACCCCTGGAGACTGGCTGCCAGCCATGCCACAGGGTGGGTAAGGACAGAATTTTTCACTTGCCCCCAGAGTCAGGCATTCTGGAAATGAGGTCTGTTTGCCTTCTCTTTGAAAAGCACTGATCTCTGGTCACGACACAGCACCCAAATGCCTCCTGGAAGCTCTTTCAAATTAGCTCTTTCAAATCACACTAGTCATTCCTCCCTGGGGCAATGGCCAGTGTCTATACAACAATTGCTTACCGAATCAACCTGTGCATGTGTGTTTGCGGGGGAGCAGTGGTGGCAGCCTTCTAGCTCTTCATCCCTTCTGAAATATGACTGCTTGGAAGGATAAAAGGAACCTAACAGAACACAACAAAGGTCCTTGGGGATGGATGTCCTGCTGACTCCAACGGGATCTTGCCATTTCCAGTGTTACCGTGTGACTCACGGCTCCATCTCCTTTCCTGCCTTTTTTGTCTGAGGAAAAGGAAGCAGCTGGGCTTCTGGCTCAGGCACTGAACTTGCTATGACTCAGGGGCCAGCCTCTTAGCATCGCTTTCTCCATGGTGGGCCCTGTGCTTCTGCCACACTAGTTATGGAGGAAATGTAAAGTTATCTTGATGATGTATCATCTCAAGGATGACACATCAACTCCATCACACTAGTCATTTCCCCCTGGGGCAGTGGCCAGTGTCTACACAACAGTCGATTGTTGAATCAGTCTATGAGGAAGATGGCAGCCTTCTAGCTCTTAGCCTCTGCTGACAGATGGCTGCTTGGAAACATGGTGTGGAAACTGAGGTTGAGACATGGGAAGGGCCTAACGCCCTCAAAGCTTCTGGAAGCATCTTACTGGAGAAGCGTTGCTCTAGTCTTTGTGTAGTGGTTTTCTGGTGCCTCCGACTCTTTAATAACAGGGAACGGCTGGATGAGTGTTCCCCCTACTCCAGCGCCACTGTATCCTGAGCAACTACACTAGAAGAGACCCCTTTCACAGTGAGCCATGCTCTAAGGCTCAAGGAGTCAGAGCTTCAAATACTAATTTCTAGAGGACACAAATCTACCCATAATGCCTTCCAGTGCTGTCGCTCCGTTGATCAGGGAGCTATGAAAGTTTAATTAGAGTTAACACCTGTTCACATTATTGCTCGGCTACATTTACATGTTGCTCATGGAAGTCAGGTGTCTCACATTCTCTGGGCTTAAAGGGAGTGAGCGCATCTTTTGTCTGACTGGGAATCCCTTCCAGAAGCTCTTATTTTCCTTCCATCTGTCTGTCTGCCTCTTTTTAAAGATTTGTTTACTTGTCTTTTATTAATGTGTATGTTCCTGTATGTGTGTACCCCGTGCACACAAGAGCCCACAGAGGCCAGATAAGGTCACCAGATCCCCTGGAACTAGAATTATGAGTGGTTGGGTGGTTGTGAGCCACCACCATGTGGGTGCTTAGAGGATTGTTGGCAAGAGCAGTAAGCTAACGGCTGAGCCATTTCTTCAGCACTTCTCCCCTTTTGTTATTTTCAAGTCTCTTTTGCTTGAAATCACCTAAAACTTATTTTTATTTGTGTTTAGTCACGTGTGCCTGTGCATGCGTTCGTGCACACGTGTCACTATTCGAATGTGTGTGCAGTCGCCTTCAGAGGACATTGGCTCTCCTGGAACTGGACTTGCAGGTGATTGTGAACCAGCAGAGGTGGCTGTGGGGAACCAAACTTAGGTCCTTGGCAGGCACTCTGTATCATCAACCCTCTCTTCTGCCTCTCCCTACCTGCCTGTTTCTTTAGCATCGCAGAGGACTAGCTGTCTCTAGCCTTTGCTTACCTCTAATAAGAGACTCTGCTTGCTTTGTATATAATAGAAATATAATCTGGCTTTTAGACCAGCAGTTAATTTGATTGTCTCAATAATCTCTCTGCTCTCTCTCTGTTAGCATTTGCCAGCTGGCAGCTCCCCGCTAACCCCCACCCCTGAGGGCGAATGCTTTCCCAGCTATGCTACTGTTTTGCTCTCTGAACCATCAAGGTGTCCCTGGATGGTCCCCGGAGATTTAAAATTAGCTAGGCAAAGCTCAGCACACCAGAACATTGTCTTACAATCCCTACCTCACCAGAGCGCAATGAAACTTGGAAACAAAGACACCTAGCTCAGGGAGACAAAGACAAAACAACTAATTAGGAACAGATCTTCTCCGTGGGGTTTGTCATGTAATCATGGGGATTTTAAAAAATAATATTACAAGAAAAACGATCAGGAAATTAATTTGTATACTTGGCACAATTCTACAGTAGAAAAAGAAACCCACAGAATGAGGGCTGGGATGATCTAGGGCCACCGTGAACCACGGTTGGTTGTCCCTGAATAATTGGAGGTGATTTTAATTATCTTCTCTTTGTATCAGCCACTGTTTTCCACGTATCTTTCAAGAAGCCTACATTTCTTTTGTCCTTGAGGCATTTGTATGGAGGCATGACGTGTGAGTCCCAGTTCTCAGTATCCAGATAGCTCATGTCTCCTGGCTTCAGTCCTCCGGCAGTTGAAGCTGTTACTCAGTTGAATGGCTACGGAAGGAAGATTTAGGCTGTGGAGTCTTGTATGAGAAATGATGTAGAATGGACCTTTCCCTCCTTTTCTCCTCCAATTACAGTTCCCATGCATACCACAATGCTGTTCTGTAGGTCATAATAAAGTTACGCTCAAAGGCTAAGTTTCGATGGAAATGGGAGATTAGACTGACGGCTAGAAAGCTGATGATATAAGCCAACTGTGTGGGCTGCTTTATTTCAAATTATCTTGATAAGAGAAGTGTACAAAATGTGCTTCTGGACACCACGTGCTGGAGGAATGGGAGCAGGGATGGGGGATGGGAACCGGCCTGGGCCGTCGACAGAGCTCCTAAACCGTTTACGCGGACTGTGTGACTCAGAAGCCAGGGCCTGAAAACTTTTTCTTACTTCCAATTCTGGTGCGAAAGCAAAAGAGAAGGCCTCTCTTCAACCTCTTCCAGATCGTCATGGCAACAGGCAGACTGATGGTGAGCTACTGGCAGCTTTAAGAAAGACACCATCCACCCTAGAGTCGGGCCCAATGGGACATCTGTTCCCAGTGTCCACTGTGTTGCTTCTCTTACACGAAGAAACTCTTACATTAATATAAAACTCGAGGGGCTGGTGAGATGTCTCCGCTGTTAGGAGAGATCATTGCTTTTGCAGAGGACCCGGGTTTGATTTCCAGCATCCACACGGAAGCTCACAACTCTCTGTAACTCCAACTCCAGAAGATTAGCTACCCTCTTCTGACCGCCACAGACTCCTGCATGTAAATGTGGTACACGCTAATGAAGGCATACACACATAAACATAAATTTTAAAAGTCATTAAAAAGTGATAAAATCTAAAGTGTTGATCATGGTAACTGAGAACTGTATTTTTTCTTTGTTTGCTTGCTTTGTTTTGTTTTTTGAGACAGTGCCTCACTGTGCAACTCTGGCTGGGTTGGAACCCCCTATGTAGACCAGAGTGGCCTGGAATTCCCAGAGATCCTTTATCCTTTGCCTTCTGAGTGCTGGAATTGAAAGCATATGGCACCATACTTAGCCTCTCATGAAGATATTTAATAGGATTCTATTAAATTTTCAAGCAACTAAAATTTAATGTTAGTTTTAAGTGTAATTTTAATATCTGTTATTATTAGTTATAGTTTATAAATTGATTGTTTTTAAATTATAATAAACAATTATAAAGCTCATGAAAGTTATGTGTAAATAAGTCCTGGGGAATAGTTCGGTGTTACATGCTTGCTTCCTACACCTGAAGTCCTAGGTTCAATTCCTAGTACTGCAAAGAAAAAAAATCAACAAATAACAACAATAACAGCAAAAAAACCCAACCCAGTCCAAACCAATAAACAATTAAACCCTGAAAAGAGTTTAATTTGTAATTTATTCACATTTTCTGTAAAACAATGTAACTGTAATGTAAAATATAAATGTGAAATAGAAGAGAGAGACACCATTCACTGCTGTAAGTTTTTTCAGCAAAACTTTCCACTCTTGTCGCCAGTGGCTAGTCTGTGGTCATCTCATCTGAAAACAAACAAACCAAACAATGTAAGTCCCTCTCATCAAAAATTTTGCTTTATGGCGTAGAGGACCCGTAGGGTTTTCAGGAATGAGTATAAGCAAGGCTGGAGACATGAGCCTGGTGACCTGGGTTCAATCCCTGGGACCTAATGGGAAGAGAGAACAGATGCCTGCAAGTTGCCTTCTGACCCGCCACATGTGTGATATAGCATGGCCCCCCATTCACATACAATAAATACCCTCCACATATGTGATGTAGCATGTCCCCCTTACACATACAATCAATGCCTTTACATGTATCATGTGCGCCATCTTCCCACCATGCACACAAAATACCTCCACGTTGTGAGATGTGGTATGTGAGCCACCCCACCTCGCATAATCACCAATCAATCAATCATCAATCATCAGTCATCAATCAATCACTGTAAAAACAAAGAGAGCAGAACGAAGAGCTCAGAGCTTTTGAGGGTGAATTCTGCAAGCCACATCGAAAGAATGGCTCCTGGGTTTCCACACATGATGGTAGACGTTACACATAGAGCCATTTGTCTTGCAGGTGTGGCAGGTGCTTTGGAATAGTGCACAGTGGTAAGACTCTATAGTTTAGGGTGGGTGGCTTTTCTTTTCTCTCCTTCCCCTCTCCCTTCTTGTTTCTTCTCTACTTCTCTCTCTTCTGTTCTTCCCAGCAGAAAAGGCTCCTGACGGGTCACAGCTCCCTTCAGAGGGAATGAGTTTCTGTGGATAGAGTCGTGCTTACACGCTCATTTGAATTTCCCCAGTGAAAGTTTCCTTTCACGCCTGAGCCCTGGCATGGCTACCTTTTGCAGTCAGCCCTGTTGCTGTCTTTCACTCGGCGGTGGGGGCTGGAAAGCCAGCAAGGCCTTTTCAGGGAGACAGCCTTCATCTTGTCATTGAGAACAGCAAAGCATTGTCTCTGCTTCCTACTGTTAAAGAAGAGAGTCTAAGTGGTTTGGCTTTTAAATTTCTTTTTTCTTCTTCTTTTTTAAAATAAATTTGACAATCTCTTCTATCCCTCTGAGATCCAGTTGTAACTCTATGATCCTTTGCTTGTTTTGACACGTTAGAAATCAAAACCATGGTGACAGGATTCCCCGGCAGAGCTGGATCACTTCTGTGAGTCCTGCCTGACTGTTTTCTATCACAGGGGCGACTTCAAAGATGAGTTAAACTGATTCTCTCAGTGTAGGGATTGGGTAGAAGAGGAATTTGAGGCCCAAATACTTCTCTGTCTCTGCCCTTTTCCACTTCTATGCTCAGGGGAAGCCACTGTCCTCCTCTGCCCTTTCTGCAAATTGATCATAAAGGTCTCCTTCTACACGGATGCTGGCTCTATGCTCTTGGTTTTAACTTAATGGCACGCCTTTACAATTTTTTTCTTTTTTTTATTCCTAGGCAGACATGAACACAATTTACCTGTCCCAAAGTCTCTTAAAGTCTAAAGATTTTAAGCCACTGAAACTTTCAGGGGTTATTTGTTTTATCGGCTAGTATTTACTTCATGTAATATAATAACCTTTAACGCTCTATTCAATATTGAGGTACATAGATTGCAAATCCTGAGGGACAGGTCTCAGTTTTGATTATTTGTGACTTTCTCAGTATTTGCAGCAGATTCTTTTAAGGTTCCTTTCCCCATTATTTTTCAGCAGGATTTCTAGAGTTCATTTTGTATTCATTTATTTTGTGTATGTATGTATATGCATGTCCACACAGCCTGTTTCTGTGTGCTTGTGTGTGTTGGGGGGGGTATACTAGTTACTTGTTTGTTTATTTTGTCAACTTGACACAAGCTAGACTTCTCTGGAAAGAAGAACCTTAGCTGAGAAAAGGCCTCCATTAGATTTCCTATAGGTGAGTCTGTGGTCCATTTTCTTGATTAGTGATCAGTGAGGGAGGGCCCAGCTCCCTGTGGCCAATACCGGACACAGGGACACCCAGGACAGGTGGTCCTGGCTTCTATAAAAAAGCAGGCCAAGCAAGCCAGTAAGCAGCACTCCCTCATGGCCTCTGCATTAGCTCCTAGCTCCAGGTTCCTGAGTTCCTGCCCCAACTTCCCTTCATGGAGGATTATCAGCTGTGGGGTAAAAGAAACTTTTTCCTCTCCAAGATGGTTTTGGTCTTAGTGTCTATCACAGCAATAGAAAGTAAACTGAAACAGGGATTAGGCAGAGGGCAACCTTGGACGTTGACTTGTCGGCCACTGTCCACCATTTTACTCTTGCTTTGCTGTTTTGAGACAGGATCTGTCACTTGCCTGACGCTGGCCAAGTGCTAGCCAGAAAGTCCCAGGGCTCTGCCTGTCTCTCCTTCCCTGGGGCTGGGATCAGAAACACCTGCTTTGATGCCCGGGTTCTGTGGATCAAATCTATGTTCTTGCAAGTGCTTTACTGGCTGAGCTGTTTCCCTCAAGAAAAATTTATTAGGAGGACTGGCTCGCTTGACAAGAGAGTGAGAATCCCCATGATATGGCACCAGCAAGGCAGAGAACCAGAAGAGCTGTTGGTGTAACTCAGTCCAAGTCCACAGATCTGAGAATCAAGGGGCGGGGGAGTTGGGGGCAATGACGTAAGTAAGTACTGGTTGCAATCCAAGAGCTGAGAGAAGGCAGGCTGAAGAGCCTGGAGGTGGGCTTCCCATACGAGTCTGGAAGTCTTAGAACCGAGAGCTAAAGATGCAAGTCCCAGCATAAAAAAAGGGTGAATTTTTCACACATCCCCTTTTTGTTCTAGCCAGAGCCTCAAAGGACTGACCAATCCCACTGAGGAAGGTAATCTTCTTTTATTTACCTATCTGAGATAATGCTTAGCAGGTATTTTGGTATTTCTGAGCATAGTTAAGGTGATATATAAAATTAACTATAGTGTAGCTTGAAAATAAGCATACAGTTGAGAATACTGGCTTTGACATGGGCCTAAGGGTAGGCTGAATACATGAAGTAAAGCCTGGTTGAGAATCAAGAATGAATTGGCCTCAGGAAATGTTGGCTATAGATTGAAGAGAACAGAATGGAGCCTAGTCAGGGATGGAAGCATTGATCACTAACAGGGTTACCTGCTAGCTCCCAGTAGCATCTGCTGGGCTTTACGGGCTTGTGTGGGACACTCAAGGTCCCACATTATAGCAACTACTGAAGAGGAGTTCTGTTCCCCTTTGTGTCTATTCCCGACAGAAGTCAAGTAATCAAGTTCTAAATAGCTCTCACATTCCTCTGGCTTTTCCAAGCTGGTCCCGAATACACAGCATAACCGTTAAGTGATTAATACAAGCAGAGAGCTCTGAACTTTGAAGTAGGACTTAATGAAATTTGTTTTTAATGGTAGCTCATTATTGATAAACCAAGGGGATTAACTTTAATTAGCATAAACCTCTTTCTGAAGAATTGGGTGTGGGTTTTGGAATGAATTTGAATTGGATATCTCTCAAAGGGGAAAGCGTCTTAAAATGCATCTTTACAGAAAGTCCTGGTGTTGTTCATCAGCTCTTGATAAGTAACTGTCATCATCGCCTCTGTTGACCTCCCCATCTTTGCCATCTTCATTAGGCCCGAATAAAGGCCAGATCTGGCCCAAAAGCAACTGGTGTCTGTGTGTGTGGCTGCTGGGGACTAAACCCAAGAAGGCAAACACTGTATCACTGAGTTGCAGCACTAGCCCGGAATCTTCCTTTATGCTGTGTATAGCAGACTGTAACAAATGCGTCTGTTCAGCTTCCCGTGAGAGCAAGAGGCAGAGAGGGAGAAAGGAAGAGAGAGAGAGAGAGAGAGAGAGGCCTTTTTGATGTAACTATTTTTATCACATTACATTCATCAATTACTCTTGACCCAACCTGTGTGTGATTACATTCCAGGAAATTCTAATAACTGCACATCAAGATTGGTATGTTTTAAATTAAAAATTTTCATCGTTTGAATACATGTATTTACAGTTAGCCTTTTAATGAAGTACGCTGTAGAATTAGACCAGTTTAATGAGCACTGAGAGGACACAAGCTCTCGTCTGTGGCACACAGCATGAGAGTTGTCTCTTCTTTTACCCAACTCCTTGATGTTGCATAAGTTGTTCTCTGATACCAGTTGCTGTTGACATTGAAACCAACAAATATATTTAGCAGGATTCATCAGAGACTGCAAAGCAGAGCTTTTAATTAGCCTCCAGGGGGTTCCTAAGATCAGAGGTTTACAAAGAAGTTAGAGGTGGGGAGTTTCTTGGCAAAGGTAACCGTGCATTTTCTCCTGACTTTTGCATGTGACCACAGAGCAAGGGTGACCTCTGACCCACAGTCATTGTATAATAGGTTCTTAAAAAAAGTTTGTGCATGTTGAATAGCCTAATCTGCACCTATCCTATTGAAGCAAGTGTGGGTCATTGATAAAGTCATGACAAGAGTAAGTCAACAACCCTGCAGTGGATGGCCCTACACCTTGGAGTATTTGAGTATCACAAATACTCCAAATACTGGTGGGGTGAGTTATTAAAAAAAAGTCATGGAGCTGTAGAATTGGCTCAGTGATGAATGACACTTATTGTTCTTGAGAGGACTCAGGTTCAGTTTTTAGCATCCACATGGTAGCTCCCAACCATCTGTAACTCCAGTCCCCAAACCCTTTTCTGACCTCCATGGGCACCAGGTACTCATGAGGTGCACAGAACATTCATGTAGGCAAAACACACATGTAAAATAATAAAACAAACGAATGTTTTTGTTTGTTTTTAATTTAAAGCCACAAAGGTGGATGGTTAGAGAGGAGACGGGTGGATCTGAAGGGAGTTAGGGGAATGGTTAGGTGTGGATATGACAAAATATACTACATGGAATTCTCAAAGGATTAACACAGATGTAAAAAAGACTGCACCTCCTTCTCTTCTCTCTTCTTCATCCATGAAACCTGGTCTTTTCTGCTGGGCCCATTTCCCAGCACACAAGAAGCCTTGTTTTTTGTACAGCCCCTCCCACTCCCTAGCTTCTCACCCCAGGGTCAAGCTTTACTGGTTGGATGCTCAGCCACTGCTCTTCACTTGCCCATACAAGGAGCATTTCTGAATTGTGGACATTGTTCCAGATACAATCCACTGAGACCCCAAAGCCATCCTCTGCAGGAAGTTCTGGGAACCTGGCAGGTCACGAACTCCACCAAGCAAAGCTCACATGGGGGAGGTTGGTTCTTTCCTTCCTTTATGTTCTTCTGATCTCTCCTCTCCTCTTCCCTCCTCCCTCCCT
>CM053760.1:64004368-64017849 GCA_028658305.1 Pachyuromys duprasi
TGTGGGGATCCCTGTCTACCCTGTACACTGTAAAAGCCAAGGGCTGTCCCTTGCCAGTGGTGGCCTCTGGAGCTCTGGGTCCATACTGATATCTAAGACTGACTAACGAAAAGGACTATGGGCACTGGGAAAGGCATGAGAGTGCCACAGTAGCCTGTGGCCGCTTTCCAGCTGACTTCTGGAAAGCCCAGGTTCGTCTTGCCCTGGAGGCTACTGAAGATGACACAGGGTGACACAGAGGCCAGAGCTTCTGGAAGAATCACACGCCATCCTGAGCCTCCAGGAGAGGGATCCTTTAGAGCGTGGTTCCGGAAACCCTGCCCAGTGCTGACTGGGACACAAGCCTGAAGTCCCTCTGTGCTGGACACTTGCTGGATGGTGTTCTCCCACCTGCCATGGAAGCCAGGACTAGAGCATAGCCATTGTTTAGGTCTTCCAGTGCCTTTGACATTTTCCACTTTGTCACTTAATTGTTTTCTGAGTGACCGCAGTAAGCAGTACTCACGCTATGGGATCTTTGGCCCTAACCATGGTTTGCCAACGAATGATTTTTTTTCCCTCACCCGCTCGGGGCTCTTAATCTATTGCCACGTCAGCTGAGCTCACCCATCATGCCTGGCGCATTTGCAACCCTACTCTAATAGCTTTCATGGCAAAGGCAGAAATGACAGCCCAGCCTGAGTCACCACGTCACTTGTAACTTGCCCAGGTGGACAGCCACCCACTATTTGCCACTCTGTATGCCTATGCTGCTTAGCCTGGCACTGCCACCAGCAGACCCACATCACCCCGACCTGCCTTCATGTGGCTTATAGTTTAGGAAAGCTAGTTGTTCTTTCCAGAATATTCTCTGCAGCTTTCTAGTCTATTTTCTAATTTAAAAATTACCCCCCCCCCCTCTGTGTGTGTATGACTTGTAGAATGCAGGTCTTGGGGATTGAACTCAGGCCATCAGGCTTGGTACTAAGTGTCTACTGCCTTACTTCACTGAGACATCTTGTTGCCCGCACCAATTCACTAACCCTCCCCCCAACCCATGCCCCCTCTGCGGTCTTACTCAGGATGTTCTCTTCACTACATTGTCCCATCTCTACCTATTGAAAAAGCAGAAACTTTTGTCTCAGTGAAGCCGACAGCAACTGGAGTCAGACACGATTCTAGGTTAGCCGTGAGTTTCTCAACCCTTGTCTTCTGGTCCATCCCTGACCATAGTGAATGCACTTATCAACTCTGTGGACCAATGTTTGTTTAATTTACAGTGTTCTGAGCACTGTGGCATATTCTGCTATTACAAGAATGAATACGAGCACATCAAAAAGTCAAAGTTAAACTGGTAAGTAGGTAAGTCAAGTGAGATGTGAGAAAGCGGAGAACAGGGCTCTGGGAGCGTGTGCAGGTGGGCATGCCCCAAGGCTGCTGCTGTTCCTAGTGTGTTCAAGGATAATCATAGAAAGACCCATAGGGATATGATGGGACAGCAAGCAAGCTGTCAAACATTGCTGATCCTGGATGGTGAAGTGACTCATGGGCCACGATACTCTGCAGACAATGGATACTCTGAGACATGACTCCATAGGTGCGGTCTGTACTTAATCAACTCTCCACTGACCTGAGCATTTTCTAGCCCTGGCCCAATAACAGGTGTTAATGTTTTCAGTTTAGTAAATATTTCTTTTGCATAGAGAATTCCATACATGCATAAAAATGGGCTTTGATCAGGTCCATCCCCACTCCCTTCTGTCCAGGTCCTTTGCCTACACCTTTCCCTCCCAACTTCATGACTTAAAACAAAACCAACCAACCAAAGATAGCCCCCCCCAACCCAAAACCCGAGTCAGTCCACTTAGCGCTGTCTGTATGTGTGTGGATGTGATGCCATTCATACCCAGAAAGCTCAGGTTCTCATATCTTCCCTGGCTACGGTGGGGTTCTGTTACACCAGCCACCTCAGACGTTCCCATCCATTACCCTCACCTGTGTTTAGGAAGTGGGGTGCAAAATCTGAGTGTGTACACAGGAGTCCTCCTAGGCAGGAGAGAGGTGGGCAGTATTTATTACACCAGTTATCTTTTTCAACACTGTCATAGAATTCCTGCAGGCCACAAACAACTTAAAGGAAGGTAGGACTTACTTCGCTCAGTCTTTCAGAGGGTACACTCCATCATGGCAGGGAGGGCTTGGCCCAGCAGGGACAGTTCATGTGGTAGACAGGAAACTGATAGGGCACACAGAAAGGGCCCAAGGAAAGACATGACAGGCCCCAGTGATTACCTCTTTAAATAGGCCCTATCTCCTATCTGTCACCATCTTTCAATGGCACCATATATTATTTGCCAGCCACCAGGTTATGAATTCATCATGTGACCAATCCACTAAATGAGATCAGAGCACCCACGATCCAACCTAATCATTTCTGGAACACAGGTACACCCAGAGCGTGCTTACCTCAAGGTTAGTCATCACTGTGGCCCTGGCATGATCTGTATCAATGCCCAGGTGGCCTGCCAAACCTTACTGATATGGCACCAAGAAATGAGTAGCTTCTTCATATGGTGAGAAAGCAGAGTCAGAATGTGGTTATGAACTACAGATGCTGGGATTGCCCTGTCGATGAAGGGCTGGCACACTAGGGAAACGAGCAAAGCCAAGTAGTAACCTGCATCCCTGGAGTGGATCTAAGCTGGAAGGGCAGGACATGCTCAAAGTCAAGGCTATGTTGGCTTACAATTCTTGGCTTTGGCTGGCAGCACAGAGAATACCCAGTAGTACTGAAGTTTGCAGGAACTAAGAAATGTATACAGGTCCAGGATCCCCTCCTGGGAGGTATGGCTTCCTTCCACACCACACTGGTTACTTTGGCTAAGGGTACTGTAGTCAGACCAGGCCAGAATTAGATCTGGAGGGGACTCAGAGGAGATGGGGTTGAGGGAGGCTGGAGAAGCAAAGGCAAGGGAAGTGAGGCAGGGCTGACGGTTGTCCTAGTATCGGGTAGACTTCTTAAATTAGCTGTGAGGAGAGGAAATGGGAAAGAGAAGCCAGAAAGTCAGCAGCCAGTCTTTTCCATACCATCTGTGATGGGAAGCATAGAGCTGCCAAGAAAAACCATGTGCTAGAGTTAATTGGTAGAACTTGAACATGGAAGCAATAAAGCATCCCGCTAAAACAAGGCGCTTCGCTCTCTCTTCTCTTCTCTTCTCTTCTCTTCTCTTCTCTTCTCTTCTCTTCTCTTCTCTTCTCTTCTCTTCTCTTCTCTTCTCTTCTCTTCTCTTCTCTTCTCTTCTCTTCTCTTCTCTCCTCTCCTCTCCTCTCCTCTCCTCTCCTCTCCTCTCCTCTCCTCTCCTCTCCTCTCCTCTCCTCTCCTTCCCTCTCTTCCCTCTCTTCCCTCTCTTCTCTTCTCCTTTTCATTGCCCTGCCCTGCTCTTCCCTGCCTTGACTCCTCCCCTTCCCCTTCCTTTCCCTCTCACCCCCTCTTTCCTCCCTTCTTCCATCTCCTTTCTTCTCTTTCCCTTCTTTCTCCATCTCCTTCCACATCTACACAGCCTTGCAGCAATCGTGAGCAAGCCAGGATTAGGTGGAAAATATTGGCAATAAAATGGAAGGACACAATCTCCTTGGAGGAGTTTGAGTTTTAAAGTCTTATTACAAATTGCATTTTTACTTTGTTTGTTTTGTTTTGTTATAATATTTTCATCTATTTTGTGGCTCTTTTCCAGTAGGAATTGATTATTTATTATGTGTTATGGTAAAACATGAGAGTCTCATTTTAATTATACTTTCACATAATTTTTGCAATGGCTCACATAATTCTTACAGTACTATAATATACTGAAAACATTTTCCTTCCATATATTTATTTTTTATGTATATATTTTTTATTTTTGAGATTATAATATACTTACATCATTTCTCTCCTCTATTTTCTCCCTCCAAATCCTTCCCTATAATTCCCTTTGCTTTCTTTCCAATGGCCTCTTTTTTGCCTTAACTGTTATAACATGCATATATGTATATACATATATATATTCTTAAGTCAACCTGCTCAGTCTGTGTAGTGTATCGTGAATGTATATTTTTAGGGGTGATCATTTGTACTTCTCTGGGGTGAGATCTTTCTATCATATTCTAAGCTGCTGAGGGATGTGGGTCCCTGAGGAGCTGGCTGCCTGAGTATGGTCAGTTGACCAGGGTTTCGCAAAGTCAGCGCATGGCCAGGCTTCCCCCCCTCCCCCACTTCCCCCCACTTCCTCTCCATTTCCTCTCCACTTCCCCCCCACTTCCTCTCCTCTCTATTTTTCTCTCCTCCATCTGTTATGTAGCTCTAGTAGGACCTCTGAACCTCCTCCTCGCCTTCTTCCTCCTTTCTTTTTCCTACTCTTTCACCAAACACAGGAAGGGATTGTTTTTCTTTAGGAGTGCCTCTCTAGTGTGTCTGCTCCTCTGGGGTTGGGAGAAGGAATCTCCATTCATTGCAGAATAACTCTCTAATAGCATTTTGGTAGTGAGACTCATAAATCCCAGGCCACCTTCTGGAATGGAATGGTTTATGACTTCAAGTTTCTAAATATTTTGTATAATTAAAATGCTTTCAGTGTTCTCATAGAGGGTGGATTTGTAAATCTCAGGTGATTATCTCCTAGAGAGTTTTGTTTTTTCTTCCTGTGGGAGCCTCAGAACATAACTGCCTGGACTAAAGGTTGGAGAGACATGGTTCTTTTGGCGGCCGTGCTCTCCCCAACTTTGTGATCGAAGGCAGGTCTGTGGAGAAGCACAGCCCACAGAGATGTACAGAGATTTTGTCCATGGTCCCCAGAGCATTTGAGCCCTGCTTCTTTCAGGTCTTCACCAGAGCTTTCTCAGACATTAAGCATGGATCTGGAATTAATGGGTGGTTCAGAAGTCATACTGTGATAGAGTCGGATGGCAGATGAAGTGGCTCTCTCCTCCTCCCTCTTCCCTCATACACAGAGGATGTATTCAGTCCTTGATGAGCTGGGGTGGGTTGGCGGCCCCCCCTTTTTCCTGAGGATGACTAGCCTCTTTAAGATCAGGTCAGAATCCCATCCTGACCTCTAGGGTTGCCCTGAGCTGGGATTTGAACAGTCATATCCTCCTGGCTTTCTATTTTCCAGAATGCCCTATTGCTAATAGTTTGTACTTCAGCCAACACTTGGTTTTAGAATCCTTTGTTTATGCTCATACTCCCCAAGTTCAAACCTCCCTGGAGGAACCCCACCCCTAGCAGGGCTTCCATAAATACCTGAGGAAGACCAGCTTGATGCCCATCATCCCGTCTTTCATTTATCTAAGGCACCACGTGACCTCAGCTTTGGAACTTGGGGTTTTGAAAGCAGAGCACCAGATTCATCAGCCGATCCTGTCCAAGGCCCCGAGCATCCATTTGCTTCTTATTTTTCTAAAATGTCTGTTAAGTACCTACAGGTGAAGAGACTTTGAACAATGAGACTCTCATGCCCAAGAGAGCACAAGTCTCCTATTGGTTGAAACTGTCCTTTGCTATACACAAATTCACAACCATGGGGAAAACACATGAGGCAGTTATGCTCACTGGTTTTAGAATTGTAAAAATCCTGGTTTGAGCTGGGCAGTGGTGGTGCACACCTGTAATCCCAGCACTTGGGAGACAGAGTCAGGCGGATCTCTCTTGGGAGACAGAGTCAAACGGACAGAGTCAGTTTGAGGCCAGCCTGGTCTACAGAGTGAGATCCAGGACAGCCAGGGCTACAAAGAGAAACCCTGTCTTGAAACCTTCCCCCCCCCACCAAAAAAAAAAAAGAAAAGAATCAGGTTTGGGCCCTTAAGTACATCCATCACTGTCCATGTGACATGGAGAAAGCTGGTGTACTCATATAATTGTCTGGACAAGTGCAGGGAGGGCGGTTACATTTTCCATTTAAAATGAAGAAGTGTCATGGCTGATTCTATAGCTCTGTGAGAGAGCAAAATGCCCCAAGCTTGACTGTTCTCAGAACTGCAAAAGAATGAACTTTGTTCAGTATAAACAAAATGTAGGAGGGACACGCAAGCTTGCTCAGGAGGTAGACAACCTGAGCTTGATTCTGGGGACCCACATGGAGGAAGTTGAAAACCTACTTCCTTAGGTTGCTCCCTGACTTTCCACAGGCTTGCTGTGGTATTTGTGCACCCCAGAGGTAATGAGTAAGTAAAATGTAATTTTAAAATAAGTAAGCTGGGTTTGGCGGTACACACCTGTAATCCCAGCACTTGGGGAGGCAGAGGCAGGTGAATATTTGTGAGTTCGAGGCCGGCCTGGTCTACAAAGCAAGTCTAGGACAGCCAAAGGCTACACAGAGAAATCCTGTGCCCCAAAATAAACAAATAAAATAAAGGAAAATGAGATTTGCAAAAGCTGTGGGAGCGAAATGCTTAGCGTAGTAGTATCTCCAAGTTTGGGAGGTAGTTCATGTTATGTATATATACATCAGAGACCCCATGATATGTTTGCAGTGACAGCCAGCCATGCAAGGGAATCCAAGCACTGTTAGATTTTACCACTTCTCAGTGACAGCATTGGCGATGAGAAGGCTTAGCATGTATGGTGCCTTTCCAAATGTCTACAGTACTGTCAATTGCTCTCTAGAGAGCAGTGCTCACTTAAGGAGCTGCTTCGGAGACACAGGTCTTGGGTTCCTTACAATTGATTTTCCTATTTAAAGGAGAAGGACTGGATGACTCTTTGCAAGCATTGTTGCTTAGATTTCATGCCATCAAACAGGCACAGCATTGCTACTAAGCCTCGGGAGAGCACCAACTCTCTCCTCTTTATCTATAGTCTGCAGCTGACCTTGGCCAAATTCCCAGAGAGGGGCTGCATGTGCTGTAACCATGCCATCTTGTATGGAGGGGGAGGGGCTGGTCTCAGCTGTCTAAGAGATCTTCCCCATGAAGCTTGGTCTGGTTCTCTTGACTCTGGACATACAAACAGATAGACACACAGACACACATATCACACACACAGACACACTACATACACAGACACATTATATACATAGACACACACTATACACTTGTAGACACACAGGCACACACACACACACACACACAAAGAAATCTGTCACTAAAAACCAGCAACACAGGAAGACCCTGGGAAAGGAAACTACTTCAGTGCTCATATGCACAGAAAAGCCACCTGTTCCCTCCTTGAGAGGGAAGCCACTGAAGCTAATGCGTCCCCACAGCTCTTTCTCTGTCTCTCTGAAGGCTTGGAGAGTGGCTGGCGGCTTCATTCAGCCACTTGGAGCATTCCCCGATTTGTATTCCCTCCACACTCATCTCCCCATCACAGAGGGACCTGCAGAGCAAAGCTTGACATTTTCCAGTTCTTGAGTCTGTGCCCAGAATCAACAACCCTCACCAGGAAGAGTGGACAAATCCCCAAGACCGCAGAGCAGAATTCCTCTGCTGTCTGCTGTAGCTTCCCCTCCCCTGCCCTGAAACTGGTGCTGGTGTCTTGAGACTCCCATGTTGACAAAAGAGTGGTCCCAGAGCAGAATGGTAAATACGGCCATCTTTCCACAACCACGGCTTCTGCATCCTCAGACTCAACCAGCCACAGATCCAAAATAGTTCAAAGATTCATTTGAACTGAAAGCATTCAGGTCTTTTCCTTGTTATCAGTCCCTAAAACAGACAGTATAACAACAGCTCGTGCAGCATTTCTGTTGCATGAGACACTACAGTAATCTAGAGATGAATTCAAGTATATGAGGCAGGCTGGGTGTGGTAGAGAAGGCCTGCTAATCCCAACAATTGAGTGGACGAGCAGGAGGAATGCTGTGAGTTAGTGGTCAGCCTGTACTGTAGAGCAAGATCCTGTCTCAAAACCACACAAATGATTACACCCCCCCCACACACACACAAAGCCAAACAGATCAAAAACAACAACAAAGAAAAACAAAGTCTACAGAAGGGTGTATACAGATCCCCAGCGAACCTTGTGCTTTATATAAGGGACTTAGAACTCTGGTCTCCTTGGCATCCTAGAATCAATAAGTTCCTCGTGGGCACCCAGCATGTATGAACTGATTCAGCTTTAGTGACTTTAGGCAAATCCAGCTCAGCCTGTCCCTTTCGTTCATGACAGCAAACCTTAAGATTGGCAGGATACAGGGAGCAGTTGGGTGTTGGCTGGCTGGTCATTTTCTTAAATGGCTTTCTCGAGACCCACATGACTTCACAAAGACCCCTTATCCACAGATAGGTTTCCATTTTGTCCATTGGGGAATGCTGCCCAGTGCAGCTGAGGTCACTTGTGCGCTGCGTGAGCTGGGTGTGATGCAGGAAAGCTCAGAACCTGCTGTTCCCACCACTGTGTTTCCTCCCCCGCCTTTCTTCCTCCGTCCAGCCCCACACATTGTCCATTTTTGGTCTCCATTAGCAGTCTCATTTAGCTTTATGAAGTCTAGACTGAGCTAATAAAGCCGTGTGCCTTTTGTTCTCAGAAAGCGACAGGCATGGTCAGGAGCCCGTCTCTGTGCAGGTTTTCCAGACACCCAGGAGGGACCTCATTCTTAAAGAAGCTCTTGGAAGGTCCTCTTGCCTAGCTTCAGGCAGGTCCTCTTTCTCCTGATGGAAGAGGGAAACACACAACCCTCCAGGCTACCAGAAACTGCCACTTGGACTTTTATCTCTGACTGCTTTCGCTCTGTGTGCACAGCTGCAGGCAGTGCTAGCCATGGGTCACACACTTGCTTTGAGGCTCCTCTACAAAGTCCCCACAAGTGGGCAGGCTCCTTCCATAGAGAGTGCTTCACTGGCCGAAGAGCACTCACCCACTTGGGAGTGCTCAAGTTTTCCATCGCTTATCAACTCCTTGTTCTACAGCCTCTTTAAGCGCTTGCTCCCTGGTATCCATTCAGCCTTCAGCATGGCATGACATGTTTGCCTGAGGGAAAACCTGAGCCCCAGACCTAGGGTTTTTTTGAACCTTGTAGGTGCCACTGAGTCAGTATCAATATTGTCTTTCTCGGCTCTGGTGGGTGCTGGCTCCTGGGGAGAAGGGCTTAGAATGGATCAGATCTGTGGCAAGAGGAATAAAGGAAAGGTCTCTACCAGTGAAATGGGACCAATGTGGCCCTACAGTGAAGATGTTGGGGGCATGCTGAGGATCCCTCTTCTAGCAGCACGGCGTCCCCTGCCATTGTTATGTTCCCATGAGGTAAGGCTTGCTTTCCCTAGTAACACTATTTTGACTCAAGCCAAATGTCCTAGAGCTGGATTCACCTTTCCTTTCAGTGACAAAAGAATCTGGGAAACTCAGCTTAACGGAGAAATGACTTATCTCAGCTGACAATTTCAGAGGTTTTAATCAGTGACTGCTTGGCTACATTGCTATGAGCTTATGATGGGCCAGACCATCTTGGCAGAGAGAGGGTAGCAAATCAAAGGTGCTTACCCCAGAAGAGAGAGGGAGAGGAGAGAGGAGAAAGGTGACAGAAGAAAGGAGAGAGTGACTGAGAGAGATCAACAGAGAGAGACGGAGGAGAGAGAGAGAGTGAGATTGGCATGCATGCCTCTGAAGAACTACTCCCTCCAGCCAAGCTTTCCCTCCTTGTCCATTGATTGGTGAATTCATCAATGAGTTAATAAATTGATGAAGTTAGAGATTGCTTGTTCCAGCCATCTCTCAGAAGCCCATGAGCTAGACACCAGTCGTTTAAATCATGAGCCTTTGGAAGACATGTTAACTCAAATCACTCTGGGTCAAGATGGTTAATGTGGTCAGTTTCTCACTTCAAGGTGGATGGCACCATGTTCAAGCAATTCCTTTCTGAGGAACATTGCTGTATCCCACCTAAGAGGGAAGTCAGGAGGGAAGGAAAATGAGAAGAGTCAAGGGTTTGGAGCAGAGGGAGGAGTTTCAGCCCCTTTGGCAAGGGAAGGGAATGTATCTTCCCCTGGGGAAAACTGGTTGCATTTGAGCATAGCATAGCGTAGCAGACAGATAGGGCACTAATGGGGAGAAGTTGTGGCAAGAGGAGAGGTTAAAGGACCAAGCTAGTAACCACTGTGTCCGGATCTGTTGGTCCTGCCAAAGAGTCTGAAGTTAATTCTTAAGGCAATGGGAATGATGACAAGATTTAAGGCAGGCAATTAACAGCATCAGCGCAATGTTTTAGAACAAGGGCTCTGATTGCTTCCCAGAGCAAAAATGTAATGGGTCCAGATATGCGCAAAGAAGGGAGATTGGGTAGGCGGCTGTGGCTGAAGTCCAGTAAGAGTTGATGAGCTTGGACTGAGGCAGTGACAAGAGTGGGAGGCCTTGGAAGGCAGGAGATGAGTCAGCCAGGGGCTTCTGTGGGGGCAGAAGGTAGAGAGAGGAATCTGCTTGAACCAATGGGTGGTGGCATTGCCTGGCTTGGGGAGTCCAGGAGGGACACAGCCCTCCACTCTGTCAGGAAAGGCTCTGGAGTTCCCTATCCTTGGATAGGCACAAATCCTTAGCCTTGGTTTCTCAGCTTGTGAAATGGTTCTCAAGATTGGTTATCCCTTCTTTCTTAAATTTCAATAGATATATCTACCCTGGAGCCCAAACATGACAGTATCACAGGGCGACTTCATCTCTTGTCATGTTCCATGGGTAAAACAGTTCCTATAAGCTTCCATGCATTTTGGAACAGAGAGTAAGATTTAGAGGTTTTTGCTTTGATTTTGCCCTTATTTGATCTGCTATTTGAGGATATTGAACCCAACAAATGTCTCATTGTTTTGGACCAACCTAGGTCTTGCTTAGTTTATTTTCTTTCTTCTTTGTTTTTTTTTGCCTGTTTAGAGCATTTAATGACCTAACAGACCAAATAAAATACCACGAATGACAGGGCTGGCTAAATAGCAATCCTGTTATCCTTTTCTGGCACAATGGGAAAGTGCATTTCCCAAACACCACTATAATTATGCTGAAGCCATGTGACTGGGCTTGGCCAATGTTACAGGGCTAGAAAAGATGGCAAGTGGCTTCTGGGCCTGGCATGAAGCCCTGTGCTCAACAGCTCATGCTCCCTTTCTCCTGTGGTAACGCTGAAGGCCACTGTTGTAAAACAGCTTCCAAGATGGAAGCTGTTTAGATTCCAGAGTGACCCCTCAGAAGAGAGCCAGTAATCTGCTCTGGCTGTGACTTGAGCGAGTCGTAAGTCTAATGTGTGTCAGACTACTGGAGCTGAGGGTTATCAGTATAGAGCTCATTATCCCGGCTAAGGTACTTGGCTAACAGTAAAACAAGGCGTTTCTTTGAAAGGACCAGTCAAACCTCTCTGTTACTGGCTGTCCACATCAGTACTCACTGGCTGGGCTCTGGCGTTTCATGAGAAGACACACATTGTGCATATCAAGAACAACAGTCTATGGCAGGTTCATAGGCCTCTCATCACACAATTTGAAAACAGACTACAGGTATTTGAATGGATCTGTATGTGAATGTATGGATCTATGTGTGTGTGTGTATATATATAAATATAAATATATATATACACACATATATATATATATATATATATATATATATATATATATATATACACAAAACACTTTTATGGATAAGCCTTGAAGCATTTGCTGAGAAACACATCGGGGTTGGGGGAGGGAAGAGTCATTTTCCAAATCATAGTTAATGAAGTAGACTTGGGTATGGTGGCTCATGCACTTGGGAGGCTGAGGCAGGGGGATTGCTGTATGTTTGAGGCTAGTATGGGCTAGATGTTGTCTCAAAAGAAAAATAAAATAGAAGGAGGAAGAAGGATGAGAGACAAGAAAATAACCAGAAAGACAGAGAGGAAGAAAAGGTCATATGAAGGCAGACTTCTAATGCTTCCAAACAAGTTTGTTCTGCAGAATTAGAGTGTAGTGATGATGCTTCAGAGAGTGTGTCCTCAGTCTACCCCCCCACCTCCCTCTCTAGGCTTGTCTTTGAGGGGAGTACCTTTTGTTATACCTCAAGCTTTCATTGCCATCTCCAAGGGGACAGCTGAGTACTTTCCCTCTCCCAATCAAGGGCCACTGTGTAGGCGGTGGGCACTCGAAACTCAGGATGCCTTTGAGCTAAGAATGAGCTCTGGAGAGAGCCAAGCCACTGTGCCTGAAAACAAGTGCAGAAGGGATGTGTGTGTGTGTGTGTGTGTGTGTGTGTGTGTGTGTGTGTGTGTTGGGGGGAAACAGGGCCCATGCTGTCCTCACTGGAGGCTTTTGTTCTGCTAAGGAACAGAATGAAGGGAGGGGAGCCAGTGTCTACGAGGTGCCACCACAGCCACAAAAAGAAAAAATAGATAAATGTCACGGAGAGCAAGACTCTTTTTAAAAAATGTTACCCAATTCTCCAAACACACTATGGTAGTTTGTGACAAACAGTTCTGAGAGAAGTGGAGATAGAGCCAATTGACAGGACGATGGTCAGATTGGGCATCTGGGACACTGGGCAGATTGGGACAGAAACAGGAGGAAAAGGCAATGGTGACATTATTGTCCCTTTCACCACAACACCGAATAAATTCACAAAGCTATCCCTGATGTTATTTATGTTTTATTTTGAACTGTGTGTCTGACGGGTCCACTCACCTACATGAGTAGAGGCCTGAGTTGATATTGCTATATCTTCCTCAAATTCTTCTCCACCTTTTTCTTTGAGACAGCATCTCACTGACCTGAAACTAGACCAGCTGACCAGTGAGCCTCAGGATCTCTGTCTGTCTGTCCCTCCCTCATGGCCCCAAGCTGGTATCATAGGTTTACTATACCATACTGGGCTTTTACATGGGTTTGAGGGATCCAGATTCAAGACCCCAGGCTCGCTCACTGAGCCATCTCTCCAGCCAACCTTAGAAAATGTTATTAAACCCCCTTCTAAAATGTTCTACTGTCCACCTCAGATCTAGAAACCAGGAGGTCCTAGGAAGGTGTTTTTTTCTTGTTTTCTAATGACATTTCCGGCTAACCATACCCAGCCACATGCCTCTCCCTCATCTTCTCATCCGAATGAGCTGTGGCATGTCTTTGTCCTAACTGTAAGGCCATAGCCTCTTTGTGCAGGCTTATACTTTTCATGCTACCATGAAGCACTTGCTTTTTGTTCCTAACACCCCGTTACACAGCTGGGTTTATGCTTTCCGTACCAGATGGAGACTGACTCTTGGGTAACCTTTGTAGGTAACCTTTGCCTTTTTGCTCTTTTCACTTTTTCTTTTTGGCAACGACCCCTCTGCTGCTTAATTTTGGCTTCCTCCAGCAGAGGATGTGTAACAACAAAGAAAGCTGAGCTTTGTGCTGACTGGGATGGGCTTGGATAAAATGTGTGGAAGCAAGTCAGATGCTACCTAGCTGTAGGTTTGCGTCAGTGTAACAAAACCCCGGAGGCTGGCAACTCCATAAACACACATGATTTGTTTAGGCTACTTAAAATTGTGAAAGTCTAAGGACCCACATCTTGTGACAGATGGCCTTCTTGCTGTCAAGGT